>JASVEL010007250.1:0-81385 GCA_032618575.1 Nicotiana noctiflora
CGAGACAAAAATTAAAGAACAATCCATTTACTTATTAGAGAAATTATATATATACTGTAAGCATAAAACATTACCTAGTTTGATAGTGTATCACATACGTCATAAATTAGTAATTTTATAATCGAAAATTATCAGTTCAAACAATATAGGCTCTGATACCACGTGTTATCATAACCTATAATTTTGCCAAGATCTTGAACATGATAATCTTACATGTAATCGTATAAAAAACATATATGAATCGTGAGCCACCATCTTTAAGCGGAAGCATTAATCGATAATTGGTTTCTCGCCCTTTGCCCTAGTTTACGTTACCGCCGTCTTTAAAGATGGAAGAGAGGAAAAGCAGTAACCCTAATGGGTGGGAGATGACCAATTTATAGATATTCTCAGTTAATCTGGTACGTCCATCAAGTAACCAATCGGACGAATGAGATTTGCTCATTAATTAAATATTAATTACGAGCCAAATCTTATTGGGCCACATACATGTAAAAAAATAACTTACATTTACAATGTATCTACAATTTTCATACATCATTCTTAACCAGTTAAATACAACTACAATATCATAGAACTTAAATATAATTTTCATATAAATTTTATATAATATATATTTTATATATGATTTGTATATATGTTGTATGTGGTGTGTTTTTCTTCCTCTTTGAAATTCCAATAAAAACTTCATTTTTTAATACATATAAATAAATTTGTGTAAAAAGATCGTATTTATAACTTAAATATAAATTTCACAATGATTCATACATTATAAAACTATTTTTTAACTTTTATACAACATTCAAACAAACAAATATATAACTACAATAGAATATAATTTAAATACAACTTTAATACAAATTCATAACTATTGTATGTTATGTGTTCTTCTTCTTTTTCTTCAAGTTTCAATTTGAAATTCAGTCGAAATCAAGTATAATCTTCATCAAACTTCCTCAAAATTGAGATAAAAACTCAAAAGAATATTTTTAATTGTTTGCAATAACACCTAATCCAAGCAAACAATAGTTTTTGAAAATCCAAATCTGAATTCAAAGACTCAAAGCTTTTTAATGGCGGTCAATGATAGAGAATCAAATACCTTCAAAATTTATTGATTGACAATTTCAATTCGAACACCAATTGTGCAACATGAAAGAAATTTCCAAGTTAAAATTCTATATTATAACAATTTAAACTCATTAACGAATTTCCTGGAAAAAGTGGATGAAAAGCACAGAGAGAGAGAGACATAGAGGCAAAGAGAGATGGATGTGGGGATTCCCTATTCAATTCCTAATATAAAGAGAAACTCATTCAAAACTAATTTGAATATAATTGGTAAATAGTATATGCCTATGTAATTAAATTAAAACTTGATTAGGGAGAGTGATAAAGTTCAATATATCATATAGAAAGGTAAAAATTCCAAATAAAAATAGAAGAAGAATATATTGTATATGTATAATTTATATATAATATGTCTATAATTTATGTATGAATATATTATATATGTATAACTTATATGTAATATGTGTGTGATTTATGTATACTAGATAGAGAAAAGAATCAGTAAATTTATCCGGCTATTTGTGTAAATATTCTTTCTTCTTCGCCCTTGTTTCCTCTAATTTCTGAAATATTTACTTTCATTATCATATTTTAAATAATATATAGAGTACTAATGTGATAAAATAAACAATGAATTTCTAATGTGCAGAAAATTTGATAATGTAATCTATTTTAAAAAAAAATTCAAATGAACATATACATACAACAACAACAACAATCCAGTATAATCCCACAAGTGGGGTCTGGGGAGGGTAATATGTACGCAGGCCTTACCCCTACCCGGGGGGCAGAAAGGCTGTTTCCAGGAGACCCTCGGCTCAAGACATCAACAAAAGACGATAAATTAATACTATCAATAAACTGATATTAAAATAATATAAAATAACAACATAACACAAAATAATAAAGTAGCAGCAGTATAAGAAATATAAGAAATATGAAATAGATGAAATGTATACTAATATCCAATAAATAACTCCATGGAAATAATAAAATTCGTAAATGTTAGATTAAAGCGGGGAAAAAAAATTGGTTGGTTCGAGGAAAAGTTTCCAAGTGCAAGCATGTGGGTACTTGTATGGAAAAAGAGGACTAACAATTTGAGAAGGTGTTCGTTGTGGACTGAAAATAACGTATTTCTATCTTGTTTCCCCTAAAAGAATTGGAATTTTTACATATATATACCAAATACACTAATATATTACATAATATGTTTAACTTTTCATTTTATTACATGTATGTTATTTTAATTACATATATATACCATAATTCAAAATTATGGTACTATTTTGTGGGTCCTCTTAATTGGACACAATTATGATCAAACCCACCCCACATAAATAAAATACTAGTATATTTTACCTTTTTCCACTAAAACCCATCTCCCATGTTCTACCCTCTCTTTTCCTCCCTAATTTCTTTCTCACTTTCTCTCTCTACGTATTATTATTTCTCACTCTCTTTCCTTCTTTCTCTATTTTGCTTATAAAGATGAGGCATTTATGGCTTTCAACCGAGAAATTGACGCTTAGTTACTGCAAAATGAAAGGAGATCTGCTTCATTGTTGTCTGATACACCAGACTGCAAATGCGTGGAGCTGGAAAAAATATTAGCAAGGGGATGGCGAAGTTGGATTCCATTGCAAGGGAAGTTGAGGCAGAGCTAGTTCTAAGAGATATAGGAAGTCGATGCAGAGCTAGTTTCAACCGCTAGCCTTGATCAATATCGAGGTGGAGAACTCAAAACGAACAACAGATCTACTCTTCTAAACTTATCCAGGCTCTCCGTCAAGTCCGTTATAGTGATGATACTATTGTTTTTTTAATAATTATGTATGTATTGTGCCCATTAAGGCTGTAATAATCTATGTTTTAATTTCGTTGTTAAATTGTAGTTTAGTAGTCGTAATTTTATAGATTAATTGTAGTTGATATTATCTACAATTTATATTTGTAGTTATTTTGTAGTCATGTAGATTAGTTGAGTTAATTATGTGTATAAATTATAGTTGATATTAAGTACATCTTATAAATGTAGTTATTTTGTAGTAATGTTGATTAGTAGTCTTAATTTTGTAGATTAATTGTAGTTGCGACTTTCTATATTTTTATAAATATTGTTATTTTGTTGTCATTTTGTAGTTCTTATTATTTTTTTTTAAGAATTATGTAGGTATTATGTATATTAATGCTTATTTTTTTATGCTAATGTGAAATAATTTTTGTTTTGTACAAAATGGATATTATTTTCATAGAAATATATTATCCACATGTTATCTACCTACCATTTACAATTTATTACCAAAATACAATAATTAACAATAATTAAACTACAATAGACAATACAAGTCGAGACAATTGTAGTCAATGTAGCTTAAGGAAATCATTCGTACGTTTCAGAAATTGGTGTTGGACAGTAGAATAATTCACTCCCAACATTTCTTTCTTGAATTGTAACATACCCACTTTTACTTTTGTCTTTTTCACTTTAATATTCATAATTGTAGCATTCAAGTTCGTTGTTATAGCGGTATTAAAATGGTCAGCTGCATTCGGATTAAACAACAAACATAACAAATAGATACTACAATCATTTAAATAAATAAATTATAAACATGATGTCTACTTATCATGTATAGATTATTACCAAACTACAAATTTTCTACAAATAAAATATTTTTTATATACAATCTTCAATTAGATTACCATTATATTTTTTATTGTGAACAGTTATGTATAAAATAATGGAGGGTTTCGTTTCAAAGCTCTTCTACCCTTTGGTTTATTATATTTGTAGAAGGTGTTGTTTAAGGGAAGAAAATTGACAGCATTATTTACTCGCAACCACTCCCAATTATTTCACTATATTAATGTATTACACACCCTTTTTCTTCCACACTTTCTCACTAATTCCCATAATTTGTGCCAATCCACTACAATTTGTGCACACTTTAAAAAACACAAAAAATATTAATATCCACCTTTTTAGGTGGTCAATGTCTTATGAGGCCAAAATGTAAGAACTTATGAAATCTTTTTATTGACATTTGATGTAAATTCGATAGTATATACATATATGTAATATAGTTTTGAATTTGGTACATACATGAAAATGTCTCAAAAGAATTAGTGTGAATAGTTTCAAAACCAAATACAGTCACAACTAGATCTCTCTAATATCATTATTAGTTATTTATTATAAAAGTCAAGTTTTTCTCAAAATCGATTTTTTAAGTAATATTTTACTTTAATTTTTCACCTATAACAACAACAACCATATTTATAGCAGAACGCTCTTTGTAAAATTACCATTCTATAACAGTCATATATTATCATTAAGATTAACAAAGTTTCTATCTTGCATTTGATATAAGATTTGCAAAAGATATCTTTTTCATTGGACAAATTCCAAAATATATATAGATAAAAAATTTAATTGAGAAGCTCTTAGATTATCTTTAAGAGAAAACTATTAGATACCTTTTTGCTGAAAAATTGGACATGAACCTTCGCCAATTGAAGCTTCGCTAGTAAACGAATAAAATCAACGAAAAAGCTACAATAAAAAATTCTTCTATCAATCTTGAAAGAGTTTATTTAAGCAGCTTTAAAAGTCTGCATTATAGTTTAAATATGTATACGTTTAGTTAAGAATTTATCAATAAATTAATAGCTTTCTTCAATATTTAATAAGTGAAATCTGCATAGTTTTTTAGATTTTAAATTTGAATAATTTTCTTATCTTAACGTTCAAAGGAAAAAATAATTAATTTTTGGATAATCTTTATCTATAAAAAATATATAAACATTAAATGTTGTTATCGGTGTACAATAGCCGTTTACTATAAAAGTAAAAAAAAAAATATCGGACCAAACCATGCCGTTATAGAGAGGGTGACTATACCACTATGAAAAGATATATTCATTACGACTCTATAACAGTCATATATAATCATTAAGATTAACAAAATTTTTATCTTGCATAAGATATAAGATTTGCAAATAATATCTGTTTCATTGGACAAATTCCAAAATATATATAGATAAAAAACTTAATTGTGAAGCTCTTAGATTTTCTTTAAGGAAAAGCTATTGGATACCTTCTTGCTGAAAAACTGGACATGAACCTTCGCCAATTCAAGCGTTATGTCGCTAGTAAACGAGTAAAATCTACGAAAAAACAACAACTATAAAGTTCTTCTATCAATCTTGAAAGAATTTATTTTTCTAAGCAGCTTTAAAATAAATATATATACATTTAGTTATGAATTTATTAATAATTTATTAGCTTTCTTCAATATTAAATTAGTAAAATCTGCATATTTCCTTAGATTTTAAATTTGAATAACTTTCTTATCTTTTATGTGTAATGTCAAAAAGGAAAAATAATTAGTTTTTAGATAATTTTTAGTTATAAAAAATATTCAAACATTAAATGTTGTTATCGGTGTACAATAGCCATTTACTATTGTGAGCACGTGATTTTTGTCCTACATGAGAGCTACTCCCAAATGAATCAAAACAAACTAGTCTGCTTTATTGTGTGCATTTTTGTGTATTTTTTTTTTATGATTTTTTACATTCGTGTGTTCGTACTTATTTGTCTAAATAAATAATTAATAACAAAAAAAAAGGAAATGTGCATTGGTTGATTTTATATTAAACTAATAAAGCACATTTTATTTCTCAATTTTGTTTGTGTTTAAAATGGCTTTTATTTAAAGTTAATTAATGAATAATGAAGCAAAGGGCTAAAAATGCAAAGCATCCAGGCCCAAAAGGGCTGTTCTGCCCGGTCCATTCATTGAGTCTCTAAGACTCATGAAACGACGTAGCATGGCATTGAAGCTACGTCGTTCTGGCACCAGCAGATCTCATCCGTTGACCCATTCCTAGTCCAACGATCGAGATCACACCATTATAACCCAGGTGACCGACCCAGTTAACCCGGACCGACCCAGTCTCCTCTTAATCCAAACGATGCCGTTTTGGTTAAACCAAAAGATCCTGGCCCTTAATCACACATGATCCAACGGCCAGGATCGAATCTCCCACCTAGTATATAAGTTTAATACCTACCCAGCCCCCCCAAGCCAGACCCCCATCTTCATCGTCTCTCTTAGAGACGGACTGAGCCTCCGCCGTCCCCCACCGTGCTCCACCCACCGAAAATCGCCTCACGGCGGTTTCGGTGGTCCAATCCCCCCCAAATTAACACCCTAGAACCCCCTAACCCCCCTCTACACAAATCCGTGAACCATTAACCTTGAATCATCCCCAAGCTCTTCGAATATTAGATCGAAGAATCGACCCAAACCTCACTTTGTCCTTTTGACCCCAAATCACGCCACCCCTAGACCTCCCTCATCCCAAATCACGCCCCAGTTTTGTTCGAATCTGACCGGAAGAGGTCGAGCCCCAAATTCCCTCTCAAGAACCCTAAAATTTAAAAGGGTCGAATTAGGCCAAATTGATCGAGATTTTGGGGTCCAATGGACTTTATTCGGGCTGTTCTCGGTTGAGAACACTTCGATTAAGGTTTATTCGACCTCAAAATGGGCAAGCCGAGTTCGAACCTAGGTCATTCTGATTTTCTGAGGTATTTTTTCCTTTCATTTTTTGTTCTGTTTGTGTTTTATTAATATCTGGTTACTTGTATAATTTATCTCATTGGATTTTCTTATTTTTTGTCTTTCGAATTCATTCTGCCCGTCTCCAAATGACCTTTTATTTGGTCGATTTTCCTTGTTCGTTAATTGTATGTGTTATAGACCATAATTTCAATTCGATTAACATCGTTAAGCATGTTAGTTCACTTTGGTCCCCTGTTTTGCCTGAAGCCACCAAAGTCAGTTGGTGGCATGTTTGTTTATTGTGTATTTTTTATGGTTCATATAGTCAATTGATTAAATGTCGTCAATTAATTTAGTATTAGTTTCATTTTTTTAGTAGGTTTGTCATCCTGTCCAATTGCCCCCGTTTTGCACATTGGATCACCTGCTTTGCCTCAACCCTGTATGAATTTTGCCTGAAATTGACTAGGATTAGTCATAACTATATGGTCGCTTAGTAGTTAATGACCAGTGTTAGCTAAATTTTGAGAGGTCTGTATACTACTGATAAGAATTAGGGCAGAACAATAATTTTCAGAGGATTAAAGGGTGTTTTGGGGTCTGAAAAATGAAAAAGGGGCTTTGAAATAAGTGGGCTGCTACTAGTGTAAATCAGCCTGGTTTAGCACTTTTGCTAGTGGAAAATCAGGTTGTAGTATGGGGCTTTTAAATAAAGAATTGAAAAGGTAGTAGGATGGACAATCTTTTGAATTAACAAATAAAAATGGGGACTATTTTATTGGGTTTAGTGCTTTTATCAGTGGAAAATCACAGGTTAAGGGGCCTGGACAACATTTTAATAATTAAAAAGGGGTTGCTTAGTTTTGATTCTAAGGTTATAAATAGGAACACACTGAAAAAAATAGAAGGAGGGGGGAGGGGGGGACTCACAGAGGGAGTTTTAAACAGAGAGGAGATACAATCTAGACACACACAAAAAAAGAAAGAAAAATAGTGAGAGCTCGAGAGATTTTGAAAAAGAGTTTGAGGGCTGAAGTAAAAACAGAGAGAATAGGATAAGAAAAATGGACATGGGAATATAGAAAAGAAACATATTTCCTGTAGCACCGTTACACTGTCTCGAAGATCAGAAACAGTTTGAGCTTTTCTTTGTTCCCACTTCACATTTGAGGTTTCTTTAGGATAACTGAATGTTCTACTGATTCGTTTGGTTTGGTCTTTACTATTTAGACTTTCTGAAAACTGCTGTTGGTCTATTTTCAAGTTCTTGGGGGATTAATTTCTTTCCGGAGTACTCAGTTTGTTCCCTCGGTTGTATACTACTGTTTCATAGGAGTTCTAGTTTGTTATTGGTTGCTGATTACTGGGGTTTTCTGTTGCCGTCTACTGGTTTTGTTAATAATTGTTGATTGGTTGCTGGGATACTACGATATGCTATATTGTTGTGCTGTTGGTTAGCCTGAGCTACTGATCTTTCTCTGCATTTTGACTATTTAAATTCCAGGTACACACTTGTAATCTCAAGTCAACATAAATGAAGTGAATGAATGGAAATATTCCATATGCCAGTGACTTTTATTTTCTGTTTTTCTATCCTATATACAAATCTAGCTAGAGACATTTGTACTCGTTTGGTATTAGTTTAATGGTAGTTAACTCTAATTTTAGACTAGGCTGAATTGATACACCTTGAACTAGCTTATAGGAGATTTGTGTTAGTAGATTATAAGATCACATTCTGAATGACCAAATGTAATACCAGGTTTATTTCCAATAAGCATTATAGACTATGATATAGTTAGTGTTAACATCAGTTTGTCACTTTGTTGTTGAAATTACACATATTACAATGTAACGATATATTTTCCTAATGAGCGTCAATAGTGGCATAATGGCTAAGCCTTTAGTATACATTTAAATCTGTGAAAATGAATTCATAGTTAGTATCATCATTTTTTCCTTTTTTGCATGCCTGTTATGATAATCATTCCTTTGCGGCAAATCATCAGTAGCTAGCCTAATACGAATTTGATATGTAATAGGATCAGTTTATTTGAATAAAAAGGGATGCACATTGTTTCACTGTAAATTTATAGCGTTTGATTCATTGTAAATGCGTATGGCCTGCCAAGTTTCAGGGATTTGATCCCTCAACTTGCATAGGGCCAGCTCTGCAATTTCTGTTTGGGCCTGTCTCAGGCCGAGCGTTTGAAAGAATTAATCCATGACAAGCGTATAAGTTGGGTTCTTTAGACATAAGGTAAAAATAGTATTAGACCTATTAATGTTTAGTTGGTAGACTAAGGTGATTTTCTTAATAACAATTAATTAAGATTTTCTTTCCTTTTGACACAAAAACAAAACAATAGAAAATCTAGTCCCTTTAGATATGACCTTAAATAAAATGAGACGAGCCTCGCCAAATAAAAATACACAATTGCGGGGCCCTCAAATAAATTTGTAATAAAATCTAGACTCGGCATGCCCGTTTATCGAATTTCACGGTCTTTCCCGAAGTTAACAAAGACGATAGACTCTTTAGGGAGGATTTCAATAAAATACTTTCATAGGTACGGGTGCACATTTATGTGACCTAAATCTGACTCTTGGCGAAACCAAAATACATCAAAGCCACAGGCGTACTGGTTACGGTGTGACTCGAAATGTGTTTTCGTGATGTCACAATTCTCCTAAAATTGAAAAGTGGAACATTAATAGCACATAATTGAAATATATAAAGAAATCAGATAAAAATAAAAAATTGCAGTTGAGCGACCGTGCTAAAACCACGGAATCCGGGAGTGCCTAACACATTCTCCCGAGTTAACAGAATTTCTTATCTAGGTTTCTAGTTTCGCAGACTGTATTACAGAGTCATAAATTTCATCGGTTCGGGATTAACCGGTGACTTGGGACACCATTATTTTTCCAAGTGGCGATTGTCCTTAAAATGGAAAAACTCCTTCCCTGATTATTATTATATCTCTTTCCGGGGTGTAGTAGTAAACGGCGGCACATTACGTTGTGTGTGAAAAAGGAGGTGTGACAACTATAAAAGTAAAAAAAAAATAGCGGAACACACTAGGTTGTTATCGAGAGGATTGAATGTATCACTATGTGCCCAAGCAAAAAAAAAAAAAAAAAGTTAAAGACCGCTAGAAGGAGGGCTTGAACCTCCGACCTTGTGGTTAACAGCCACACGCTCTAACCAACTGAGCTATTCCAGCTTGTTGCCGTATTGTATATTTCATATTATCAAATAATATCTAAAACGTAGTCCACTGCTTCTCCAAACTTACGTGTTATTGCTAATGCAGTATTTGCCTTATGGGTATTTCAAAGGCAGGTCAGATGTAGTAGCAGCTCCAAAACCATTTTGTGCTGTTTAAAAGATACTACAGAAACTCCATAACTTCTGAATCTCTGGCGACGAAAAAAGACAAAAATGTATGTATGAACGAAGTTTTGGAATTGGCTGGTTGGTTTCCTCTACTGAACTACTGAAATACCATTATTCTGAAAATGAAAAGTAAATTTTCGCACTTTTTCACAACTGCATTACCAACTCGCTAGAAATGAATTACTACAAATAATAATATAACGTTAAATAAAAGAATAACAGTATAACAATCTGAGTATATTATTAATACGGAGCAGAAAGACCGCCCACGAAAAAAAGAAAGCCATTGACGAAATAAGAAAGGTGAAGAGAAGAAACATTCAAGCCTATAAATTCATAAAACTAGACAAGTGTAATCAACACATGAACACTGTTAGAAATGGATGGCATTTTATTCACGCATGACTCAAAACATATGTCCTAGACATTCTCTTGAAGCAAGTCCCTCAAACACAATAGAAGCCAAGCACTTTCTTTTCAACCCCTAGTATTGGCGAAATCCTTTGGCTCATCATCGTCATCCCTGTAATTTCCTTCTGATGTCTCCTGTCCAATATCTTCATTTATAGGTTGAGTCCCTTGATCTACACTGACCTGTTCTTGACCTCCATTAAATGATGCTCCGGGGCTCTCACCAAAGCCATTTCCACCATCATAACCACCTGAAAAGTTATTGCCTTGACTGGAATAATTGCTGTTCGGAGTGTCTCCATAGTTACCACTGCCATACCCCACACCTCCGCCATAGTTACCACCCTCAACAGAAGAACTGTTGTCATTTCCATAGTTAGTGCCACCTCCATAACTACCGTATCCACCAGCAGAACTATTACCACCAGAAAATCCACCACCGTAATTGCTGGTTGGGTAACCGCCAGCGCCTGCAGAATTTCCACCTTCCCCACCATAGTTAAACCCAGTACTGTTACCATAGCCACCTCCTCCACTTCCATAATTGCTGGCTGCATAACCTCCACCACCTGCACTACCGTAGTTAAATCCACCACCACCTCCACCGTAGCCACCTCCAAATCCAGTACGAGCCTTTTCTGTGGCATAATTCACCCTTATCCGTCTTCCATGAAGATCCTGAAAAAGTTTACACAGCATAAATTACCTTGACACAATTAAAAAATATTACAAAACTGACATGTGACAACATTAATTGCAGGCAATATCACGGATATTGGCCAACACAAGATGGATTTTTACACGAGGTACAATGGGAGAGGGGTAAAAGGTAAGTTGTAAGTATATTCAAGCGAGCCAAAATACAAGCGGTACGATCTGCTAGACGACTCTCTCTCTCTCTATATACACACACACACACACACACACAAATAACCTTACTATGTAAAATTGATTATGAGAATTATCCCATGAATTGAATAAACAAGATGAAACGCATTAAGGTACAAAGTGTCGTCACAAAGGAATTTGGTAACTAAAGTTCTGGGTGAAATGTTGTCCTCTGAACTATGTATTACACGTAAAAAGTGTCCTTTTCCTATGAAATCCATATTTTGGTGTATTCAAGTTCTCTAGTTTTTGAATATTGATTAAAACCTATGCAATTTGTGTTCACAAGCATAATTTTGCAACTAGAAGTATCATCATACCTGGCCATCCATGGCCTGCAATGCACTTGCTGCTTCTTCACTTGATGGAAAACTGATAAAACCAAAACCTCTGGACCTCCCAGTATCACGATCCATGATAACTCTAGCTGCAAAGGAAGAGGAAATAATTTATTTCAAAGTTCAACTAAACAACACGCAGCAAAAGAAGCCAGCTTCAGGAAGAAATTTCAGAGATACGGCATACACAAATCTGTCTTATAGGTCATTTCACCATCGAGTTTATAATTTCACCAAGAGCTAAATTGATAAGGAAACATGTCCAATTCAGACCAAACACTTCTTGTTTCATCAATAAAAAAATGAACTTTAACTTCATAACTAATTTCAAAACAATGAAAGAGAATTGTGTATTCCGCATATTCACTATCCCTTAACAAATGTGATCTTCTGTGAGCGCTTCTGTTGGTGATCACGGCAGCATTATTCTGCTTCTTGTGATCTTTTGGTATTAGCTAATGCTGCAACTATACAGTGGTTCCTTGTTTTTAAAATATAGTGCATTACCAAAATTTAAATCGACCTATGCAGAATAATAACCCCTAGTACAGTAGTACCTTCGATCACATCACCGTATTGGGAAAATGCCTCCTTCAAAGAGCTCTCATCAGTGCCATACGAGAGACCTGTAGGGGACAATAAGCCGTTATAGAGTAACCACAAGAAGTTGAAAAATCAATAGCACAGAGACAAGATCCCCTCACCACCAACAAAAAGCTTAGAGGATGACATGCTTCTTATAGCCTGGAAAAGAGACGCGTTTGAGGCAGAGAGTTCCAAGTTTGAGTGTTTGCTTACACTCTGTTTAAGAATACTCCCAACTCTATTGAAAAAAGCCATCTTTAAACCTAGTAAAAACAAAAGAGTATAGAGTCAGCATTACAAATTCAATCTAAAAATAAACATTACAGACCCATATTAAAAAAAAGGTCCTTTTTCCTTTCAATGATCAACACTAGAAGCATCAATTCAAAGTCAAAAAAGACACTTCTCTGAGCTCATTTACATCTATGCTCGATATTTGCCATACGATATGCGGACATAAAATAAAGAATCCAAAACATAAAAAAAAAACACCACGAATTTGTTATAGCAATCGTGATCACGCAACACATATCAAAAATGGTAAAAACCCTAATCTTATCAAAGTTAAAGAAGCAATACAACAAAAGAAACAGATAGAAATTCTAAAAATCTGAACAATTAATTCGTTAAAGACCAAGCTAAAGAGTACGATAATACGAACTAAAGGAAGCAGAAAAAACGTACCTTTGTGGAATGATTCACAGAAGCACACTTCTTATTCGCTATCCTCACCTAAGGGTTTTAGAAGATGAAGGCTAACTTCAATAAATAGCCCAAAAATATCTGGGCCTTCGATTACAACTTGCTCATTCTTGGCCGTTGGATGAAATAGAATTATAGTATGGCGGTGGTCAACGGAACTTCGGTTCATGATTTTTCTTTTTTATATTTTTCATTTTAACCAAAAGGCCAAAAAAAAAAGGATTTTTTGTAGGGCAATTGTTTAACCTGAAAAGATATTTTATGCACCCTAGTCGTTTTTTTTTCCCATAAAACACTATCTTTTGGTAATAATTAGTCATCTATAGATAGTGGTGAAGCCAAAATTTTTTTCAAGGGAGTTCAAACTTGAAATAAGTAAAAAAATAATCCGATAAAGGGTGTTCAATACATATTATATATCTCTAAAATCTAATATTTTACCTATATAAACAATGTAATTTCCGACAAAGGGTGGTCAGTTGACCACCCTTGCCCAAGTGTGCATTCGAACCTGTCTATAGATATCTGTTGTTATATTACGGATTATAAATACCTTTTATATGCATTTGATGTATTTAAGCTATTGTATTCATGAATAGAGTAGCAAAAATAGGCATTAATCAGGGAAGTCCAGCTAGACAGATTATTGTATTCGATTGTATTCACGACGTAAAATAGGGGATTATATTGTTTTTAAAACGGAAAGTGAATCAATTAACATAAAAGACTCCTAATATAACTCAACAAACTCAATTATAATACACAAATTTTGTAGTTTGAGTTATAATAAAGATTCTCAACAGAAAAATACCCCAAAACACAGCAATCTTCAGAGAAATTATATAATACATATGCATACATAAATTATATTAATTAAAAAAAACATATGAATACGTTCATGACATATAGCGAGATAGTGAATACAATGAAATACACAGAATGCAACGGGATACATTGAAATACAATGAAAAAAAAGACAGTGAATTCAATGAAATACATGGAATACAATGACATTGAATTACAATGAAAGAAAAGACAATGAATACAATGAAATACATGAAAATACATTAAAATATATTAACAGAAAATCAAGTTTCTCAAGACCAAACTCCGCCGTCTTTGTTCAAGAACAAACCCTAATTTCCGATGAATCCGCCATTCACCGGAAGCCGGTAATCCATTGAGAATGTATCTAATGAGCAGGAAAAAGAAGTTGTTGATGCGGGGCCTGAAACTAGTTAATCAACTTTAAAATTCAGCCACACCATTAGTTCTAATCCGAAGTGGTGTCGAGTGTGATGAGGAGGAAAAAAGTGTTGGTCTAAATTCAAAAGGTGATAATGGATCTAAAAGTCCTTCAAAATCTGATTAGAAAACAAGAATGTCGTCGTCTTTTTTAAAATCAGTTAGGGTTTCAATAATATTTTATATACATAAGGGTGAAAGTGTAATATAAAAATTCTTAATGGGTTAACGAGTTATTCGATAGTAAAATTGAGTAATTTACCCAAACCGTTAAGCCGTTAATTATAAATCTTAATCCGTTCATCAACCATTACCCCGATAAGACCAATATCAATAAGTCAATAAGCTATCGATTCGGTTCAGTTAATGATTACGGTTCGATCTTGAACAACATTAGTACAATTAGATCATTTGATGATTCAAATTATTCCGTCTAGACTAATTTACTAGAGGGAAATTTGAAAATAACACTTAATATGTGTAAGCTTTGATGAATTATGACAACAATCCTATATATTGTTGGGTTTAAGCTTGTTAGAGCAAGGTGAATGAGAAATGGAGGGAAAAATAAAATTTTGATTACCTCTCCTTGACAAGGGACATTATATCATATTGGAGGAGGAAAAGACTTTTGATAGGTATATATTCAATTGCACTTTTTCTAGCTCATAAAGAGTTGAGAAGAAGGCAAGCTTTGCACCGTCGTTGTCATCGTTCGGCTTCGGCTTCGATCAAATGATTGATTGATTAAGTTTTTTGGACAAAATTTATATGTTAATATTAAAGATTAATGTAGTATTATTTAATTCTCGTTTTATTTTGCATGTATAACCATTTACATAATGGTCGTTTTACGTGAACAGTCATGACAACTTTCTGAAGAGTTGCACCTCTTCATTTAAACCCAACTTTTTGGCTATAAATAAAGAGACAATTCCCTCAGATTTTTCTTATGAAAATTCTGATTTCTCCTTCTTCATTTTGTATAGTTTTAACAGAAAAGAAAGCAGTAAGTGTGATTTACTTCTGTTATTTGATTTCGTTTGAAGTACCGCTACACCAGTGAGCTAATCCGTTCTATCCTGGGAGAAAATATTCCTAAACATCGGGTACTAGGAGGGGATTAAGCACTGTGAATTCAGCGAGCTCAGATTTATTTATGTTCTTCTAATTTCTGATTTTTTTCCCATTGCCACTGGTTTTGAATATATTTTTGAATGCAGAATACTAACAAGCTTAGGAACTTAATTTAGTTTTCTGTATTCATCTTATATTCTATTTGTGAGAGAATAAATCCTAGTAATTTCTACTCTCAGTTTGGAGACAAATCTTCGAATTTTCTACTCCTTTCGATTCGGTTTGATGAAACAAAATTTTCATCGTTGTATTTAATTTGTTTCTGTTAAAGTTATTCGGTTTGAATATTTTAAATACTTCACCATTAATTAATTTTGTTTCTGTTTTGTGATTAATAGAAATGACAGAAACATGAACTCCCACGGTTGGCTTTACGAGCAGTATTGCTTCTTCCGGTTGTTATGTGCCACCACCAGCTCTGGTGGAAAAGCCTGAAATTTTTATCGGGATTGACTTCAAACGGTGGCAGCAAAAGATGTTATTTTATTTGACTACTTTGAATCTACAAAAGTTACATCAATGAGGACGTTCCAGTCCTGCCGGAATCAACTCCTGAGAATGAACGTATTATAGTGACTGAGGCGTGGAAGCACTTAAATTTCTTATGTAAGAATTACATTCTTAGCAGACTGGAGAATGATTTTTACAATATCTATAGTAATGTGAAAACTTCGAAAAAACTACAGGAGGCATTCGAAAAAAAGTATAAAACAAAGGATGCCGCCCTGAAGAAGTTCGTTGCAGCCAAGTTTTTGGCCTATAAGATGGTAGACAACAAGCCTGTCATTACCAAGTTCAAGAGCTGCAAGTTATCATTCATGATCTCCTGAAGGTATAATCCGAATTAATGGTTTTGTTGAAAGTATTAATTCTGTTACTAATTATGAATTTTAACTGAAGGTTTAGTCATTAATGAGGGGATTAAGTTCCTTAAGGGAACACCGTAAATTCAATGGGCTCGGATTCATTTATGTTCTTCTACATTTCTGACTTTTCCCATTGCTACTGAATTTGAATTTATTTTCGAGTACAGAATACTAACATATATCACACTTAGGATGTATGGTGTAGCCGTCAAGCACATGGGGGGGGGGGGACTTCAATATGTTACTGAATTAGGAAAGGTTTGCTGATTAAATTTACAGGACTATGAAACAATAGCTAATGGACAAACAGAGACATGGTCTCTACAACAACAAACAACAACAACCCAGTATAATCCCACTTAGTGGGGTCTGGGGAGGGTAGTATGTACGCAGACCTTACCCCTACCCTGGGGTAGAGAGGTTGTTTCCAAATAGACCCCCGGCATCCTTCCCTCCAAGAACTTCCCACCTTGCTCTTGGGGAGACTCGAACTCACAACCTCTCGGTTGGAAGTGGGGGTTGCTTACCATCAGAGCAACCCCTCTTGTCGAGACATGGTCTCTATCAAACATAATATCTGTGAACAAGGTGGTTCCATTTGTTAAAAAGAATGTTGCTATGCTAATCAAGATTCAACATATCAAATCTCCAATCACAAGCAACTTTTCCAGGAACCAACTAGAGCTAACAAATAGCTACTGCCATTCTCCTTTTTTACAACCTTAAATAAGCCGGTTTTGACAAGCCTGGAACTATAATAGCAAGCAACAAACAACAAACAAATACTCCTAATATATGCATTTCAAAAGTACATGTCACTGACCATTTTGCACATGACACCAAATGAATACATTAGGTTACCAAAATAGATATATCTAAATGTATAACAGGTATAAGGATTGAGCTCACTTCCTGTGGGAACCATGCAACGATCTTGGAGATCCCTCAAAAAGATCCAATAGGAAGTTCTCCAAATCGTCCGCAGTATACTTTATGTGTTTATCACTTATATGGTTTGTGTGTCTTCCAACAAATGTCCTGTATGCCTGAATAACCTTGAGTGATGTTGATATTCGAAGATCTTCACGAAGTTGACTATCAGGGATTGACCAACCTGTCTGGCTCTTGTAAACATCTTCAAATGCGAGATAAAAGCTGAGTAGTCTCTCCTTGAGAAGAGTTCTCGAGATAGAATTTGAGCCTGGATTTTGTAGCCCTTCATCTCTGAGTAAAGAGAGTATAGAGCTCCATGTAGCTCTCTCGTAGCTCATTGCATGGTGCTGGAATTTCCAATTATGTTTGCGAATCCAATCATCGCCAAGTATTGTTCTTAGATTGGAATTCTTCACCTTTTCAGCCATGTAATGAATATTATTCATTAAGAAAAGGTGACCTAGTGAATCATCCTTGTATAACCTAGACTTATCCTCAAGGTTGCATTCCAAAATTGAAGTGAAGGATCGAAAATGTTGAGCCAATGGAGAAATATAACAGTGTCTGTCCGTGTTATCTTCTTCTCTATCAGGTGTCATGTGTGGTAAGATGGCCGCTGAATCTTCCTTCTCGTATCCCTTCAGAAGCTCATCAAGCGTTTTGCTATAATCGATAAGAGTTTTCATGTAGTTCATAACGTACCTCGTTAGATGGTGTATTCCACCACCCGGGAAAGGGTTGGCCGATATGCTGGAAGCAACAGCATTTTCAAATTCCAGAAAGGTTGCTTTTGCGCAATCGCCCAAACTTCTGAGGATGTCCTGGCACTCCGTTCTAACACATAACCCTGCCTCATCAGAGTACATAGCATCAATATCTGGGATAAGATCTGCGAGCAGCTCATACATGTCAAGAATCCGAATCAACTTCTCCGGTTGATGAGGGCCAATAGCTATGGCTTCACCAAAGTTTAGAAGCTGTACGATTGAAGCTTTCGAGGCTTCAGCAAAGCAAACTGAACTAACTGCTTCCAGCTCGCTAAAAATCTGATCACTAAGCCACTTTTCACTGGCAAGATAAACCCGCACAAAGATCTTCATAGCCCGTATCCACCTCCTGATTTTGGAGTTCAATGAGTTCCATTCCATCTTCAGTACATCCTCAATGCTCAACCTCTCAACTTCAAGAATGAATAGGCAATCGTCCAAGGCATCTTTTCTGACATTGATAAATGCCTGAGAACACTCCCGACCATAATTTGAATCGAACATCAAATTGGCAATGCATCTTAAGTCAGGAATAACATCCGGATGCACGAGTTCAATGATGTACTCCTCAAAGCTCCTACTCATACTATCTCTTTGAACCACATCCTCAACCGAGTCGTCCCCAAAAGACACAATAGAGCCATCATCTAATGTATCGTCCTCGCTTGAACGAAAGGACATATGCTCAGGCTCAAAAGGCTGCCTGTTCTGAACAAGCAAATGAGTAAACTCCTCCTCAAGCCGATTCATTGCTGTTTGAAGAAGATCATTAGCCTTACGCAAAAGCTCGTCTTCTCTACTACCTTTATCCACATTTAAACCCTCCAATCTATCGATCAATTTTCGAGCTTGATCCACATACCTCAAATACTCATATGCTTCTTCTTGGCCACAATCCCAAATCATTGACTGACCCACCTCCCAATTCATGACCTTAGTCTGAACTAAATTAAACTGCTCCTCCAGCTCAATAAACTGCTCCTCAGTTTGATCACCAGAATCCTCATCTTGTGTTTCACTCACTCTAGTTATGGAAGACAATTGGGTGCCTAAATCAGCCAGAATTTTTCTAGCATCATCGGTTAAAGTCCGATTTGACCCTAACGCTTTCACAATGTTCTGAGCAGCAGCTATTAGGTTTTCTTCCTCTTCCATTAAGGGGACTGAAGTTTCACAGTCTCCCATATAAATCAAGAGCTAAAAAAATTAGCTCAAGGCTAACCCCAAACAGGTAAAAATTGCAACTTAAAAACTTCAACCTCTTTACAAATTCAATTGGGAAACCAAAGATATCAACAAAGAACTTCACCAAGAAAGATATCAAAGAGAATATTACCTGCAAAGATCAGTTACTTTAGAGATAACCCAAATTCTTTTTGAGGGAAAAAATGAAAGAGAAAAACAAAAAGATGTAGAAAATTTAAAAAAAAAAAAAAAAATTGAAGCAGCGGGCTATAAGAAAACAAAAAGTACCAAACTTTAGGTCTATATTAAAGTGGGATTTTGTTTAAGAAAAAAAAGCAAATATAATGGACAGATACAAGAAACAGAGGAAGCTGAAAATGCACAAAGCTCAAATCTTGAATATGAAATCAGCAAAACAAGATCCACATATTACAGTTATGTGCATATAGTTTATGAGCAGAGAGAGGAACTCAAAACAAAGAAGAGATGAAAAGAAACTGACCCCTTTTACCACAAG
Source organism: Nicotiana noctiflora (assembly GCA_032618575.1). Lineage (NCBI taxonomy): Eukaryota > Viridiplantae > Streptophyta > Magnoliopsida > Solanales > Solanaceae > Nicotiana > Nicotiana noctiflora. Next base: position 19,619 of record JASVEL010007250.1, read on the forward strand.
TGACTCAAAACGGAGAATGAAAATTCAATACAGTACGAGTAGTGTTTTTCTCGGAGAAATGAAGCTCAAAATTTGTGCAGAGAACCGACCTTCCAAAAGTATGTGTGCAACATGTTGCTCCTTCTTATTGGAGTAATAACTTTCTTTTTTCTTTTTTTCATTTTTCTTTGTATGGATTTGGCCAGTGGCCCATTGCTGTGCTGCTTTGACCTTGAGTCTTCGTGGAATATTTTGAGAAGTTACCTGACATTGGTCCTTGCGTGTAAAACTGTTATTTTTACAATTTCCAAGTAATATTAGAATAAGTAAGAATGTTAAAAAAAAAATACTCCCTCAATTTCAATTTATATGAATTTATTTGATTAGGCACTGAATTTAAAAAAAAAAAAGACTTTTAAATTTATAATGTAAAATAAAATACATATATTTTATGTGAGGTCATTCTTTTTGGTATAGACTAAAAAAAATATATTTACATAAATTGAAACGGAGGGAGTATATAGTTTTGACGTAGAAAGATTTCAATTTCTTTAACTAATCAAAGTATATAGTAAAATGAAACTAGAGAGTACTAAACATCATACCATATTATAAGTATGAAGATCAAAAGTTAAATATGAAAGACCAAAATAACCTATAATACTCTTAAACGTTTACGCCCTTACAAATTATTTTAATAACACCTTAATATTAATAACAAAAGTTAGTTTTGTACCATTAAATATGACTTAGGGATTATCAAAAAATTTAGTAAAATCCATGTATCAAAATTCTTTACTTTATACAAAGTTAAGCTCTTTAATACGTTTTTTTAGCTAAAATTTACAGTTCTTAAAAAATAAAATAATTTTTTTGAGCTAACATTTTATCTTCTCCTTTTATTTTTCTTATCTTATATATTCAGATGATTATTAGAAATGTTTTCTACGCGAAATATTTTTCTTATAAATACAATCATGATTCAAAGCGTTTTGCCATCCATGTACAAACAATATAATTTTTTACTAATTATATGGACAAGGACTAGTGTAATATCCTTATAAGGAGTATAACTTACCTAAGAGTAAATAACAAGTACCCCTCCGGTTTATTTTAATTAATTTTTTTTGTCTTTTTGTACAAATATTTGATTTTTTCAAATATTAAAAAAATTAGGTAGTATTTTTTTTAAAGTTGCCATTGGAGTAAAGATCCTAAAGTATTTGTTATAATATATTCGACAAATTAAGGTTAATATAGTCATATTTATTGAAAATTAATGTTAAAATGTGGATTCCTAAGTATGTGTGAAAACAGTCAAAAAATAATTAAAGTTAATCGGAGAGAATAATTTTTTATAATAAATGTAAATTGATAACGTATAAAGAAAAGTAAGTAATCTACAAAAACCAATAAAATTTCAATAATTTTAACTTAAGTTCATAATAAATTGAGCTTAGACTTTAGGATTACTGTGTAAATAGTGGAAAATTTATTTCAAATCTTGGTCTAATTAATTGCTTCTAGAGTAATTACTATAATATTATGGGAAAACGTTAGTTGTTGGCTTTTATAATAATGGTTAAAAAGGACAGATGGAAGATAAGCTGAATAAAGCCAAGATAGCCAAAATTCAGATATTTTGATTGTTGCTGGAAAAAGAAAAAAAATGGTACTTTGATTGTGGACGAAAAAATGGGAAGAAAAGTCGCGTGACCAACACTCTTTCCAACTTTGAAAACAGTAGAATTATAGTTTTTTCTTTTAAAAATTATTTTTATTTTTAATTTGTGTAAAATACTGACGACAACAGTCAACTCTTTTATCTTCACGTTACACAAAGGACTAGCTCTTATTTGATAATTACACTTTAGATCTTATTTTTCTATCATTTTCAAATGCCATTTTGATGACTCAAATCTAAGATCTTAAGATTTTGACTAGAACAGAATTAACACGTTACGAGCCAATAGATAAAAGCTAGTGTTTCGCTTTAGATTCCCAAATTTATTTTGAAAAATTTGATTTGGGTGACGTTTTGTTTGAAGATGAAAATGTATTTGGACATCAGCATTCAAAATATATTTCACTTTTTTTTTTTGTTAAGAAATATGAAATATAAATTATATCCACAATGTATGAGTCGCAATTCGACTTTATAATATCAAGTCGACTAATCGTCCTCCTCGACCCAAGTTCATGCAACAAGCGGCGAGGCCGCCTTCGACTAGCGCAAACGTCGCGAGCGGTAAGGCCGCCCTCGACCAGGAAACACTACCTGCGTACGTCTAGAGGTTTTGGGCGAGATCGACGCCTTCCGGGTACGCCCGAAATAATATCCGGACATGGACCCAATCTCCAATATAGTCAACTGGCACGAAAAAGATCTATATATACCAAGACAGTCGTGAGAAAATGGGTTCCACTCTCTCCCCATGAGGGCTCTAAGAAATACAGAGTACAACGCAGAGTGACAACCCAATACCAAAAATACAGGATAATAGTAAATCTATGGGAACATGATTGTGAGGATCTGAGCCTCTTCATGGAGAGGCAGATCAACCCGTTATCATGAATAAAGATCACTAATATCTTTTATTGTCTCTACATATGTTCCCATTGTCTTTTCCTTTACCGAATTTCGGATGTGTTACGACTTGCTATGATTGACCCTTTATTTTTAATAATTGCTTTGAGTTCAAAAATGCTTGTAAACATTATGGGTCAAACAATTTGGCGCCGTCTGTGGGGAGGGGACGCCCTTCGAGCTATCGTCCCCTCGTCCGGGAGGGGACGCCCTTCGAGCTATCATATTCGCTTATCCTGGCCCGTATCGACGTAACCACGATAAGCGGAGGGACTATCTGTATGAGCCGTAATTCGACCTTATAATAATCAAGTCGACTAATCGTCCTCCTCGACCCAAGTTCATGCAACAAGCGGCGAGGCCGCCCTCGACTAGCGCAAACGTCATGCGCGGTAAAGCCGCCCTCGACCAGGAAACACTACCTGCGTCCGCCCAGAGGTTTTGGGCGAGATCGACGCCTTCCGGGTACGCCCGAAATAATATCCGAACATGGACCCAATCTCCAATAAAGTCAACTGGCACGAAAAGATCTATATATACCAAGATAGTCGTGAGAAATAGGGTTCCACTCTCTCCACATGGGGGCTCTATGAAATACAGAGTAACAGTAGATCTATGAGAATATGAATGTGAGGATCTGAACCTCTTCATGGAGAGGCAGATCAACCCGTTATCATGAATAAAGATCACTAATATCTTCTGTTGTCTCTACATATGTTCCCATTATCTTTTCCTTTACCGAATTTTGGATGTGTTACGACTTGCTATGATTGGCCCTTTATTTTTAATAATTGATTTGAGTTTATAAATGCTTGTAAACATTATGAGTCAAACAATTTGGCGCAGTCTGTGGGGAGGGGACGCCCTTCGAGCTATCGTCCCCTCATCCGGGAGGGGACGCCCTTCGAGCTATCATATCCGCTTATCCTGGCCCGTCTTGACGTAACCACGATAAGCGGAGGGACTACCTGTATGAGTCGTAATTCGACCTTATTATAATCAAGTCGACTAATCGTCCTCCTCGACCCAAGTTCAGGCAACAAGCGACGAGGCCGCCCTCGACTAGCGCAAATGTCGCGAGCGGTAAGGCCGCCCTCGACCAGGAAACACTACCTGCGTCCGCCCAGAGGTTTTGGGCGAGATCGACGCCTTCCGGATACGCCCGAAATAATATCCGGACATGGACCCAATCTCCAATATAGTCAACTGGCACGAAAGGATCTATATATACCAAGACAGTCGTGAGAAAGGGGTTCCACTTTCTCCCCATGAGGGCTCTAAGAAATACAGTGAGAACCCAATACCAAAAATACAGGATAACAGTAGATCTCTGAGAACATGATTGTGAGGATCTGAACCTCTTCATGGAGAGGCAGATCAACCCGTTATCATGAATAAAGATCACTAATATCTTCTGTTGTCTCTACATATGTTCCCATTATCTTTTCCTTTACCGAATTTTGGATGTGTTACGACTTGCTATGATTGGCCCTTTATTTTTTAATAATTGCTTTGAGTTCATAAATGCTTGTTAACATTATGGGTCAAACACACAAGTTCTAAAAACTATCACAAATATCAAACAGTACCTTTATCAATAATATTCATTATCATTATCACAAATCATAATCTTGAGCATAAATTAATTTGGTATAAAATTATCATTTTTATAATGAACTATATAATACACTATCAGATGATTGGTGGGTCCTTTTATAAAATATAAAAGTTTGGGTAATTTTAAAAAAAATATAATAGTAATAGTTTAGGCCATGAGCTGATTTTGGGATTTAAGTTTTGTGTTTTGGGATTTTGCCAAAATATGAATAAAATTTATAAACAAATATATATTAGTCGAGAAAAGAAAAATTTGGAAAAAATTAATAAAATCTATGGTCAAACAGGTCCAAAGTTTAAATTCACCTTAGGAATGTCATATTCTTACAGTTTGTGAATGTCGATTTAACTAATATGGAACTTCGGTTTTTTATATTTTGTCCGAAGGAGGCGCTTAACTTTTATCACATGCGCTGGTCCACTCTTAATTTTTGTACTACAATGGCATACGAGCTAGTTTGCATGCATTTTGACTATTTTATCACTTGTTTATTAGCTTACACGGATTTGAACAATTTCACAAAATCGGAATAGGATAAAGAACACACGAAGGATCAGAGAGTAAGAGAATTCTAAAAGCAAAAAGCCTAGAAGACTAGTTGTCAGATTTGGAGGTAGCAGTAAGATCTCTATCTCCGGAGAATGCTCGAGGATTTTCTAAAAGTCTCCTCTCATTACTTATGAATAAAGCTCTTAGGCTTAAGCTTTTCCTCCACATGTATTAAGTTACTCTTTTGCCAAAGCCAAGGCATGTGAAAATAAATCACTTAGTGTTCTTTACTGTCATTGTTAGTTGGTTATTTTGAGATATTTAATTTTATGGATTAATAGTATAAGAACTTACGTAATTGTATCATCGATTCAAAAGAAAAGTCAAAATGACATAAGGGTCCCCTAAACTTGCAGCAAGCCGGTAACGAGACTTATGGATTTCCCATTTAAGCATTGTTACTTAATGATATGGGCATTAATAAAAATACTAATTAATATGCTATAATATGTTAAATTATATTTCTTACGATTCAAAATAAGTAATTTTTTGGATGTTTTTACACAAATTAAGAAATACACCTTTTAGCATTAATTAGCAATGAATTGACTATATTAAAATTTATTATCTCACGTAAACACTCCTAATACATATTCCAATACTATTTACTCAAGGGACAATGTAAAAAAAAATAATTAATTCATTCTTGAAATCTGGAAATTACTTATTTTGGACCACAAGAAAAATGCTAAAAAAAATATTCCTACTTATTTTGGACAGGAGGGAGTAGTAAATAAAAAAAAATAAGTATACTATCATTATATATAATCTAAAGAAAATAACTTAAATTCTTTAAAATATAGTCATGAATGACGACGAGGACGAGTCACGATTTCGCCAACATAGTGTGGACGATAACCCATAATTCTTGTTAGCTTCACAGCAGCTGACATGTTTTACAAAGAAAATGCCAAGATAATCATGTTTTGAAAGGAATAATAAAAGTAATACTTACAGCAGCCATGAAAATACAACAAAAAACAATTAATGCTCTATTATTATAAAGTCTATGTTTGGTGATCTAATTAGTTTATTTTTCAAATGTACTTAAAAACAAAAAGGGTATTCTGGACGTACAACGTGACAAGCTGCACTATCCAGCCCGAATTTAATTAATCTGTTTCAATCTAACTCCAGCTTGAATTTTGCATTAGTTTAGTTAATTTTGTACTAATTTTAGTACAAAGAAAGCAACGACCCCACGGTTTTTGGTCCAAATAGAATATGAAGGAAGACCACATTATTTTTTAATTTTGATCGCTTCTGTCCTCTTCCTAATTTGTTAAAGTGTCTCTTTCGTTTGATAAACAAGATATATACAAACAAGATGCTGCACGTTGCCACGATACACTTCTACCAATAAAACCCAATTTTTTATTTTTTTCTAAAGGATACCGATCCAAATAATATTTTTCTCTTTTTAGAAATGCTTAATTTTTTTGCTAAATACTCTTTTGATATCTCAATAATGAATTAACATGTAAGTGTTTAAGAAAAAATTCATTCTTTTAAACAAGACATAATTTTGCACAATAATAATTAGTAAGTTGTATGGAACAGAAAGAATTTTGCTAAAATTCCATTAACCGAAATATAGGCAGCAAGTGCAGTTCTTGACTTAAAATACACACCAAGTTCCTCATCAAAATATAGAAACTAAAAGAAGGCAAATGGTAATGTCACATGTGCTTTTAACGGTTAGCTGGCATTTGTCCATGAATTTCTAAATTTATTTTGAAAAAATTAATATGGTGAAGCTTGATTTGAAGAGGAAATATATTTGAACATTAATTTTCAAATTATATTTCACCTTTTTTTTTGAAATAGCATGAAATATGTCTTATACACACAAGTTCAAAAACTATCATAAATACCTTACAATACCTTTATCAATAACATTCATTATCATGATTACAAATAATAGTTCTGAACATAAATAAATTTGGTACAAAATTATTATTTTTATAATGAACTACATAATACACTATCAGATGACGGAGAAGACGAAATAATATTGTTATAAAATAATAAATGGTGGGATCTTTATAAAATACAAAAGTTTGGGTGATTTTTTAAAAAATATAATAATAAAATTTTCGGACAAAACCAGCACTTAGGATTTGAGAATTTGCTAAAATATGAATAAAATTTAAGAACAAAAATGTATTTGTCAAAAAGAAATTGGAAAAATTTGGCAAAGTCTATGACAAAAAGATTCGAAACTTTGCCAATATAGATAAATTTTTATATCCCGACCTTTCACACTCAACTTTCCTAATTTCGCGATCTAGTAGAAACAATTTAATTTGAAAAAAACACACAATCTAAAAAGTCAATTAAATGTTTGACCTGTTATAAAATAATAAAAGAAGAAGAACAATATTGCAGAGAAAAGTAGGCAGAGAATTCTTATTGAATTTTGGGATAATTTACAATGGGGTAAGACCCATCTATTTATAGGAGAAATATGACTTAGCCACAAAGTAAAACTCTCCACGAGATAGACATTCACTCCAAATAGAATTCTATTCATAACACTCCCCATTGAATGTCTATTCAACAGATAATGTGTCTCGTTAAAACCTTAACTAAAAAAAACCCCTCTGGAAAAAAAATTCTAGAGAAGGAAAAAGAGTACACATATCTACAATACGCCTTTTGGTTGCCTCGTTAAAAACCTCGCAAGGAAAACCCAGTGGGACAAAACCTTGTAAGGGAAAAAGAGTGCAACGCGCATTAACTCTCTCTGATGAGAGCATCAATTCACATCCTTGAGCCTTCACATCCCAATCTTGTGCACTAGCTTCTTGAAGGTTGATGTCGACTGTGAGCACGTGATTTTTGCCTTACTCGAGAAGTACTCCCAGAAAATTCAAAAGTAAAAAATAGTTTCGTGTTGGGCATGATTTGTGTGATTTTGTGTTATTTTTATCTTTTGTGTGCACGTTTATTTATTTAAATTAAAAATACAAAAAATATACGCTAGGCTTTGCATTTTCAGTGTTTGATATCGAAGTCATGTGATTCACATTTTTGAGTGATATGTAATTGTGTGCGTTAATTGTAGTAAAAAATAGCGGTGTTATAGGTTAGTATATGCATATGTGTGTATATATATATATATATGTATATATATACATATATATATACATATATATATATATATATATACACATACACATATAATATCCGATCTGGGCCAATTTCAATCTAAAAGCCAGGCCCAAACGGATTGCTTCTGATCTGGCCCAAATATCCGTCCAGCTTCAGCCTATGTAACGTTTGATCTGGACCGTTGGATTTATTATCCAACGGCCCAGATTAATCCGTTAATTCTAAAATTCATCCAGCCTAGGACTTAACCAAACGGCACCGTTTGGTTTAAGTGAGAGGATCCTGATCGTTGATCAAGTTTGATCCAACGATCAGGATTTAACTACTCAAAACATATATAAACTCCTCTCCATACCCCGCCCCCCCAAGCCAGACCCCCCCTCTCCTTCTTCTCCCTCAGAGCTCTCAAACACCCGGTGTAACGCCGCCCTCCTCCGCCTGCCGGAAATCGCCTCACGGCGGTTCCGGTAGGCCAATCAAACCCAAACCAACGCCAAAACCTTCCCCTTACCTCCCCCATCACGATCCCGGCCTCCATTAACCTCGAATCTTGCCGGAGATCCTCGAATCTTCATTTGAAGATTCGAGTCAAACTCGAACCTATGCCAAATTACCCCAAATTCACACCACGGTCTCCCCACACCTCCCTCGTACCCCCGCCGGCATTGGTTTGCTTCGAATCTAACCAAAAATACAAAAGCCCCAAATCCGAGCCCAAGAACCCTAATTTTGGAGAAACCCAATTCGAGCCGGTTCAGCCGCAATTGAAGTCCAAGGGACTTTAGTCTAGGTGTTCTCAATCGAGAACATCTCGATTAAAGCCCGTTTGGCTTCAATAATTCCAAGTCTTAGTTCAAAGCTTGGGTCGGCAGTTTTCTTTGAGGTATTCATTCCTTCTTTGTTTGTTTTAATTCGATTGTGTGAATATGTGTATTTGTTTTATTCATTGTTTCAATTCTCATCTAGCATGCTTCTAATTTTTCATAACAGTCGACCTGTCATCCTCCTTTGAGGCCTTTTATTTGGCCAATTCCTCTGTTTTAGTAGTTAAAACGAATCATGAGTCCAATGTGATTAAAGCCGTCAATGAATTAGTTCGTAACATTAATCCCTTGAATCGGCCTGATGCAATTCACTGGTATAGGGTTGGTTACTGTTTGATTCAGATTAAAGGGATAATTGGGTGTAGTTAATAGTATAATTGTTTAATCACACACCCATACAAAGGGTTAGTGGAACTGAGCACAGCAGGGTATCCACTGAACACTGCCAAGCTTATTGTTTAAGGCTTGAGTCCATCTTTGGACAGTAGTTAGTGGGGTGTGCAGGGAATATGATGGGTTGGGAAGCCAGGGTAGGGGGTAACCTTAGGGGCAGGTGTTCTGGAGGGGCTGTAGCTATAAATATAGCATCAATATAGACATTGATGGGGCATACAGACATACACTTGAGAGGAGACGGACTTGAGAGCATCTGTGATAAGCAAAATACCTGGAGATATACATTGATAGACATACATTCATAGATACATTGATAGGCATACATACACACACATTAGAGAGAACACTGGAGAGCAATAGTTGGAGAAAAGATAGGATCAGAGATACTTTTGATATACACGTACAAAGTCACTGTTTCATTGATTCTTGGCTACTGTCTCGTGTGCTTTGATTCGATAGCTGAGTGCTTTTTGGTCATTTGTGTGTTGTTGTTGTGGCTGTGTTGCTGCTTGGTCCAGACAGTGCTGGTTCTTCTATTGTTTGGGTATTGCTGCCAGTTCAGTGCTAGTGTATTAGTGGCTGGTCTGTTAGTTTTTGCTGCCTGGGGTTTGGTCTGTTTGGGTTGTTGCCTTGGTCGCTTGGTTGTTGCTTGGTTTGGTTATTGCTGCTGGTTCATTATTTTGTTGGCTGGTTGGTCTGTTTGGTTGCTGCACTGGTTTGGTTGTTGTTGTTGTTACACTGTTGTGTTGCTGTTGGTCAGTGGTTTATTGCCTTGGTCGTTTGGTTGCTGCACTGATTTGGTTGTTACTACCTGGGCATTGTGGTTGCTGGTTCAGCATGGTTGAGGTTGGTTTGTAGTTTGCTACTTGTGTATTTAGTTGAGTGGTTCACTGGTTGTTGTTACTATTGGTTTACTGTTGGTCGTTATTGGCCTTTGATTGCTGCTGCACCTGTTACTGTTCTTGTTGCGGTTGCTGCATTGCCATTGCTCACTCTTCCTTGTTATTCCGCATTCCAGGTACACATCTCTGTTATTGTAATTCCTTGGTTCAAAAAGAGTGAAGCCTGAAGTTCATGTTTGAAGTCTGTTGAATCATGTAGTCGTCCAAAGTCTATGTTTGATTATGTTCTGTTACTGTCTAATTAAATCTGTATTGCTAGTTTTGTTATGGAAAAGCGTAGCTAGGCCAAAGATACATTGTCATTAGATAAGCATGTAAACCTGAATTAGTCTTCGTATCTCTATTTAATCTTCCCTACTCATGTGTGTAATCTCCAAACCTGTTAAATGATAGACCTTATGTCACAAGCAAGATTAGCTAGAGAGTTGTTACTCAACGGAATGACGTAATTAGATTAAAAAGAGTCGGGGGTGCATTTCATGTGACCCGACCCCAATTTCGGGCAAGAGTAAACAAAGCATGTTAAGAACTACAGGCGCATTTCATGTGATGTGGTTCGTAGCAAGTTTTAAGTAATTTGGGATCAACTCTTAAGTAAGATACAATGAGATGTAGTTCGCTTTAGATTTGAATCAAAGGTATGCCTCGCCCGATAGTTACACTAATCACATAGCCGTCATAAATGTACATATAAATACTTAGGTTTCGGGATGCGTCGCTTCTTAACGAATATCACGCCTTTCTCAACAATGTAAATAAGTAGTCGAGTCAGGCATATATTTTAGTTTTACCTTTTAAATACGGGTGTGCATTTCATGTGACCCGAATCCAAACCCCGAAATGTTGAATAAGAATATGTTGAGGATCCGGGTGCATTTCATGTGACGTGATTCGAAAGCATATTTTTAAGCAACTTTCTCTTTCGTAAATCACAACCAATAATAAAAGCGGTAAAAGGGTATTAACTTGCACCAAGTACATAATTGTAAAAGGCAGATAGATAAGCCAAACACGACAGTTGAGCGACCGTGCTAGAACCACGGAATTCGGGAATGCCTAATACCTTCTCCCGGGTTAATAGAATTCCTTATCCGGATTTCCGGTTCGCGGACTGTTAAATAGAGTCATTCTTTTCCTCGATTCGGGATTTAACCGGTGACTTGGGACACCATAAAATCTCCCAAGTGGCGACTCTGAAGTAATTAAAATAAATCCCATCTCGATTGTCCTTTAATTGGAAAAACTCTTTGCATCCTTGCGGGTGCGTAAAAAAGAGGTGTGACAGCTCTGGCGACTCTGCTGGGGACATCTTTAGAACTCGAGCTCGGAATAACTGTTGTATTTGGCATATTTTATTATCTGATTCTTTTACATGTTGGCATCAATGTGCAAAATGTTGTTTTTACTGCTTTGATATTTTGTGAACTGTACATATAAATTGTGCCGAAACCAATCTCCTCTTCGAGTCTTCTAAATCATGAAGAAGGGTGCACTTCGTGTGACTTCTTTTCTGTATAGTGTCTAATTCCCATTTTAGAACGAGGTTTGGATAAGTTGCAAAACCGGTGAAGCTACTGTATTCCCGGGTTGCTGCCTCCTCCTCGGCTCGAGTCTGTCCGCTCGGGTAAGCCAAGTCTAGAACAGATAAACCCGGGTTTTAAACCTAGAATAACAAAGCTTCATGCCGGATCCCTAGTAGGAAACGTTTATTTGCATCATGTCGCATTTGGCTTAGGGGACTCAACACGGGGGTTGGGTCCGTCTAGGACAGGTGACCTGAAATGAACAGACTATCCTGCTGCATCCTGTTTGTCTTGCGCATTTATCTGTTATAGACTTGCAAAAAAAAAAAAAAAAAAAAAAAAAAAAAAAAAAAAAAAAAAAAAAAAAAAAAAAAAAAAAAGAAAATTTTTTTTGTGTTTTATTCTTAAGATAGAAATAGCTTATTTGTTTTCCTTTAGTAAAGTGAATAAATAAATAATGCCGTTTGTTTCGTCAAAACCGAACTACGTGGGTTTGATTCTCATCGGATGTGAGATACGTAGGCAACCTCCATCGGGTCCAACTTCACCTTTTGAAAAATTAATTTTTGTACTAAATAAGTCGGTGACGCTGTTTTCAAAAATAGCCGAATGTTTCCGGAAGGGACGCCGGAAGGCTAATTTCGTATAAACGGCCACCTTTGGGTCAATTTCGATTTCGATCGATTTACCCCACAGCCTTAAAAGCCTTCGTCCCCGAGACGTTGAAAGGCCGTGATTGAAAACTGATTTTTTTTTATTTTTAGCAAAACAAAGTTGTTTTCTTATTTAAATCACCTTAATAAATGTGCGGGATGAGCACGAATCAGAATAAATCATTTTCAATCTTTAGTGAGGTCCCTCAGCAGCTCCGTATATGGTGGAACGATTTGGAAGACAATAGCAAAAAGGTCGTAGGGAGAATTTTGGGAGGTTTGGTTGATCTGTTGAATATTGAGCCAAGGGAAGACATCATCAAGGCACTGGTATCTTTCTGGGATCCGACCCGCAATGTGTTCCGTTTTGTTGACTTTGAATTGACGCCCACATTAGAGGAAATTGCGGGCTATGCGGGACTTAATGGGAAATTAAGAGGGCAATACCTGCTCTCACCAAGACCGGTATCTCCACATGGGTTTCTGGATTTGCTGAGCATTAGTCGGAAGGTGAAAAATGATGATCTGTTGAAAGGGTATTGCGATCTTCAATTCTTATATCAACGGTACGGCACTCCTCGGGGTTTTGAAGAGTCAAACCTTGGACTGACTCACGCAGGGAATAGAACCAAGTGGGAGGCCAGACGAATTCTAGCATTCATGACGACATTCTTGGGGATTGTGATTTGTCCATGCGAAGATAATAAGATAGAGATAAGTCTGGTAGGGATAGCCGATGTTGCAATCAAAAAGGCTACCAGCACGGTGGTCCCTTTGGTTTTGTCCGAAATCTATCGAGCCTTGACTGTATGCCGAGAAAGGGGCAATTTTTTCCAAGGTTGCAATCTGTTACTCCAATTATGGATGCAAGAACACCTCCATCACCGAACACAATACATGAATCATGGGTTGACCGGGAAAAACTGTATCAGGGGTTTCGAAGAACGGATGATGGGTGCTGTATTCCCTGAAGGCGTCGAGGCATGGCTTGCACGACTGAGCTCAATAGAAGCAGATCAGATTGAATGGGCATTCGGGTGGTTACCCGATACTGAAGTAATATATATGGCAGCCGAGGAGTGTTATATCCTTCTGATGGGAATCCGCGGTGTCCAACCATATGTCCCTCACCGTGTATTACGTCAACTAGGAAGGTTTCAAGTTATTCCTACCGATCAAGACCTAAGGAAATACGCCATTGAGTTGAGCCCGGGAGTTGTCTTCCCCGAGGAGAAGGTTAGAAGGCTGTGGCACGAGTGTCGGTTCCTTGAGCCTAAAACCATGGTCCGGGAACTATCTAAGGGAGAGGTGGATCCAAAGTACAACGTGTGGTTCGGGAAAAGATTTCAGATTCGTCGGAAATGTTCTAAAAGAGCCCATGTCCAACAGTTCACAGAAGATTCACGGGAACAATGGGATTGGTTAGCGAAGGAGGAGGGGTACAGGACGAAGATTGGTAGGATAGAACAGCAGGTCCGGGACCTTCAGTTCGAAAAGAACATGCAAGCCGCCACCGACGAAGGAGACAAAAAGAAGTTGGTACAAGAAAATGACTTCTTGAGAGCTCAAATCCAGCAAATGAAAAGAGATGCTGACAGACAATTCGAGGAGTCGGGCCGACGAAAAATTGATAAAGGGTTTGAGAAGCCAAGTCACCGACATCCAAAGAGAATTGGACGAGTCAAAAGCCCAAGTAACGAGGATCCGTGCTAGCTGGAAAAAGGAGGCACATCAACATGCACTTCACCTAAAGCGGGTAGAAGAAGATTACACTGATATCATCACTAGCCCGAGGGAAGCAAATGTTGTCCTTAGGGAGCGGGTTTTCAAGCAAGCCCAAGATGCCAGAGCGGACCTCGACCGCTGCCACAATTTGATGGCCCGACTGCAAGGACAAGTGGATAGGCTCCTAGATCAAGTCACCAACAATGCTCGAAGATTGGGGGCGAAAAACCAGCAAATAGAGCGGCTACTCGGAGAAAGGGACATGATCAAGGATAGAATTGGAGAAATCGGGCACTATGTCACCATGAAGTGCCTAGCTTGTGAACGAATGCCCCGCGCCGACCTTTTCGCTTCAATTATGGGTTATGTTCATCGGATCATGGAAGAGTTGAGGGAACTGCACAAGGACCTCACACCAAGGCCCGCGGCAAGGCCGAATGATGCCTCGCGGGCCCCAGGAGTTTTAGGGCATTAGATTTTTGATTGAAAATGTATTTTAATGTTGAGTCAAGCTAGTTGGCATTTTTCTTTACTTTTCCAAGTCAAGCATTTTCTTTTGTTTTGCTGATCGTTGTAAGACGTGTTTTGTAACTACACGGTTTTATTTGATATAAAAGTTACTGAATTTTGCCACAATCTTGTCACCAGAACTACGCTCGGTCTGATTCACGCGGGGTCGTGATACGTAGGCAATCCACATAAGATTCGACCACCACTAAAAAGAAAGAAAAAGAATCCAAAGGTTAAATAACAATAAGGCTTGCAAAGATAGTCGAAAAGAAAAAAAAAAAAGAAAAAAAAAAGAAAAAGGAAAAGAAAAAGGGCCGGGATGACGCATGTTAAAGAGTACACGTAGAAAGGGTTATTTGGTTAGGTGCATTGCATCCAACGTGCTATAACATATCTGTCAAACTCGGTGAACTAACAAGTTTGTTGCGTGTTCCAGAAAGTTTAGCAGTTGGTTTGACAGAATATACTGGCCAGCCATCACTACCGTACTAGATCCAAAGGACCAGTTACAGTAAGCATGTCTAGTTCTGGCAAGAGTCTTGAGGAAGAAAAGTCCGAGCTACAAATCATGAAGGAAGAAGTAGACCGGTTAAAACAACAGATAACAGAGATGCACTTGGCCTGGGCCAGGGAACAATCTTCACCAAACCGCCCTACTCTCGCCTCAGCTCCGGAACATCCGCCCATCGATCCTTCAACAAGCGCCCCGAGCTATCCATACTTTCAGGGGGAAAATCCATATGCCACCCACATTCCACCAGCCAAACCAAATCCTCCTCCAGTCACCCCTGTTTTTGTAGCACCTCCACTTGCTCCTCTGCAAAGGCCGGCCAGCGAGCCATATGTTCAGATCCATGACAACTCTTACTATCCTCCAGAGCCTACTTTCAGGGCTCCTGAACCACAATCACATACACCTCGCTGGGATAATCCGGCAGAACCGGAAAAACACTTCCAAAGTTCGGAACACGAGGAAGTTGTCAGAAAAGTTAAAAGCCTGGAGCAGTCCTTCAGGAACATGCACGGTTTAGGCAACCAGGTCAGCGTCGCCTATAAGGATCTGTGTCCATTTCCGGACGTCCAGTTGCCAGCAGGATTTAAAATGCCCAAATTCGACCTATACGAGGGGCATGGTGACCCAGTGGCCCACCTGCGGGGGTTTTGCAGTAAAATGAGAGGGGCCGGAGGACGGGACGAACTTCTGATAGCTTACTTCGGCCAGAGTCTGGGAGGATCTGCGCTGGAGTGGTATACTAGACAGGATCCCGGTAGATGGTTTACGTGGGATGATTTGGCTCAAGCTTTTATCGGCCAGTTCCAATACAATCTTGAGATAATCCCCGACCGCCTATCATTGCTAAAATTAGAGAAGAAGCCTGCTGAAAGCTTCAGGGAATTTGGTTTCCGATGGAGGGAACAGGCGGCCAGGGTAGATCCGCCGATGAGAGAAAGCGAGATGGTGGACTACTTCTTACAGACATTAGAGCCCACCTACTTCGGACATCTGGTAACGTCCGTAGGCAAATCATTCACTGAGGTGATAAAAATGGGGGGTATGATCGAGGAGGGTTTGAAGGCCAACAAGATCATGAGTTACTCGGCACTGAAAGCCACCACTCAGGCTATCCAAAGTGGTACTGGAGGAGTACTGGGGAAAAAGAGGAGAGAGGAAGTTTCGGCCGTCGAGTCCGGGGCATGGTTCAAAAATAGAGGCCCCGCACCCCAATATAGCCCACCCCAACCTCACCACCAAAATTACCCCCACAACCCATATAGCTACCCGCAACATTACTATCCCGCACCTGATCCTCATTTTACTGTCCACCATGCACAGTCATATTCTGCACCTCCCGCTCATGCACCATGGCGGGCACCAAACCCCCAGAACAATCATCCACCCCCAAGAGCTTACAGAAACCCCTCGGGCGCGAGTTTCCGTCCGAACCAGGCATTCAGGGGCGACAGGGCGCCGAGGCCAAAGACTTTCACTCCCTTAGGAGAGTCTTACACCAGTCTGTTCCACCGGTTGAAGCAAGTAGGTTTGCTAAATCCGGTTGAAGCTAAGCTGCCAAACCCTCTTCCGAAGAACCTGGACCATTCAGTAAATTGTGCCTACTGCTCGGGATGTCCGGGACATGATACAGAAAAGTGTTGGAGGCTGAAGACGGCCATCCAGGAGCTCATTGACACCCGCAGGATCGAGGTCCAGACTCCGACAGAGCCCAACATCAACCAAAACCCGCTCCCAGCTCATCATGAGACCAATATGATCGAGTTGGTACGGGCGGAGGAAGGAAAGGAGAAAGCCTCTCAGACTGTAATGATGATTAGGTCTAGCGGGGCAGGAACGAGAAAAGGGCCAAGCTTTGATGAGTCGCCCAGTTGCAAGAAGGACATACCAGGAGAGTCGGAAGCAGGAAAGGAAAGTGTGAACGAAGTACCGGTGAAGCCGGCCAAGATAGTTGTACCGGGGGCAGCAATCAAGCCCATCTTGACAGTAGCAGGCGTTCGAATGGATCCTTTCATCATCCAGCCGGCAACACAGTTGCCAGTAACTGATAGCCGGGCTGTCCCATGGAATTATGCTCGGATTACAACGACCTACAGAGGAAAGGAGGTGAAAGAGGAAGTTTGTGAAGCCCGAGGGTTGACCCGCTCGGGGAGATGTTTTGCCCCTGCGGAATTGAGGAAGACCACTCCGGCAGTATTGAAAAAGCCGGTCACCGATGAAGAAGCGGAAGAATTCTTGAAAAAGATGAAGCTGCACGACTACTCCGTCTTAGAGCAGTTGAAGAAGACTCCGGCGCAAATATCATTGCTATCCTTGCTGATACATTCCGAAGAACATCGGCAAGCATTGATGAAAGTCCTGAATGAGGCACATGTACCGGATAAAATCTCGGTGAGCCATTTGGAGAAGATCACCAATAGGATCTTCGAAGCAAATCGGATCACCTTCACCGATGACGAGTTGCCTGAGGAAGGCACTGAGCATAACAGGGCTTTGTATCTTACGGTGAAGTGTGAAGAGGCGGTGGTTACCAAAGTCTTGGTTGATAATGGGTCAAGTGCTAACATTTGCCCTCTCTCTACACTGGGCAAATTAAAAGTAGACATCGGCAGGGTACGCGAGAACGGGGTATGTGTTCGAGGGTTCGACGGAGGAGGTAAAGCGTCGGTTGGTGACATAGTGCTAGTCTTGACAATTGGGCCAGTGGAGTTCACCATGGAATTCCAGGTGCTGGACATGGTGGTGTCATATAACCTCCTAATAGGGCGACCATGGATTCATGCCGCAAGAGCAGTTCCATCCAGCTTACACCAGCTCGTCAAATTTGAATGGGACCAGCAGGAGATCGTCGTCCATGGAGAAAACGATCCACAATCAGGCACCATCATTCCCTTCGTTGAAACAGAAGAAGATGTCGGGCCGTGGGTATATCAGGTCTGCGATGTGGTGTCCGCCCACCGAGTTCCGGAAGGGGAATGCATTCCCGGCGACAGAACAATTATTGCGGATGTCATGGTGGCGCATGAAATGTTGCGACATGGTTTCGTACCCGGTAAAGGTCTAGGTGCATCTCTGCAAGGAATCATACAACCGGTATCGGTGGTCGAAAACTTGGGAACCTTCGGCTTGGGATTCCAGCCAACCTCAGAGGACATCCGGCGAGCAAAGAAGAGTAAGCAAAAGACATGGGTGCTCTCAAAACCTGTTCCACGCCTTTCCCAATCTTTTGTCAGGTCCGGAGCAAGAGGACATCCAGCGCCAAAGATTCCCGGTCCTACGGTCAGGCCAGACGAAGAGTTCTTCAGGAAGTTCGAAAACCTATTCACAGATGTATGTATGCTCGAGGACGGTGAAGGATCTAGTCACGCCGAGATACAATTTGTGGGACCAAAGGCAAAACTGAATAACTGGAAGGCTACTCCTCTCCCTGTCCGGAAGGAGTCTTGGTAGTTTGTCTTGGATTGTTTTTCTTTCGAAGTTTTGTATTGGGGGTTTGTCCCCGGAGTAAAATCCCGTTTGTTTTGTTCATTTTTGATTTAAGTTTGCAGTTTGTTTTCCCTTTGTACAATTCCCATCAATGAAATTTGGGTTCCTTCGTGTCTAATTTTGTTTATCTTTTCTTCTTTTTACTTTTCTGAACAGCCTTCTTGCAACTGATCTTAATGATATGGCGCGCTTAAAGATTAATCAACCCAGTCTAGAAAGTCAATCGGGTTTGGAAATAATAACACATGAAATAAGAAGTGACGAGAGTGAGTCGGAGTACGGCGATGATGAAGCCGAAGAAGAAATCGGTGAAGAATTAAGTCACTTCGAGGAAAAACCCAAACCGAATTTAAATGATACTGAGGCCGTTAATCTAGGGAATGCGGATGACGTCAAAGAAACCCGGATAAGTGTCCATATTGAACCCAATCCGAGAGAAGAATTGATCAAAACACTCATGGAGTTTAAAGATATTTTCGCATGGTCGTACGACGACATGCCAGGACTCAGCACTGATCTAGTGGTTCATAGATTACCCACCGATCCGGCATATCCTCCCGTCAAGCAAAAGCTGCGGAAATTCAAGACGGAGATGAGTGTGAAGATTAAGGAGGAGGTAACCAAGCAGTTGCAGGCGAAAGTCATTCGTGTTACTCGATACCCTGAATGGTTGGCTAACGTAGTACCGGTGCCAAAGAAAGACGGAAAGATCAGGGTATGTGTGGACTATCGCAATCTCAACAAGGCAAGTCCTAAGGATAATTTCCCACTTCCCAATATCCATATCCTGATTGATAATTGCGCCGGACGCGAAATTGGATCCTTTGTGGACTGTTATGCGGGATATCATCAGATTTTGATGGATGAAGAGGACGCAGAAAAGACGGCTTTTATCACACCGTGGGGGACTTATTGCTACCGAGTGATGCCATTCGGTTTGAAGAATGCAGGGGCAACCTATATGAGGGCGATGACTACGGTATTCCATGACATGATACACAAGGAAATCGAAGTGTACGTGGATGATGTGATCGTGAAATCCAGACGTCAAGAGGACCATGTCGCTGACCTCAGGAAGTTCTTTCAAAGACTTCGAAGGTACGACATCAAGCTTAATCCGGCCAAATGTGCATTCGGAGTTCCATCAGGAAAGCTGCTAGGATTCATCGTCAGCCGACGGGGCATTGAGTTGGACCCCTCCAAAATCAAGTCCATTCAGGAGTTACCCCCGCCGAAGAATAAAACAGAGGTAATGAGTCTGTTGGGAAGGTTGAATTACATCAGTAGGTTTATTGCCCAGCTTACGGCAACCTGTGAACCCATATTCCGCCTATTGAAGAAAGACGCTGCGATAGAATGGACGGCAGAATGTCAAGAAGCGTTTGACCGGATCAAAGGGTATCCGTCAAATCCACCCGTACTAGTGCCGCCTGAGCCAGGTAGACCCCTGATTCTTTATCCGACGGTCTTGGAGAATTCGTTTGGCTGCGTACTGGGGCAGCATGATCTTACTGGCAGGAAGGAAAGGGCCATTTACTACCTCAGTAAGAAGTTTACAGTCCACGAGGTCAAGTACACTCATCTGGAAAAGACATGTTGCGCCCTAACTTGGGTAGCCCAAAAGCTGAAACACTACTTGTCTTCTTACACCACGTACCTCATTTCGCGGTTGGATCCGTTGAAGTATATTTTCCAGAAACCTATGCCTACGGGGAGGTTAGCAAAATGGCAAATATTACTTACGGAGTTCGACATCATATACGTGACAAGGACGGCTATGAAAGCTCAAGCCCTGGCCGATCACTTAGCTGAAAATCCTGTTGATGACGAATACGAACCTTTGAGGACGTATTTTCCGGATGAGGAGGTGTTGCAAATTGAGGGGTTAGAACTAACCAAGGATCCGGGGTGGAAGCTCTTCTTCGACGGAGCGGCGAACGCAAAGGGAGTCGGAGTAGGGGCTGTGCTCATATCTGAAACTGGACATCATTATCCTGTTACTGCTCAACTGCGTTTTCACTGTACCAATAACATGGCTGAGTACGAGGCATGTATCTTGGGGTTGCGATTAGCGGTGGACATGGATGTACGGGACGTCTTGGTCTTGGGAGACTCGGACCTTCTAGTACATCAGATTCAGGGAGAATGGGAAACCAGAGATTTAAAGCTTATCCCATATCGTCAGTGTTTGCATGATTTGACCAAACGCTTTCGATCGGTAGAATTCAGGCACATCCCGAGGATGCATAATGAGGTTGCCGACGCGTTGGCTACTTTAGCGTCAATGCTACATCACCCGGACAAGGTTCGTGTCGATCCGTTACATATCCATGTCCGGGATCAACATGCGTATTGTAATGTGATAGAGGAAGAGGTGGATGGTGAGCCCTGGTTTCATGATGTCAAGGAATACCTCAGGTTAGGAGTATGCCCAGGGCAAGCAACTGGAGATCAAAAGCGAGCTATTCGGCGTTTGGCGAACGGATTTTTCCTTAGTGGAGGGGTGCTGTACAAAAGAACCCCAGATTTGGGATTGTTGAGATGTATAGACGCAAGTCAAGCCACAACAGTGATGACGGATGTACACTCGGGAGTTTGCGGACCACACATGAGCGGATACGTATTGGCAAAGAAGATTCTTCGAGCGGGATACTATTGGCTCACTATGGAGCGGGATTGTATAAGTTTCGTGCGAAGATGCCATCAGTGTCAGATACACGGAGATTTGATTCATTCTCCGCCGACTGAATTGCATACAATGTCGGCACCATGGCCGTTTGTCGCATGGGGTATGGATGTTATTGGACCTATTGAGCCTGCGGCTTCCAATGGTCACAGGTTCATTCTGGTAACGATTGATTATTTTACCAAGTGGGTGGAGGCCAAAACATTCAAATCAGTGACCAAGAAGGCGGTAGTGGACTTCGTACACTCCCACATCATTTGTAGGTTTGGAATTCCAAAGATGATCATTACGGATAACGGTGCAAATCTTAACAGTGGATTGATGAAAGAGGTATGTCAACAGTTCAAGATTACACACCGAAATTCCACACCGTATCGCCCAAAAGCAAACGGTGCGGTCGAGGCAGCAAACAAGAACATAAAGAAGATATTGAGGAAAATGGTAGAAGGATCTAGGCAATGGCATGAAAAGTTACCATTTGCGCTGTTGGGTTATCGCACTACCGTCCGGACTTCGGTAGGTGCAACTCCTTACTTGTTGGTATACGGGACTGAAGCGGTAATACCCGCAGAAGTTGAGATTCCATCCCTCCGAATCGTCGCTGAAGCTGAGATTGACGACGACGAGTGGGTCAAAACCCGATTAGAGCAATTGAGCTTGATCGATGAAAAGAGATTGACAGCGGTATGTCACGGCCAATTGTATCAAAAGAGAATGGCGAGAGCATATAACAAGAAGGTACGTCCCAGGAAATTTGAAGTGGGACAGCATGTGCTGAAGAGAGTTCTACCACATCAGGCCGAAGCGAAAGGCAAGTTCGCTCCAAATTGGCAGGGACCTTTTGTGGTGACTAGAGTATTATCCAACGGCGCTCTATGTCTGACTGATGTCGAGGGAAGATGCACCGATATGGCTATCAATTCTGATGCGGTTAAGAGATATTATGTGTAATTCTTTAATGCATTTGTCAACGTTTGGTTTCGTTTGTGTGTATTTGGCATTTTTCGGAGAATGGAATGACAGAGGCAATTTTTCTACTACCCAAACACTTTAACCTTTGTTTCCCCATTTGAGCTTTAATTATTCTTTCATATACCCTCTTTCGGAATCACCAAGGAAGATGTGTAACAAAATAGAAAAGAAACAAAAAGTAATACAAGAAAAAGTGAACTACGTTCGACCTGATTCCTCCAGAAGGATACGTAGGCGCCACACGGCTCGGTCATAATAAAATAAAAATCAAAAAAAATCCCCCAAGCAACAAAACTGGGGCAGAAGTCATTGTTTTCATTGGAAAGATAGTGTGGATTCCGAAAGTTGTAACAAGCTAACCGTTGAGGCTAAACCCCTTTCTTCGGCCTCACGCGCAGAAACCATATCAAGAACCAGAAAGACCTCTCGATCGGTATTTGAGAAGTGCCAAGTCATGTGAATGAAAGCCAAGAGTGACATCCCGACCCTCGATTGAATTCAGGATGCACAAGCCGAAAGGGGATAACGCTCTAGAGGGAATCTCAGGGGTGATACCCCGCCGCGAGGAAAGAAAGCATAAATGAGAGAGTCTTAACGGTGAAAACCCTCGCGGGCACCTTAAGGCGAAGGAAGTTGAGAGAAGTAAAATGAGAGAGTCTTACGGTGAAAACCTTTACGGGCACCTTAAGGCGACGGGAGATAGAGAGAAATGAGAGAATCCCATTAGTGAAAACCCTTTGAAGGGCACTATGAGGTGGCAGGATAAAATAATTACAAGATGTCTGCATGAGACAAGGTTAGGACATCCGTTTACCCCTAGCAGGACGCGGTATCAGAAAGTGATTGACACGAATAGACTGGGTAGTTTAATCTCAAAGGCGCGGCATAACATAGGATCAGGCACACATTCAGATAAGTTTTCCTATTTTTTTGAGTTCAGAAAAGTTTTTCTTCTTTTGTCATTTGCGGTCAGTATTCTTTTCTTTTCTTTCATTTTCGAAAATTGATTTTTCAAAGCTTACTACCAAGTCTCCCAAAGCAGTATATTGAAAGTGAATAGGCATGGAACAAGGCAATGAGACAGAAGTCGTTACGATAATGAGATTGGGATGACAGGCCGAGTGGAAGGTTCGCAAGAATTATGGAGTATGATGGACACATGTGGCATGTCCGAAAGATGATTTCACGCAACAGATCACCGGCTAAAAAGAGTCGGACCAAACCAAAGAGTGGAATAAAAGGAAAGATGAGAGGTCGTTCGCGGAAAAGGCATCTTCCCAAGCAAGCGTCAACGTCGTCCTCAAAGTTCGAGAGAGGCCAAGCAGCTAAAAGAGAATGGCCTCAACAAGAGTGGCACGACCACTCGCGGCCTTTTGAAACTAACAATTTTTCTTTGATTTAAAGCAGGAAAAGAGGGTCCGACGGCAGAAAAGCATACCGTCCAGAAGTTTATCACACTGGGGCAGAAAATTTTCTCCTGTTGCGAAAATTTTCTGGAAAGCAAGACTCAGAGGATAAGTGTAGAAAGCAACACAAGACGGGGTGATCTTTGAGCCGGGTATCATCCCCAGCAGTTATTGGAAAAAGAAAAATGGCTTCGAGATTCCCCCAGCAGTATTACATCCTATAATTTGATCAAGGAAACAAAAGCGTGAGTCCCAAAAGAGGTAGGGGAAGAAGGAAGAGAATGAGGGGTGAAGGAAACGAAGAATGCTTCCTCAGCAGCATCACCCCCAGCAGGCGAGTAGACAGTTCCGAAAATATCCCCAGCTGCCAGAAGAAAAGTAATACGACCGGGGGAAAGCAATTCCAAGACAGGATAATTCAGAAGAGAAGGTGGTCCGAGAGGTAACGCAGGAACAAGGGTAGGGTACAAGAGGCAAAGGAAGGTAATCAAGATAGGATGAAAATCAGTGAGTAGTAATGGAAGTCAGGGAGCCCGCCTGGAGAATGGAGTGGCGATTTTATTTTTGAAGTAGTAGTTGAAGTCGGGGAGCCCGCCTGGAGAATGGAGTGGCAATTTAATTTTGAAGTTGTAGTTGAAATCAGGGAGCCCGCCTGGAGAATGGAGTGGCAATTGAAATCAGTGAGTAGTAGTTGAAGTCAGGGAGCCCGCCTGGAGAATGGAGTGGCGATTTAATTTTGAAGTAGTAGTCGAAGTCGGGGAGCCCGCCTGGAGAATGGAGTGGCGATTTAATTTTGAAGTAGTAGTTGAAGTCAGGGAGCCCGCCTGGAGAATGGCGATTTAATTTTGAAGTTGTAGTTGAAGTCAGGGAGCCCGCCTGAAGAATGGAGTGGCGATTTAATTTTGAAGTTGTAGTTGAAGTCGGGAAGCCCGCCTGAAGAATGGAGTGGCGATCTAATTTTGAAGTAGTAGTTGAAGTCAGGAAGCCCGCCTGGAGAATCGAGTGGCGATTTAATTTTGAAGTTGTAGTTGAAGTCAGGGAGCCCGCCTGGAGAATGGAGTGGCGATTTAATTTTGAAGTTGTAGTTGAAGTCAGGGAGCCCGCCTGGAGAATGGAGTGGCGATTTAATTTTGAAGTTGTAGTTGAAGTCAGGAAGCCCGCCTGGAGAATGGAGTGGCGATTTAATTTTGAAGTTAGTTGAAGTCAGGAAGCCCGCCTGGAGAATGGAGTGGCGATTTAATTTTGAAGTTAGTTGAAGTCAGGAAGCCCGCCTGGAGAATGGAGTGGCGATTTAGTTTTGAAGTTGTAATTGAAGTCAGGGAGCCCGCCTGGAGAATGGAGTGGCGACTTAATTTTGAAGTAGTAATTGAAGTCAGGGAGCCCGCCTGGAGAATGGAGTGGCGATCTGTTTAATTTGGTAGAGGAAGTCAGGGAGCCCGCCTGGAGAATGGAGTGGCGATTTAATTTTGAAGTTGTAGTTGAAGTCAGGAAGCCCGCCTGGAGAATGGAGTGGCGATTTAATTTTGAAGTTGTAGTTGAAGTCAGGGAGCCCGCCTGGAGAATGGAGTGGCGATTTAATTTTGAAGTTGTAGCTGAAGTCAGGGAGCCCGCCTGGAGAATGGAGTGGCGATTTAATTTTGAAGTTAGTTGAAGTCAGGGAGCCCGCCTGGAGAATGGAGTGGCGATTTAATTTTGAAGTTAGTTGAAGTCAGGGAGCCCGCCTGGAGAATGGAGTGGCGATTTAATTTTGAAGTTAGTTGAAGTCAGGGAGCCCGCCTGGAGAATGGAGTGGCGATTTAATTTTGAAGTTAGTTGAAGTCAGGGAGCCCGCCTGGAGAATGGAGTGGCGATTTAATTTTGAAGTTAGTTGAAGTCAGGGAGCCCGCCTGGAGAATGGAGTGGCGATTTAATTTTGAAGTTGTAGTTGAAGTCAGGGAGCCCGCCTGGAGAATGGAGTGGCGATTTAATTTTGAAGTTGTAGTTGAAGTCAGGGAGCCCGCCTGGAGAATGGAGTGGCGATTTTATTTTTGAAGTAGTAGTTGAAGTCAGGGAGCCCGCCTGGAGAATGGAGTGGCGATTCAATTTTGAAGTTGTAGCTGAAGTCAGGGAGCCCGCCTGAAGAATGGAGTGGCGATTTTATTTTGAAGCAGTAGTTGAAGTCAGGAAGCCCGCCTGGAGAATGGAGTGGCGATTTAATTTTGAAGTTGTAATTGCAGTCAGGGAGCCCGCCTGGAGAATGGAGTGGCGACCTGTTTTAATTTGGTAGAGGAAAGCGGTAGAATGTAACAGAAGTCTTCGGCGCGAATCCAAGTTCATAAGAAGAGAAGAAGCATCAGAAGGAACGCCAAGTCAAACGGGATGGCAAGGAGCGCGACAAGATCCAGTTAAAAAGGATAGATAAGAACTTGTAGTACTGTAACTTAGTCTAGCTTCTTGTTTTTCGTTGCCTAATGCGGTGTAACAACGAAATCAGCTGAGCAGTGGTAACAGCAGTAACAGCGGCAACGGCAGTAACAGCGAGATCGCAACAGGCATGGTAGGCCCAGCTACCAGAACTTCCCGAACTACATTGACCTGATTCCCTTTTAGCCAGGGATATGTAGGAGACCTTTGAAGCAAGGTTCGGTCAAAACTTTTCCAAAATGCTTCATACGGAGTGTTCGAATAGGCAAAAATCGCTTATATCCGCTCATTTATCTTTGCACGAAAACTCTGCGTGTTTACGCGCAAAGAGGGGCAGCTGTGAGCACGTGATTTTTGCCTTACTCGAGAAGTACTCCCAGAAAATTCAAAAATAAAAATAGTTCGTATTGGGCATGATTTGTGTGATTTTGTGTTATTTTTATCTTTTGTGTGCACGTTTACTTATTTAAATTAAAAATACAAAAAATATATGCTAGGCTTTGCATTTTCAGTGTTTGATATCGAAGTCATGTGATTCACATTTTGGGTGATATGTAATTGTGTGCGTTAATTGTAGTAAAAAACAGCGGTGTTATAGGTTGGTATATATACATATGTGTGTATATATATATATATGTAGGTATATATACATATATATATATATATACATACACATATGCATATAATACACATAATATCCGATCTGGGCCAAATTCATGTCTAAAAGCCAGGCCCAAACGGATTTCTTCCAACCCAGCCCAAACACCCGCCCAGCTACAGCCTGTGTAACACTTGATCTGGACCGTTGGATTTTATTATCCAACGGCCCAGATTAATCCTTTAATTCTAATATGCATTCAGCCTAAAACTTGACCAAACGACGCCGTTTGGTTTAAGTGAGAAGATCCTGATCGTTGATCAAGTATGATCCAACGATCAGGATTCAATCTCATCTCTGGTATATATTCCTCATTTCATACCCCGCCCCCCCAAGCCAGAACCCCCCCTCTCCCTTCATCTCCCTCAGAGCTCTCAAACACCCGGTGTAACGCCGCCCTCCTCCGCCTGCCGGAAATCGCCTCACGGCGGTTCCGGTAGGCCAATCAAACCCAAACCAACGCCAAAACCTTCCCCTTACCTCCCCCATCACGATCCCGGCCTCCATTAACCTCGAATCATGCCGGAGCTCCTCGAATCTTCATTTGAAGATTCGAGTCAAACTCGAACCTATGCCAAATTACCCCAAATTCACACCACAGTCTCCCCACACCTCCCCCACACTCCCATTGACATTGGTTTGCTTCGAATCTAACCAAAAATGCAAAAGCCCCAAATCCGAGCCCAAGAACCCTAATTTTGAAGAAATTCAATTCAAGCCGGGTTAGCCACAATTGAAGTCCAAGGGACTTTAGTCCAGGTGTTCTCAATCGAGAACATCTTGATTAAAGCCCGTTTGGCTTCAATAAGTCCGAGTTTTAGTTCGAAGTT
Source organism: Nicotiana noctiflora (assembly GCA_032618575.1). Taxonomy (NCBI): domain Eukaryota; kingdom Viridiplantae; phylum Streptophyta; class Magnoliopsida; order Solanales; family Solanaceae; genus Nicotiana; species Nicotiana noctiflora. The sequence goes on from JASVEL010007250.1 coordinate 46,951, forward strand.
TGGTCGGCAGTCTTCTTTTGAGGTATTCACTCCTTCTTTGGTCGTTTTAAGTCGATTTGTGTGAATATGTGTGTTTGTTTCATTCATTATTTCAGTTTCTCATGTTTTTAATTTCCCATACCCGTTTGGTCTGTTTCTTCTCATTTGAGGCCCTTTATTTGGCCAATTCTTCTGTTTTAGTAGTTAAAACGAATCATGAGTCCAATGTGATTAAAGCCGTCAATGAATCAGTTCGTAACATCGATCCCTTGAATCTGCCTGATGCAATTCACTAGAGTAGGGGTTGGCTACTGTTACATTCAGATAAAAGGGGGGTAATTGGTTGTAGTTAATTGTTTAATCACATGTCCATACTAGGCTAGTGGAACTGAGCATAGCAGGGTATCCCACTGATGCCCTGCCCCCAGCCTTATTGTTTAATGCTGGAGTCCATACTGGACAGTAGGTAGTGGGGAATGCAGGGCATTTGATGGGTCTGGCAGAGTTGGGAGTGGGCAGGGTGATTAGTTAATTAGGGGCAGGTGTTCTGGAGGGGCTGTAGCTATAAATATAGCATCAATATAGACATTGATGGGGGATACAGACATACACTTGAGAGGAGACGGACTTGAGAGCATCTGTGATAAGCAAAATACCTGGAGATATACATTGATAGACATACATTCATAGATACATTGATAGGCATACATACACACACATTAGAGAGAACACTGGAGAGCAATAGTTGGAGAAAAGATAGGATCAGAGATACTTTTGATATACACATACAAAGTCATTGTTTCATTGATTCTTGGCTACTGTCTCGTGTGCTTTGATTCGATAGCTGAGGGCTTTTTGGTCATTTGTGTGTTGTTGTTGTGGCTGTGTTGCTGCTTGGTCCAGACAGTGCTGGTTCTTCTATTGTTTGGGTATTGCTGCCAGTTCAGTGCTAGTGTATTAGTGGCTGGTCTGTTAGTTTTTGCTGCCTGGGGTTTGGTCTGTTTGGGTTGTTGCCTTGGTCGCTTGGTTGTTGCTTGGTTTGGTTATTGCTGCTGGTTCATTATTTTGTTGGCTGGTTGGTCTGTTTGGTTGCTGCACTGGTTTGGTTGTTGTTGTTGTTACACTGTTGTGTTGCTGTTGGTCAGTGGTTTATTGCCTTGGTCGTTTGGTTGCTGCACTGATTTGGTTGTTACTACCTGGGCATTGTGGTTGCTGGTTCAGCATGGTTGAGGTTGGTTTGTAGTTTGCTACTTGTGTATTTAGTTGAGTGGTTCACTGGTTGTTGTTACTATTGGTTTACTGTTGGTCGTTATTGGCCTTTGATTGCTGCTGCACCTGTTACTGTTCTTGTTGCGGTTGCTGCATTGCCATTGCTCACTCTTCCTTGTTATTCCGCATTCCAGGTACACATCTCTATTATTGTAATTCCTTGGTTCAAAAAAGAGTGAAGCCTGAAGTTCATGTTTGAAGTCTGTTGAATCATGTAGTCGTCCAAAGTCTATGTTTGATTATGTTCTGTTACTGTCTAATTAAATTTGTATTGCTAGTTTTGTTATGGAAAAGCGTAGCTAGGCCAAAGATACATTGTCATTAGATAAGCATGTAAACCTGAATTAGTCTTCGTATCTCTATTTAATCTTCCCTACTCATGTGTGTAATCTCCAAACCTGTTAAATGATAGACCTTATGTCACAAGCAAGATTAGCTAGAGAGTTGTTACTCAACGGAATGACGTAATTAGATTAAAAAGAGTCGGGGGTGCATTTCATGTGACCCGACCCCAATTTCGGGCAAGAGTAAACAAAGCATGTTAAGAACTACAGGCGCATTTCATGTGATGTGGTTCGTAGCAAGTTTTAAGTAATTTGGGATCAACTCTTAAGTAAGATACAGTGAGATGTAGTTCGCTTTAGATTTGAATCAAAGGTATGCCTCGCCCGATAGTTACACTAATCACATAGCCGTCATAAATGTACATATAAATACTTAGGTTTCGGGATGCGTCGCTTCTTAACGAATATCACGCCTTTCTCAACAATGTAAATAAGTAGTCGAGTCAGGCATATACTTTAGTTTTACCTTTTAAATACGGGTGTGCATTTCATGTGACCCGAATCCAAACCCCGAAATGTTGAATAAGAATATGTTGAGGATCCGGGTGCATTTCATGTGACGTGATTCGAAAGCATATTTTTAAGCAACTTTCTCTTTCGTAAATCACAACCAATAATAAAAGCGGTAAAAGGGTATTAACTTGCACCAAGTACATAATTGTAAAAGCAGATAGATAAGCCAAACACGACAGTTGAGCGACCGTGCTAGAACCACGGAATTCGGGAATGCCTAATACCTTCTCCGGGTTAATAGAATTCCTTATCCGGATTTCTGGTTCGCGGACTGTTAAATAGAGTCATTCTTTTCCTCGATTCGGGATTTAACCGGTGACTTGGGACACCATAAAATCTCCCAAGTGGCGACTCTGAAATAATTAAATAAATCCCGTCTCGATTGTCCTTTAATTGGAAAAACTCTTTGCATCCTTGCGGGCATGCGTAAAAAAGAGGTGTGACAAAGGACTCATATTTCAAAGAAACGACGGTCACTCCCACAAAGAAGTCATATGTATGCACTTGGTTCCATATGCTTTCCGTTACTGTAAATCTCTAATAATATAGGCTCACTTGATCTAAAATTAATTAGGACTTCTGTAGATATAATGTGGGCTAAGGGATAGTTAATGACTCAACCTCCTAAGCACTTTAACACATCATATGATCAAATTTAAGCGCAAATTCTTCAATCCACTTTGGTTTCACAAACAAGATCACACCCCAAAAATATCCCCTCTTTCTTTAAGCGCTATTTTAGTTCACACTTACAAGCAAAGACAAGATATCATTTTATTTATGTACATATTTTTTTCAGCATTTTTCCATTTCAATAACAATTTTCTCTTCTTCTATAATTTTCGCTAGCGGTATATTCTTTTACAAAACAAGTATAATTTTCGCACCACTCAAAATCCATCCCACACTTAGTCCCTTCTTACTTCTTTACTCATTTTCCAATTAAAATGCTTTAAGAGGTAAAAGGATCAAGACAATATCAACTAAGAACAAAAGGATTATATGATTGTAATGTGGGTGCCAAATAAAAGTCTATAGGCTCAAAAGGAGAACTAGGGATACATTTTATTAATGGTAAGCAATAAGCTCAAAAAGATCAAAGAAAGCCTAAAATTATTTTCCAAACCGAGCATCACCTAATATTTCGCTTCAATTCACATACCGGATAAGTTCTAGACCCAAGTACAATACGTAAACTACATATAAATCTCAATACATGGCGCATGACTCAGTAAGGACGCCCCCTTACGACTCTCAATAAATGCAAGTATTCACGGAGCCACAAGATATTAATCATTAAACATAGAGTAAACATAAGTCAAGAAAATAAGACATAGGTATCACGAGACATGCAATCTAGTATATAAAGGCATCATAATCAATTACAAACACATAGGGAAGATACTACACGTGCTAAAGCCTGAATATATTACTATCAAACAAGTCAAGACGCCTAGAAATCTCATCTTTCTTCCTCTATTTATTCTCTAAATTTTTTTTGGTAATTAACTTTTTTTGTATTAATCTCCAAAGATCGGTCTTTACAAATCCATAGTCCAGCACAATACTCTGCTGACTATCTCAACATCAACTATTCTACTGGATTACAGAATGGCTAAACTAAGTTACTCGACTATAAAAAATTATTGTATTTATTTTCTAGCTCAAGGAACTACTCTAATATTACATATATAAACTATTTCTCATGATAACACTTCACTGCTACGATTATCTTTGTTAAAAAATACGTGTATTCCTTTTCATCCATACTACATATGAAGTTTCACTAAACACCATTTTAAAAATGCTGGCACTACTTGACTTTCCTTTGACTTTATTTATGATCCATTAAAGATGTTGATCCTAGTTGTGATTGCCTAATTGATCTTCTTGAATCCACCTTATTACTTGTTTCCACAACATTATTTTAAATGAGCATAACAAAAATAAGTGGTCTCTTGTTTTCATATGTCCTTGGTATAAAACACATTGTTGGTTAATGTTCATTTCCTAGTTAACTATCCTGTCATTGGTAGGTAATCTTCCTTGTAGTAGTAACCATAAGTTGAAGGAAGACTTTGTACGAGCAGAGTTCTGGAATAACATACTCTTCCAGTTCACTCTTGGTAAGTCGCCTAATAGTTGCAAGCAGAGTTGTCTGATGGTGCGAATGTAAGCATTTGAACTTTGAGCTTGTTGCAAAAAATATCTTAAAACAATCATCCTTGTGACCATCCAACTAGCCTGCTTTGGAATTGTCATTTCCTACCATTGTTGTTATTTAACATAGTAGGTACTAATCCACCCGATGCATAGTTTGTCTTCCTTATGAGCTAAATTCCATAACACTTTAGCAATTGCGTCCTAGTTCCACAGAAGTAAGTTGATGAGATTCAAGCCACCAGCAGACTTAGGAGTGCACATTCTCTCCCAAGATACACATGCCTTCTTAGTGATAGTGTTGCCGTCACACCATATATAGCTTCTGCATATAGCCTCGATCATCTTTAACACTTTGACTAGTAGGATAAACAACTAAGACCATGAGGCTTGGATGCCAAAAATAATAGATTGAACTAGCAGCACTCAACCAGCCAAGGATAGCTTCTTAGCATTTCATGAGGAGATCTTGGTTGTGATTCTATCAATTAAAGGTTGCCATTAGATTAATACAATTTTCTTAGTAGACAAAGGAATTCCTAAATATTTTAATGGTAGCTCTCCTTGTACAAATCCAAGATGATCCAAAATCTGTTTCTTCACTTCCTGATTCACTCCACCAATATAAACATCGATTTTACCTAGGTTAGCTTGTAGTCTTGAGGCCTAAGAGAATTGAGAGAAATACTGATACATATTTACTATGGAAGGTAGGTCTCCATTTGCAAATAGAAGGAGTTCATCAGCAAAGCGCATATGAGTTATGCCAAGTTTTTTGCTTTTGGGATGGTATTGGAATTTGGTATTTTTTTCCAGCCCAGCAAGTGATCTACTCAAATATTCTATTACAACTGCAAATAAAAAAGGAGAGATAGGATATCCTTGTCCAAGCCCCTTAGCAGCCTCAAAAGGTTCAGTAGATTCTCCATTTACAAGAACAGTATAGCTAACTCTTCTAATACACTCTATGATCTATTTAATGAATCGGGCAGAGAAACCAATCTCCTCCATCAATTGTTGTTAAACAATTCATTCCACTGAGTCATATTTTTTCTGAAGATCAATTTTAATCATGCACCTTGGGGATATATGATATCTAATGTTGGATTTGACTAACTCATGAGCCAAGATTACATTATCAGTTATTTTTCTGCCAGGAACAAAACCAGCCTGAGCTTCACATATTATACTTGCCATGAGCTTTTATAGTCTGGCAGCTAAGATTTTGGATATCATTTTATATAGCACTGAACAACAGGCAATTGTTTTGTATTCCTTGAGTGAGGTGGGCTTAGGAACTTTAGGTACTAAAGTCATAGTGGAACAATTCACTAGTTTATACATCTTGGAAGTTAAAAAGAACTCTTTAATAGCTACCTTGACTTGGTTGTTGATGATGCCCCACGCCTTCTTGAAAAACAACAACATTATAACCATCAATACCCGGGGCTTTATCATCTTCAATGGCTTTAAGACTCTCCAGAATTTCTTAATCAGTTACTTCTGCACATAGTTTCATTTTTTGTTGCTGAGATAGAACGGGACCATTAGCCATATATAATCTATTTATGGCAGGAAGTGATTATCATCGATGACTCCAAGGCTATATTGTGAGTCGGGGGCCAAGGCTCCGACAGGACCTGGAGCCCGAATAAATCTTCCGATGAGGAGTTTGAAGGTTTAGGTGTTGAGCCCATGAGTACCTTGTAGAATATTAGAATCTCCTTTTTAATAGTTGCAAGATCAGTCACCCTATCTCCTAAACCATTTGTAATTTTCTGTAATTGTTTTCTTTGTGACCTTTCTTTCATAACTGTAGTAAAGTACTTGGTGTTGGAATCACCCAGTTGAATCCATTTTGCTCTTTCTTTATGCTGTAACACTCTATCTTCAATTAAATACGACTTTTCAAGGTTGAGTAGTGTCTCTTTCTCCTTATATAGCAAGCCATCAGAATAGATACTTGTAAGCCGCTCTTGTATATCTTTCAAGTCTAATCTATCCTTTTCAATCCTCTAAGTAATGTCGCTTTCGATGCTTTGAGATTAGTCTATATTGTTTTTCAGAGAGCCAAAAATATTTGAAGAGTTCCAAATAGAAGCCATAATCTGAGGGAAATCTTCATGAATAAACTATACATTGAAGAACCTAAAAGGAACCCTTCCTTTCCAAGGCAAAGTTGCTAAAGTTAACACCATAGGATTATGATCAGAAATTTGAGGTAGATCATATATTGTCTCCACATGGCTCTAAGTCATTATCCACTCATAGTTGCCAAAAACTCTATCTAACCTGCTATATACCCTTTCAGTTCCGGGTTGTTTATTTGTCCAAGTATAATACTCTCCTTTCCAAGGCAATCATGTTAGTCATGTTTGCTGAAGACATTAGCCAAACTTTTGAATCTCTGAGTAGCTAACAAGATTACAAGATAGCTTGTCATTATGATATAAAACTGCATTAAAATCCCCTGCAACTAACCATGGACTTGTGATACATGTTGAAATTTGTTGTAAATTCTCCCATAATGTTCTTCTTTGCTCTGTCCCATTAAAGCCATAAAAACAGTGAGATAGCAATCTATATCCCCCCCATTATACTTCTTACTAGTCAATGAATCATTTGAGGATCATCATTAAGTCCAGTAACAGTAAGATGATTAGTATCCCATAGTAACCATATCCGACAATTCCTAGCTTCATTATAATTAGCTAGCATACCCCCATCGAGGAACAAGATACTTTGAAATTCTTTAAGCATTATCTTCTTTCACCTTTGTTTCGACTAATCCTACTAACTTTATTTTATTGTATTTAATATATTCCCTAACTTCCTTCTGTTTATACCATTTATTTACACCTGTAATATTCTAAAATAACCACTTCATTGATGATTGTTGGTTCCACTTCTATCCTCATGTGGTGCTTCATATTTGCTATTGGACACTACTTCAAATATGTTTCTTACAGGAATAGGGGAAAGGGAGGAAAATTAATGAGGTTTAATTCTGGCCTTTGGACTGCTTTTCCTTTATCTTCCTACTTTTCAACATTTGTAACCACACTTGGTTGGTCACATCTCTCCTTAGATATGTGGACATCAGTTGCCTTATTAATAAGGAATTTTTTCATATCTATACCATATAGCAAACCTTATTACCAAAAATGTTTATAATTTGTTATTTACCCGTGTAGTCCATATTTTTACTCCAAAATATATACTAATCCAAAAATAGATAGATTTTGCCATAAATGACGTGCTAAAATGAAGGCACAAGATCTGAGTGTAATTCTGTCTACATTAAAGACGAATTTTAAAATGGAAGGAGATCTCATTGATGCATAATTCTTTCCTTCCTCAACGGAAAGATCTCTCCTCTCTCACTAAACTATAATTTTCAAAAAAACGCAAGCTACTGAAGCTCCAGTAATCAAATTGCTTTTATTAATTTTATAACGGAATACAAATTGTAGAGTATAAAATTATTCTTCGTCAACATCAGTACTTAAATTGTAGAAACTATATATGTTCTTCGTCTTTTATTTTTTCAACTACACAAAATCATGTCAAAAAACTCAATAATGCTTAAATCGAATGGTAATTAGGATAACTGTGGCAGATTTGGAGACTTTGAAGTTGATGCCATTGTGGTGGATGAGAATGCAGGTTTGTGTAGTTCGAAAATGATTAAAATTTTAGTTTTATGATATTATCTATAAATTTACTACATATATCTACAATTTGATTACAAAGTTTTTTATTTGGTGCAGAAAAAATATATTTTAATATACAGTATTTCCAGATTGTAGATAAATTGTAGGAAAATTGTAGTTTGTAGTTAATTTATAGATAAATTATAGATATTTTATAGATGCTATATTTTTAATATTATAATTTTTTTCTTTGTATTTGTTCTGAAAATGTAGGTGAGGGCTTCAACAGATCATATGCATACTGTATTGGATGGTGCGAAGCGGTAGATTGTGTGTCTAGAAAACAAGAAATGTAGTTGTGGCCAATTCCAACTTGAAGAACTTCCATGTGTAAATTGTTTCCAGATTGTAGTTATAATGTAGGTTAATGTAGTTAATTTTTAGTTTTGGTTGAATTTTGTAGACAAGTTACAAATTAATCGTGAATAATACATTGCTACGATTGGAGTATTTATTTCTTATTTTTATTGTGTAATTTATATTCAACCGATAGTTATATACAAATATTACATAGAACTTGGAGGTAAACATTTAAAAATTATGATTATTACAAAATTTATATACAATAACAACAAATGTAGCTTTTGAAGATTTTTTCTTTTGGAGTATTGATTTTTTTCATGATATGAGACTTAAAACAAAATATGTAACTTGAAATATGATTTTGTGAAATCAATTGAAGAAGAAAATTGAAGAATCGTGATTAATTGAAGAAGAACGTGAGTGAGAGGCGTGCATGAAAAGATTGTACGAGAATGAAGGAAAAACTAAAGGAAAATCGTGGGGTGGGGGATTAACTGTAGGTAAATCATGGGGGTTGGGAGGAGAGAGAAGCGGGTAAACAAAATAAAGTGAAAATATAGTCTTAAAATCTTGCCTACAATAAATGAAGCATTAATTATACCCTTAATTTGAATTATGATACATAATTAAAAGTTAGTATACTTAAATATAATAAACACAAACTTTAATCATGGAAGGCAATAAGATTTACTAAATGATATACATAGCTAAAAATTACTTGCCCCAAACTTCCTCGGCCCACATAGCAATTACCCGGCCGGATTTAGCCCCTCGACCCACCTCATTCCCCTCTAATATAAAACTTCTCTTTATTATAATCTATATATACTTAAAAGCCAAAGACAATGGCTTCTCCTTATGCCAAGTGGCAGCCTTGAAAAAAGCCACTTGGCATAATTAGTTATTTGGTTAATAGTTAGTTATTTTTTTGAATTTAAATACCTATAAAATATGAAAATAAGAAAAACAAATTATCAATTCAAATCGGGGAGTAGTCATATATATATATATATATATTATATTATATTATTATAGAGAATAGGAATAGCAAAAAAGTCCAAAGAATTCCAAGTTTAACCAAAATTCAACAAATGTCAAAATTTAGGAACAAACCTCCAAAATATTTGGATATTCAAAAATAATTTAAAATAAATAAAAAATTTAAAAAATCTTTAATCTTTCAATTCAATTTACTACAACACAGACAATTTTTTAAATGCTTTATTAAACCTAAAAATTCGAAAAACATAACTACTCCAAGTCTAAATTATTAAGTGCCGATATAATCAGATAAATGAAAAGAGTACTCTAGAATTAGCGTCACTTTACAAATTGAACCTTCCTTTTTCTCTTGAAAATTAAAAATTCAGAGTATTTATTAGATGCATTGATTTTAGAAAATGTATACCAAGACAAATCGTTATTTTTTTCTATTAAAAGAGAGAAAATATTGTTGTACTAATTTGATAGTGTTGAGAAAAAGTTATTTGGCACTTTTAGAATAAAATCGAAATTATTTTTGATTAATTTAAATTATATATATGTATATATATACATTTATATTAAGATTCACTCATCAAGAATATAAGAAAAATATTATACAAAATAAAGCAGGAAACATTTATATATACTTAAAAGTCAAAAACAATGGCTTCTCCTTATGCCAAGTGGCAGCCTTGAAAAAAGCCACTTGGCATAATTAGTTATTTGGTTAATAGTTAGTTATTTTTTTGAACTTAAATACCTATAAAATATGAAAATAAGAAAAACAAATTATCAATTCAAATTGGGGAGTAGTTATATATATATATATATATATATATATATATATATATATATATATATATATATATATATATATATATATTGTATTATATTATTATAGAGAATAGGAATAGCAAAAAAGTCCAAAGAATTCCAAGTTTAACCAAAATTCAACAAATGTCAAAATTTAGGAACAAACTTCCAAAATATTTGGATATTCAAAAATAATTTAAAATAAATAAAAAATTTAAAAAATCTTTAATCTTTCAATTCAATTTACTACAACACAGACAATTTTTTAAATGCTTTGTTAAACCTAAAAATTCGAAAAATATAACTACTCCAAGTCTAAATTATTAAGTGCCGATATAATCGGATAAATGAAAAGAGTGCTCTAGAATTAGCGTCACTTTACAAATTGAACCTTCCTTTTTCTCTTGAAAATTAAAAATTCAGAGTATTTATTAGATGCATTGATTTTAGAAAAATATATACCAAGACAAATCGTTATTTTTTTCTATTAAAAGAGAGAAAATATTGTTGTACTAATTTGATAGTGTTGAGAAAAAGTTATTTGGCACTTTTAGAATAAAATCGAAATTATTTTTGATTAATTTAAATTATATATATATATATATTTATATAAAGATTCACTCATCAAGAATATAAGAAAAATATTATACAAAAGAAAGCAGCAAACATAAATATTAAACAAAGTAACATGCTAATATTTTTTTATTAACAATGTAATAATACTAAATATTGGATAATATATTAAAAAATTACATAACAAAAAAGTTATTCGATGACTATATTAGTTCCTTTAATTTAATAGAGATTTTATCCATTAAAATTCATGGAGAATAGGGGTAAGGTCTGCGTACACACTACCCTCTCTACCTTAGGGTAGGGGTAAGGTCTGCGTACACAAAATATTATACAAATTTATATGCTAATACATTTTTATCAACAATATAATAATACTAAATCTTATATATAATAAAAAATAATATAGAACAAAAAATATTTTTTATTAGTCCCTCTAATTTAATAGATATTTTAGTCATTAAAATGCAAATAATATTGCTGAGAAAAAAGAATAAAATTTTAAATAAAAATATGTTTCTTGATTAATAAAATATATATCTTCTATTATATTACAAAAAGATAGTAGCAGATAAAAACATTAAACAATGTAATATACTAATAAAAATATCTATAAACAATATAATAATACTAAATATTGGTAATATAATATCTTCACAAGGTTTGCGTACAGACTACCCTCCCCGAATCCCATGATGTGGGATAATACTAGGTATATTATTGTTGTTGTTGTTGTTGTTGTATATAAGTACATTTAATTTAATAGAGATATTAGATATCGTATTGACAAATATGATGACAATTAAAATTTATAAAACAATACAATCTAATATGTTCAAATAACCCGATCATAATTTCTGTTAATTCATATTTTTTAATATCGACCGCGCATCGCGCGGGTATAACTACTAGTTTTTCCCTAAAAAGACCCTAAGTCCCAAAGACCCCTAAATGGCGCCCAGGTATTGTTCTTCTTCTCCAACCAGCGATTCAACCACAACTCGCTTGAAACTTCAGGCGAGTTTACTCACACGTGCCCTTATATCACCACATCACCAACCCTAACGGTCTTTGACAGATTCCCTTATCCTCATCTCTGTTCTCACGAGTTGGAAGCCTCTAGAAGGCATAGGCTGGATGAATGGGGAGCATGTGATCGATTTCAGTTGATCCCATCCCTTCATTAATCAGGTTTATGCCTGATAAGTAGAGAAAATTTTCGAAGAAAAGGGGAGAGTTTTTCAGCAGAAGAATTTTCTGGAGAAAATTGGAGAGAATTTCATAAAAGAATTCGAAGGCAGAAAATTAGGTTCCCAAAAAATATTTTTCTTCTCTTTTACTATTTTTTTCTTTTGTCTCTGGTCTAAAAAAGGCAAAAATATTGTTAAGCGTTGAATGATTTCATTTTGATATTGACTATTGTTGAGAGTTTTTTTTTTTGATTTTGCATCGGGGGTCCGAGTCTCTTCGAGCCCCGACTAATTCCGGGAATGCACAGGCCCTCGGCAAGGATGTTGAGAGTTCGAAACATACAAGAGTCTATTTTTCATTTCGATTCTGGTTTGGTTAAAAAATGGAGGTCGTTGAGGTTTAAATATGTTGTTGTTGAGTGGGCTGTAGTTGCTCCCTTTAAAGTTCTGTTGTGTTGTGGGTTATTTCTCAGAAATCAGAGATCCGTTTCCCTTTTCTTTCACTGTACTGCTTTTCAAGGTATAAAATTTCAAAACTCTTTCTATGTATTAAGTGAGTTAAGAATAGGCAAGAAAATCTCTTCTATCAAACAGTGTTGATTCTGGTCTGTTTCTCCTATTGATGATTATGCTATTGGTTGTTAGCTGTTTGAATGAAACTCAGAGGAGTTCTTATGATTTAAGGACTGAAATCTGATTTAACGTGGCTTGTGTGATCGTATGTGTTATGTTCTTGATGTCAGTCAACTTGTTACCGTGAATCTATTCTATGAGTTAGTGCATGAGACTTTTACATGTGTTATGTCATGGGCGGCTTTCCAGCCATGCCCCATGACCCCTTGGGCGCGCCCCGTGGCGTCCTAGCTAGTCTCCCAATGCCTAGCGCCACGGACGGCCCCGTGGTCTTGGCCGTGCCAAGTGACAAGCACACATGTGCCTCTGTTGCCCCACCGATATCCCTCGCCAGCGCCCAGCCGCAGGCAGACTCGAGCAACGCCGCGCGCGCAGACAATGCCGCGCGCAGACCCTGATGCCAAAGACGCTGCTGCTGACAAAGGACCTGTTCCTGCTTTGTAGGAAACTAAGTGCTTTGCATTGCAAGTATAGAGTAGTTTATTTCATGCACTTACATTATGTCTCTACAGCTTTTTCTAGTCTAGTCGTGTAACTTTGGATTATTTTTTTTAAGTATTATTAGGGGATCAAGCAATCAAAACTTTCTAGCAAGCAATCAATTTTCTGTACTGGTGTCTCTCCCCCTCGACACCGCCTTGCTCTCGTAATAACTTTCATTTAATACAATCAAGCTTTCTTTCATTCTCATTTCTGTTCTCTCAATTTCTCTTGACATCGGTTTTCCGAGCGGCACTGACGTTCTAGTCTAGCGCACGGAGGGGACCTCAGTTGGCGGACAGCAACTGCCTTGACATCAGTTGCTTAGCCTTACGTTGCCCTTCCAAAGAATCTCAGGAAGGCGCCGCGTAACAGTTGGTATCAGAGCCTAGGCTCGACATCGGACGAGGGAACGTGTTTACATTACCACCATTTCTGACCATGGTGAATTATGGAGACCGCATTGCGGTTGTCGAAGGTACGGTTGGGGAATTGTGGCTTATTGTGGATACAGTGCCTGAAATAAGAACCAGCCTACTGCAAAGGTTGGAGGAACTGGACCGCAGGGTGCTCCAAGTCGAAGTTGATGTTGAAAACATCAGTCGCGACTCCGAGGTAGACCGGCAAACGGCAGCCACAGAATCAGCTGAAATTTTTGACAAGCTCGAGGTGCTCCAACAAGGGCGCATCGAGAATTTAGCCCTTAGGGCACAAGAGGTAGAAAAGATGACTGCCATGCAGCAAACTATTGACAAATTGGCAGATCAACTCAATGTTGTCAATGCTGCTTTACAGGGTCTACTCCGAGGAGGTGGAAACCAAATTAGAGGTGCTATGAACTCCGCTTCCGCAACAAAGAAACTGAAAATTCCTGAGCCAAAGCAGTACAGTGGGGCTAGGAATGCCAAGGAAGTGGAAAACTTCATCTTTGATGTCGAACAATATTTTGATGCTGTTGGGGGATCTGGAGGAAGCTAAGAAGGTAGCAACTGCTGCCATGTATCTTCTGGGTGATGCTAAACTCTGGTGGCAAGTGAAGTATGAAGCCATCAAGGCCGGTGAAGATACTCTCGAGACATGGGCAGAGCTGAAGGCCGCCATACGCCTGCAGTTCTTTCCCGAGAATGTAGAATACAATGCCAGGAGAAAACTACGGGAGCTCCGTCAAACAAGATCAGTGCGGGACTACGTGCGAGAATTCTCCACACTCATGCTAAGCATACGCGACATGGGGGACAAAGATAAACTCTTCACTTTCATGGAAGGGTTGAAACCTTATGCCCGCGTGGAGCTACAGAGACAAAGGGTAGATACCCTTCCCAAGGCAATCCAAGCAGCTGAATGTCTTGGGGACTATCAAATGGAAGCTCGAAAGGACATGCCTCAACCGCCTGCCTGAACAGGTTTCAAAGGGGGCCAGCCTAGCAATGGCGGTCCTAGCAAAAGTGGGGGAGATCGGAACTCAAGCAAATCTAGAGCTCCCTCCTCCAGCAACAACGGTGCCGCTTCAAACAACATTGACCGGGGGAGAAAGCCCCCTTCCGGATGTCGTCATTGCGGCGGACCACATTGGAATAATGAATGCCCGCATGCACAAATGAACGCCCATCAAGCCATTGATGATGGGATAGATGACGGCTCAGATGATGCAGACCAGACTGAACCAGTAGGTGCTTTCAATGCAATTGTAGGTTCCATCTCTAAGGCGTTAGAGGAGACTTGTGCTGGTATCCGTAAGAAGAAGGACCCGTGTCCAGTCATGAAGAAAGGGAAGAAGAAGGCGAAGGAAGAGACTCCTCCTAAACAAGAGAGGACCTTAATGTTCGTCGAGATGAAGGTGAATGGCAAGCCCATACGGGCCATGATAGATACGGGTGCTACCCACAACTACTTAGCCTCGACTCAGGTAGAGCGCCTTGGACTAGTTGTAGGGAAAGGCAAAGGCAGTGTCAAGGCTATCAACTCTCCACCCCAACCTGTGGGTGGAATAGCCAAAGAGGTACCGGTGAAACTTGGCCCCTACGAAGGAAAATTCAACATGCGAGTGGTGATCATAGATGACTTTGAGCTGATTGTTGGACTGGAGTTCCTAAGGCAGACCAACACCATGCCTGTACCATTTTCAGACATGCTACTGATGATGGGAACCAACGGGGCCAAGCCCTGCATTATTCCGTGCATCCACATGAAGATGGCCGTTGAGAACATCTCAGCCTTGCAGCTGAAGAAAGGGGTCAAAAGGAATGAGCCTACGTTCCTGGCAACCCTCTGCATCGAAGATATAGAACGCTCATCGGGCCTCATTCTTGAACCCGTGAAGGAGCTACTACTAGATTTTGAAGATGTTATGCCACAAGACATGCCAAAGCGACTCATTCCTGAAACTTGGTGGGGTCTTGATGCAAGAAGGGCATCCCGTGGCGTACGAGAGTCGGAAGCTGAAGGATGCGGAGCGACGCTATGCCGCCCATGAGAAAGAGTTATTAGCTGTCGTCCATTGCTTGCGCCTCTGGAGGCACTATCTGATGGGAACCCCGTTCGTGGTCAAGACAGACAACACAGCGGTCAGCCATTTCATGACCCAACCAAAGCTGAATGGCCGACAGGCCAGGTGGCAGGAACTCTTAGCTGAATTCCACTTCAACCTAGAGTACCGCAGTGGAAAGACCAATCATGTTGCTGATGCACTCAGTCGGAGAGCCGACCTAGCATCGGTGTGCCTACTCGCCACCCTGAGGGGGAGCGAAGTAGCCACCTCCATCAAGGACCAGGTACTGTATCTACTCACAAAGGATCCCGCAACTCAATATTTGGTTGATTTAGTAGGACTGGGCAAGACTCGCCAGTTTTACATGGAAGATGGTTTTCTGAAAGTCAAAGGGAACCAGCTTTATGTTCCAAAGGGAGGAAATCTGCGGAGGACTCTTCTTGCGGAATGTCATGATACTCTGTGGGCTGGCCATCCCGGTGAAGAACACACCATGGCGCTGCTTCGTCGTGCCTATTATTGGCCTCAAATGGCCGACGATGTCGCTCAGTATGTGAAGACTTGTCTAGTATGTCAGAAGGACAAGTCAGACCGCTTGACACAAGCGGGACTCTTGGAACCTCTAGCCGTCCCAAAGAGACCTTGGGAAAGTGTTTCTCTGGATTTCATCACCGGATTGCCCAAGGTCGGAGATCTCACAACTATCTTGGTTGTGGTAGACCGGTTTTCCAAGTATGCCACCATTATTGCTGCCCCACAGTATATTTCAGCAGAAGATACAGCTCAACTCTTCTTCTCTCATGTTGTCAAGTATTGGGGCCTGCCCAAAGATATTGTTAGTGATCGCGACTCATGCTTCACCAGCAACTTTTGGACCCAGCTTTTCAAGTGCCTTGGGTCAAAATTGAGTCGTAGCTCAAGTTTTCACCCGCAATCTGATGGCCAGACGGAGCGGTTCAATGGCATGTTGGAGGAATATCTCCGCCACTTTGTAAACAGATCACAGAAGAATTGGGTGAAGCTTCTGGATGTTGCTCAATTGTGTTTCAATTCACAAAAGAGCTCTAGTACAAACAAAAGCGCATTTGAAATTGTTACCGGACAGCAACCGCTACTCACACACACAGTGAATGCACCGAACATGGCTAAGTCTCCTCGAGCTGCTAGCTTCTCAAAAGAGTGGAAACAGAATCTGGAGATAGTGCGGAGCTATCTTGTCAAAGCTCAAAAGCGGATGAAGAAGTTTGTTGATCAGAATCGTCGCATTGTTGAATATCAAGTAGGAGACAAAGTGATGGTCAAAATCCCAAAGCGATACTTATTTGCGGGAGTCCATGACCCTCGCCTATTGCAAAAATATATTGGACCCTTGTCCATCGAGAGGCGCATTGGGAAAGTTGCATACCGGGTGGATACCCCAGCTTGGTGGAAAATTCATCCAGTCTTCCATGTCAGTCTCCTGAAACCTTTTCGAGAAGACACGGAGGATCCTTCAAGGAGCCAGCTTACAGTACCCAATATCCGGGGTCCCAATTCAACCGGGAAAAGGCGTGCTGAAGCTATTCTTGATGACAGAGTGATTCATGCCTCAAGGAAAGATCACCAAGAATTCTTGGTAAAATGGCAGGGATGTGATGCAGAAGAGAATACTTGGGAGAGGGGAACAAACCTCAAAGCCTACAAGAGCCTCATTGAAGATTATTTTTCAAGCAAGGCGCCGAGGACGTCGCCAACTCAGGTGGGGGAGAATGTCATGGGCGGCTTTCCAGCCATGCCCCATGACTCCTTGGGCGCGCCCGTGGTATCCTAGCTAGCCTCCCAATGCCTAGCGCCACGGACGACCCCGTGGTCTTGGCCGTGCCAAGTGACAAGCGCGCAGGTGCCTCTGTCGCCCCGCCAATATCCCTCGCCAGCGCCCAGCCGCAGGCAGACTCCAACAACGCCGCGCGCGCAGACCCTGATGCCAAAGCCGCTGCCGTTGACAAAGGACCTGTTCCTGCTTTGTAGGAAACTAAGTGCTTTGCATTGTAAATATAGAGTAGTTTATTTCATGCACTTACATTATGTCTCTACAGCTTTTTCTAGTCTAGTCGTGTAACTTTGGATTATCTTTTTTAAGTATTATTAGGGGGGATCAAGCAATCAAAACTTTCTAGCAAGCAATCAATTATCTGTACTGGTGTGTCTCCCCCTCGACACCGCCTTGCTCTTGTAATAGCTTTCATTTAATACAATCAAGCTTTCTTTTATTCTCATTTCTGTTCTCTCAATTTCTCTTGACATCGGTTTTCCCGTGCGGCACTGACGTTCTAGTCTAGCGCACGGAGGGGACCTCAGTTGGCGGACAACAACTGCCTTGACATCAGTTGCTTAGCCTTACATTGCCCTTCCAAAGAACCTCAGGAAGGCGCCGCGTAACAGTTAACATGTTATCATGCCTTCATTGGACTAGTATATGCGGTATAGATGTGTATACTATTAGTGAAAGAGAAGCCCATGATTTCAAAGTAAATGGCTTTTATCAAATTTCTCCACTACTATTATAGATTTGTCGTCTCTGTTTGTGATCCTCTTTAAAAATTTGAAGTTTATTTCCTTTAACTTGTCATGTTGTGGGAAAGAGTTTGAGCTCATGTTGGTGAAATAGAAATAGGCCTTATTACCCTTTTTTTATCATCTGATGTCGAGAACGTATCTTGAGGATCTGCTTAATTTCCTTGAAGTTTTTATGGTAAGATGGAACCGTGCAACTTGAGTGAAAGTTTATTCCTCACCGATCGAGACCTTTTGGTATATTATAGGAATCCCTTAGTAGCTTGTTCTTTTAATTCCTAAAGGATTGACGTTTGCTTGATTAAGTGAGTTGAATACCCTCCCTCTAAAGTAAAAGTTCTGTAAAGACCCGGTCGGTCGTTTGCCCTTTAGAACCCCGTTCCCCCAAATAAAATTCTGTGTGCTCGCTTTAACTAATTTACAACCTGCAGGGATGGTTGGTTCGAGATTTAGAAGAGTTTGGATTGAAATATGCACATTTAACTCTTTAGGATTTTCTTAAAAGGCTAAGTTTGACTTTGGTCAATATTTTGTGAAAACGGTCCCCAGATTTATTTTGACGGTTCCGGAGGTTTCGCGGGAAAATATGGGATCTGGGCATATACCCGGAATTGAATTTCGAGGTCCCTAGCCGGAGTAATGAAGTTTTATTAGAAATTGTTAATATGAAATATTAACGATTTAAAGAAACTAACTAATGTTTGATTTCTTGGGTATCAGACTTGTATGTTGGTTCTGAATTCTGGTACAAGTCCGAAATATCATTTAAGACCTACCCTCAAAATCTTGCGTCAATACGAGTAGTTTAAGGGCATTTTGGCCCGGGCGTCAATCGAACGAGGCTTGAGTGAAGTGAAAATGTTTTAGAAGAGCTGAAGGTTGTTGCTTCTGTCATAACCGCACCTGCGGTTGGTGGACCACAGACTCAGAAGTGGTCCTCATTGCAGAAGCGGCCTAGGGCAGGCCAGGCTAGGAACCGTGAAGCGGCTCCGTAGATGTAGCCTTGAGACCGCAGAAGCGGTCCCAGCTATTTCACCCCATTTCGCAGATGCGGTTCATTTCTCGCAGATGCGGGATCATAGATACAGAAATCGCTGAAGCAGTAAGGTTCATTTCATATGGGTTCCAAACCAATTTTTGACACTTTTTACTCCTCCATTGGAGATTTTAGAGCTCTTGAGAGAATACCTTCACCAAGTATCTTGAGGTAAGTTAGTCTTACCCATTTCTAGTTTATTACTTATGTCTTAGATTGATTAAATACTAGTATTAAGGTGAAATCATGGGGATAGAGCAAAAACCTAGGGTTTTAATAAAAGTTAGATTTAATCATGAAATTTGTTATGGAATAAATTAGAAATTATATATTATTGATCCTTAGGATGTAGATAACAAATTCCTTTGAATAATTCGGACACGTGGGTCCGGGGTAGGATTTTAGGAAACTTCTATTAAGGGTTGGTAAATTGCTTAAATAGCTAAAATTCAATCTTGTGAGTTTAGTTGATTAGTTCTTACTTCATTTAACTAGTTTGGGATCTCTCAACTCCAAATTGAGGATTTGGGCTCGATCTTGGTATTGGAAGTGCACTTGGAGCGAGGTGAGTCTCTTTTCTAATCTTAAGAGGGAATTGTCTCCATATGTGTAATAATTGAGCAATTTCTTACTAAATGATGGGGGGCTACGTACGTACTAGGTTACGAGAGTCCGTGCGTAGCTACTATTATGCTAATAGTCCAGGTAGTTTAGGAGCCACATCATGCTATAATTGTGATTATCTCTATGCTTTCTTGTTAACACACTCACTTAGGATATTCTAGGAAACATGGAAAGGAATAAAAATGATTGTAAATACATGGTGAGCCCTTGCATGAATATATTGAATATAAATGCGCCTTCATGTGCGATCTTGATATTAGCTGATATTTGTGGATCAGGCTGATCGCCTCATTATACATTTATGATTTGTACCATTCGAGCCTCTGGCAGTGCACAATTTATTTTTCTGTTGGATTGGGTCGTCGACCTCGGCCTAATGTGAACATGATAACTATGTGAGGTCTTATTCGTGATTTATCATGTTCATTACTTGAAATGTCACTTGTTAACTGCTAATTTGTTCAGAACATGAATTATTACCTCTTTCTACAAGTTGTTGATTAATTTTGACTTCCATACTTAGCATAAATACCTTGTTATATTATTTGACCCTAGTAAGTGTCAAGTCAACCTCTCGTCTCTACTTTTTTGAGATTAGACGGGATACTTACTAGGTACATATTGTTTATGTACTCATACTACACTTTTGTACTTAATTGTACAGGATCTGAGGCAGATGTATCTGGCTATCAGTCTGGTGCGTATCCCTGAGCGGACCCGAGACTTCTACGGTGAGGTGCTTTCCTTCCATGCCATTCAGCAGCCTGAATAAGTCTTTCTTATGTAGTTTGATGTCTATTCTATTTTGGACAGTAGGATAATGTGATTCTTTTGTATATTCTACTAGTTGCTCACAACTTGTGACACTAGGTCTTGGCGCACACACTAGCAGACAGTATCATTTCTTGGGGTTGTATGATTATTATGACTTTATTAATCATTTTTTATTTTATTTCGGCTTAAAGAATTGTTCCAACTATTTCGGGGTAAAGGCAAATAATAGTTTAATTAGTATCTTCTGCGCTGGCTTGCCTGGCAATGATGTTGGGCGCCATCACGATCTATTCTCCTAAATGGGTCGTGACAACATGGTATCAAAGCAGTAGGTTCATGTAGGTCTCACAAACCATGGGCAAAGTTAATATTGTTTTGTAGATCGGTACAGAGATGTCTGTATTTATCTTTGAGAGGCTATAAGGTATTAGGAAGAAATACTCTTTATTTATTCCTATCGTGCAGTGGTTGGTATACTAAATTTCCCTCTTCTATTTTCTCACAGATGGTGAGGACACGCACGACTGATGTTCCATACTAGGGAGAAGCTGCTCCCCCCATTGCTCGACGCCGAGGTCGGGGGAGGGCACCGGCCCATAGTAAGGGATGAGGGCATCCTAGAGTTATTCCAATATACCACCAGTAGATCTTGTGGGAGATCCTATTATCGAGGAGCAGGGCGAGGCGCCTGCAGCTGAGCCCACCCTGATAGACTTTCTAATAGCACCGGTATTTTAGGAGGTTATGGGTTGTATGCTTCGGTTCATGGATTCTATAACTCAGGATGGTTTATTTGAAGCAGATCCAGCTACCTCATAGGAAGGACGGGGAGCACAAACCCCTACTGCTCAGGCTCCTGGACATGCAACTGCAATGTATTGGACTCCAGGTGCACTACCCGCAGATGGGGGCCAGCCTGTTGCTGCACTGTCGCCCCAGCCCAGACTAGCTACGGATGGCGATCCGCATAAGTTATTGGATAGATGGACTAGGCTTCACCCTCCGGTCCTCAGGGCGAGTGTCATGAGGATGCCCAAGACTTCATTGATAGATGTAGGGACATGCTGCACAATATTAGGATACTAGAGTCACATGAAGTTGACTTCACTGCTTTTTAGCTTGAGGGTAGTGATTCACGTCCAAGCAACGATCGTAGTCAATATAACCTGGTCTAATAAGTGCAGAATTGATCCCACAGAGAATTAACCTACCAATTGCAACTTTCACAACCCAATAACACTTCCGAATCAAGTTCCCAAAATTTCGAGTATATGTTTATGTGAGTTTCGAACAACTACCTTTGCAAGAATTAAAAAGGCTTAAAAGAAAGAATTGAATGTTGGGTAAAATAATATGGAGAAAGACTAAGGTATTGATTTCCCTATTGATGGAATCCCTTATCGTTATGCTCATACAAATTGTTAATATATTCTATCAATCATGAACGCTATTTGTATCGTAACCCTCTCCCGAGCAATTACAATAATTTACTAGTGCACTCTCCCGAGCTACCCTAGCTAGCTTTAATTTGAATAGTTCACTTAAGATTGCACCCAAGACTTCGTTATTCCTAACCCCGTCTTTACGCCTAAAGTTATAGATTTCTCCAATAACCTAGATATGGTATTATTCAACAATATACCTAAATATGCACTCTTTTCCAAGTTATGCACACTAAATAGGCACAGCTAATTGGGGATCATACCAATTAACTACAACAATAACGAAGTTGAACAAATAGAAATCTAGCTAACAATTTGTAATCACATAAACGATAAGTTCATCACTCAATAGGTTCCATCAAAACCTTAGAAAATGATTTAGCTACTCATGATCAAAGAAACAAGAATAATAATTGAATTCATAAATAAATAATTGATATAAAAGAAAGGAATGAGTTGAGAGAGTTCTCTCTTACTAATTGTCTTGCAAAAGTAGTGAAAAATAGACAACATGCCTCTATTGGGCGAACTAGGGGTTTATATAGAGGTTTTAGGGCTTATATAGAGCAATCCTCTGATTCTTCCGAAAAGTTCAGAGAGCTTGTTTTTTCGCGGTTCATCTGCGGTCGCGAGTGAACCGCGGATGAACAGTACTTCTGATTTTTTTTCCTGATTCTTCAAGCTCACTTCACTTCAACTCCTCACTTGGCCTTTTCATCAACATGTGACTCCAAAATAGCTCCTTTTAGATCCAATGTATCATATGTACCTATAACACACCAATAAACACTAATCAAAGCATTTTGTCATCATAAACAACATTAAATCAACAACAAAGTGTGATTATTTAGGGCATAATTATAGTCAAATTCACCTATTATCAATACCCCACACTTAAACCTTTGCTCGTCCTCGAGCAACCTTAATCACACTTTAGGCCAATTTTTAATTATGACTCCCCCAAAATATGTCACAAAAGTCATCTTTCCTGATTAACCTAAGATATGCACAATCTTTACCTAACCGTAAACTCTCATGCCAGCACATTATTGCTTACTCTACTTATTACCAAAAACTTGCAAATTTACCTTCTTCCTCTTGAGTTACACGCCCTCACATAATTTACTGAGAGAAGTTCCCACACATAAGCAATTTAGAACATGGAACTTATAAATATCTGAAAAATTTACTCACTCTCAACAAAGAACATTTGTATGCACACAGACACACCATAGGCTTGCCCCTAGTGTAATACTCCACTAATCGAGTCATTCAATCATAGATCAAGAGGTCTTTAAGGGCTGTAATGTTGGCTACGGGACGGGTATGATACTTTTGGTTATAGTGGCTAACCTCCCTAAGCACTTTTCTATTCCTTTTCAAAAATTTCCCTTTAGTTTTCTTCCTTATGTCTCACCTAAACATTCCTTCACCTTTATTTACTTTAAATCCCCACTTGTCTTTTGTTGGTGTAACTGACCTTACTAATTTTCATTGATGTAGAATATCTTTTTTTTTCTCATTGCTTTGCAACACAGTACATTATTTTGGTCAGTTCACTATTTTCTACCATTCATTCTTGATTTTCCCTTTTTCAATTTCCCTTCACCCCACACTTAGACTTTTTTATATTCAATTCAATACAAGTGCTTCTAAGAGGTAAAGTAGAACAATATAATAATTTGATGAACATTCAAGGGTAATCAAAGAATAGACTTTAAGCTCAAAGGGGTTAATTAAGATATTATGTACGGGTAAATTCATGTCTATTGGTTTATGGGGTTACACAAAGAAATGCCTCTATCCTTTCTACAACCAAACAACTTCTATTTCGCTTTGCAAACACACAGGGCAAGTTCTAGGCATCATGTAAAGCATACAATGTAAGTAAAACCTCACACACACATATCATGCAACTCATTTAGAATTCGGTTCATCTACAAAGTCCTATCGATGTTTAAGCAAGCATTTTTGTGCAAATTTAAGGCATATTGAGATTCTACAGTCTAGCTTAGAAAATACATTCTAAAGTTCAATTAAGCTTTGCTAATGTGCATACTTGGGGTTACATGTTACCCTTTTTCATCTAATCCTAAGAAAAGAAAAATCTACCTAACCCGGTTCAATAAAAACCCTTGGAAAAGAACCGTGGTCAAAAGAAAAACCAAGGGGGAGGTGATACACTACCTAGAAAAAGAAAATAAAAGAAAGAAAAATTCCTACGTGGACTGCTTCCCTCAAGAGTACTTGTCCTAAATTGTCCGTCATCAGGAAGAGTCCTCTACTCATATTTTTGGATTTTTTTTAAATATTACCCACTACAACTAATATATACAACATATACAAGATAAGTCACCCACCCCACACTTAAAAACATGTCATGTCCCTATGACATCAAGAAAGATAAAGCTCAAGAGGGGCGAGAAAACTTACCTGAGACTCACTCGGAGTCGGAGACGGTGGATGGGTCGACGTGACATGCTCGTCCAAGTGCTCGGAGCCATGCCATGAACTTGTTGTCTGACCGAGCTTGCCTCTGAGACATGCATCTAAACGCGTGTGCAAGCCATCAACGGAGGTGCGCAGATCAGCAACCTCCTCCTCCATGGACCTAAGCATAGGTCGTGAGGATTCGGACCTAGACATACTCGCTCCACGGTGAGCATGCCTGGAAGGTCCAGCTGAATCAGTGGAGTGCCTGACCCGGACAACCTGTACAGGGTCGTCCTCCTCATCCAAGTCAATTGGGTTAGTGTCTCGGCCAACCCAGATTTGAGAAGCTCTAAACGGAGCTTTTGGTAGTAGGTCACCATCTGTGGCCATGACTGGGGTCTTATGGCTGAGACACAGTGCAGTGACAAGAGATGGGTAGTAAAAACCCTTGGTTGTGAGGGATCCCCTCAGTACCATCTCGTCTCTAATTAAGCGGGCGATGTCTACGTCCCGCTGTGTTACAAAACACCATGTTAGAAGTGCCCTATTAAAATTGACATTCGTGGTGTTGCTAGAGGGCAAGAGCCGGTTACATATGATAGAAAACCAGCATTTACGGTGTGTGTAAAGCAGTTAGAATGGAGTGTTTTATTTATAATCCACACAGGGATGCCGTCTACACATAAGGCCTCAATTACCATGTCCCATGTGACACCCGGCCTATCGTGATAGTAGTCCACGTCACTAGTATGATTTGGCAATCTAAGTGCCTGCCTAATAGTAGGAACATGGGCGGAGACTTCCTTACCTCTGACGAATATCCTCCTAGCCATCCCGTAGGGAGCATTGGCATAGAACTCCCTGACAAGCATCTTGTTCACTAGGGGCGGTGCGTCAAATAGGAACTCCAGTTCGCGTCGGCGAATTTCGTCATATATTTCTGGCTTTTCAGAACGGAGGGCTATCCGGTCAACTTCAACTTCCTGGAGCCATTTCTTAGCTGCCTTAGTGTGGAAATCACCCTCCGCCTCTTCGCAGGCGAACCTTGACTCTTCATAAGTAGGTTGCCTCGAAGAGCTAGCACCCTGTCGTGATCTTTTAGGGGCCATGATCCTGCACGAATAAGACAACCAAAAATTTGCATAATGTTAGACACCGGTTGGCTACTCAGACTTCGCCATCCGTGGAATATCACAATTGACCCTTTAGTGCAGTCATCCCGTAACTCCTAGACTTAGTAACTTATCTAACAATTTCACACATACATATTCAAGCACCCCACACTTATTTATTTTGGCACTCTAACATTACCCAATCAACCTAAGCCATCTCCAATAAAACAACAAACAATTCACTACTTGGGCATTATTTCTCCTAAAAATGCATTCATCAATTACTACCAAAAACAATTGCCCAACTTGGCCAACCAACCAACACATACAATCACAATACCTTTTGGGTCTCCAAAACCCAAAATTAGCACTATAAACTCAATTGGAGACTCAACAACCCAATCTTTACCAAACTCCCATTTATATCACATGGTTCATTGAAAAAAATTCATAAAACATTCAATGTGCAAAAGAAACCAAGTAATATTCATGGAGTCTCCTAAACTAACACTATATACTACATATAATACATATTCAACTACAATTACTAATTAAGTCTACAAAATTAAAAAATTCAAGAACTAAGAGAAAAAAATTAAAAAGAATAAGAATAGAGAAACTTACTAGTGAGAGTAGTAGATGAGTAGGATGGAGGAGGGGGAGTGATTTGGAGAAGAGAGGGGGGAGGGATTGTAGAGAGATGAAAGAGAGATTTGAGAGAGAGAGAGAGGATTTGGGGGTGGTAGGCGGCTGTGGAGGGGGAAATAAGGGAGTGGGATTAGGTTTTAGGGTTTAAAGAAGGGGGGGGGGGAAAGAAAAAAAATAAAAAAATCTTTTTGTTTTTGCCGACAGCGAAGCTGACCACGTTCGTTCGCGGTTCGTTCGCGGTCTTGGATGAACCGCGAACAGTCAAAACTTCAGAGGGGTCACTTTTTTGCGGTTTTTCCATGGTCGCGGATGAACCGCGAACAATGATCTTCTCTGAATTTTTGTTTCCGCTGGTCAGACAATTTTTTCTTTTTTATATAGACTAACTATAATGAGAATACTTACAACATGTTCGTGGGTTGCCTCCCACGTAGCGCCTGATTTAATGTCGCGGCACGACTCATCTTAGCGCATTTTAAGGCTCGCTAGACCTTTGAGGTTCATCCAACCGTAATTCCACCTTGTCCTCGATGTCATCCATGCCTACATAAGGTTTCAACCGCTGTCCATTTACCTTGAATGTGCGTGAACCATCAATGGTTTGAATTTCCACAGCGCCTGACTTAAATGCCTCAATTACCCGGAAAGGTCCTGACCACCTTGATTTTAATTTACCTCGGAACAACCGTAATCTTGAGTTGTATAACAGTACTTTGTCCCCGCTTTTGAAGTTCCGCTCAACAATATTCTGATCATGAATCCTCTTCATTCTCTCTTTATATAGTCTAGTGCTTTCAAATGCCAGATACCAGAATTCTTCTAATTCATGCAACCCGGTCAGTCTCGATTTCCCTGCTTCATCCAAGTTGAGATTCAATTGCTTCAGTGCCCACCATGCTTTGTGCTCTAGTTCAACAGGTAGGTGACAAGATTTCCCAAACACCAATTTGTATGGTGACATGCCGATTGGTGTCTTGAATGCTGTCCTATAAGCCCATAGTGCATCATCAAGCTTCCTGGACCAGTCGGTTCTTGTGGCATTCACTGTTTTAGTTAATACATTTTTTATCTCCCTGTTGGAGACCTCAACTTGCCCGCTGGTCTGCGGGTAATACGGAGTGGCCACACGGTGTTTCACATCATACTTGGCCAATAATTTCTCAAACGCCCGGTTGCAAAAGTGTGTGCCCCCGTCATTGATGATAGCCCTTGGAGTCCCGAAACGGGTGAAAATGTTCTTCTTCAAAAATCCCACCACCACCTCAGCATCATTGGTGGGTAATGCTACAGCTTCTACCCATTTGGACACGTAGTCAACTGCAACAAGTATGTACTTATTGCCGTATGAGCTGATAAAGGGCCCCATGAAGTCTATTCCCCAGACATCGAACACTTCAACTTGCTGGATTGGGTTTATTGGCATTTCATGACGCCGGGAGATGTTCTCGGTGCGTTGACATTCGTTACAACCTTTCACCCACAAGGGTGCATCTTTAAACACCGCTTGCCAATAGAAACCGGCCTCAAGTATTTTGGCGGCTGTACGTACTCCTCCAAAGTGACCTCCATATGCTGAAGCGTGACATGCCTGCAAAATAGAAGACTGTTCTATCTCGGGGACGCATCTTCGGATCATGTTATCGAGACATATCCTAAACAAATAGGGTTCATCCCAATAATAAAGCTGACTTTCACGAAAAAATCTTTTCCTCTGGACCGACGAGATGTCGTGAGGAACAATACCACTGGCCAGGTAATTTGCATGATCAGCATATCATGGTGCTTCAAGGAGAGTGGTGGTGAGCAGCTGCTTGTCTGGAAAGGTTTCCTGAATTTCCCCACTTTCTTTGACAATTTCAGCTCCTTCAAGTCGTGACAAATGATCTGCGACTTGATTTTTAGTGCTTTTCCTATCCCGAATTTTGAGGTCGAACTCTTGGAGAAGCATCACCCAACGAATTAGGCGCGACTTAGAGTCCTTTTTATCAATGAGATATCTTAAAGCTACATGGTCTGTGTATACAATTACCTTGGATCCTATGAGATAGGACCGGAATTTGTCAAATGCGAACACGACCGCAAGCATCTCCTTTTTCGTCACTGTGTAGTTTAGCTGTGCTCCACTCAAGGTCCTACTTGCATAATATATTGGGTGCATCAGCTTGTCTTTCCTCTGGCCGAGCACTGCCCCCACTGCATAGTCACTTTCATCACACATTAGCTCAAAAGATTACTCCCAGTCGGGGGCAATGATGATGGGTGCTGTGACCAACCTCTTCTTCAGTTCCTCAAAAGAAATCCTGCATTCATCATGAAAAACAAAAGGGTGATCTTTTTCAAGTAACTTACGGAGAGGGTTTGATATTTTGGAGAAGTCTTTGATGAACCTCCGGTAAAAACCGGTGTGTCCAAGAAAGCTTCTTATGGCCTTGACGGATGTTGGTGGAGGCAGCTTTGCAATGACATCAACTTTGGCACGGTCTCCTCAATGCCTTTGCTTGAAACCCGGTGCCCCAATACTATACCTTCTTGTACCATAAAATGACACTTCTCCCAGTTTAGCACTAAGTTTGTTTCCATGCACCGTTTCAGCACTCTTGTCAGATTGACAAGGCATTCATCGAATGAATTCCCTACCACTGAGAAATCATCCATGAACACCTCCATAGTGTCTTCCACCATGTCACTGAAAATGGCCATCATGCACCTTTGGAATGTGGTAGGTGCATTGCATAGTCCGAATGGCATCCTCCTGAAGGCAAAAATGCCATAAGGGCATGTGAAGGAGGTTTTCTCTCTATCCTCGGGGGCTATGGAGATTTGATTGTACCTCGAGTATCCATCCAGAAAGCAAAAGTGGGACCTCCCTGCTAACCTGTCAAGCATCTGATCAATGAAGGGAAGTGGGAAGTGATCTTTGCGGGTGGCTAGATTCAACTTCCTGTAGTCCATTCATATTCTCCATCCCGTGATGGTTCTAGTTGAAATCAACTCATTATTCTCGTTTTTCGCCACCGTCAATCCACCTTTCTTTGGCACACATTGGACCGGGCTAACCCAGCTGCTATCTGAGATTGGGAAAATGATTCCCGCGTCTAGCCACTTTATTACGTCTTTCTTCACCACTTCCTTCATGTTAGGGTTTAGCCTTCTTTGATGTTCCCTGGAAGGTTTGTGTCCCTCTTCCAGGAGGATTTTTTGCATGCAATATGCGGGGCTGATCCCCTTTATGTCTGCCATGGTCCACCCAATGGCAGTCTTGCATTCTTTGAGTACCTGTATAAGCTTTTGGGCCTGCATATCTAACAAACTATATGAGATAATAACATGTAAAGTGGAGTTAGGACCTAGAAATTCATACCTGAGATGTGATGGTAGTGGTTTAAGCTCAAGTTTTGGTGGCTCTTCTATGGATGGCTTTGCAGGCGGGGTCTCCCTTTTCTCTAAGTGTAGAGGCTCGAATTCAAGGTCTCTCTCCCAAAATCCCTTGCTTTCCAGAGATAGTACCCATTCAGCTAAACTTTCACCATTTACCTCTTCCATGTTCATCAGGCATGCTTGAAGTGGATCTTCAATCGTCAACTATGCATCATCTGACTCCACTATCACATCAACCGCATCAATAAGAGAGCAATTCGCGAACTCACTAGGGCACCTCATGGATTTTTGCACATTGAATATGATCTCCTCATCATTCAACCTCATCTTGAGTTCCCCAGTTTCACAATCAATTAGAGCTCTCCTAGTGGCTAGGAATGGTCTTCCTAGGATTATAGGAATTTCCTCGTCCACCTTGCAATCAAGAATAACAAAATCGGTGGGAAACACGAACTTCCCTACCTGGATAAGCAAATCATCTAAAATACCAAATGGACGCTTAACCGTCCTGTCAGCAAGCTGTAATAACATAGAGGTAGGCCTGGCTCTCCCAATGCCTAGTCTCTTATAAATAACTAAGGGCATGAGGTTAATGCTTGCCCCCAAATCACACAATGCCTTTGCAAAGGCATAATTCCTTATAGTGCATGGGACGGTGAAGCTACCTGGATCAGATAGCTTCTCAGCTATGGGTCTGGATACCACTGCACTACAAGTCTGGGTAAGGGTTACGGTGGCCAAGTCTTGGAAATCAAATTTCCGCGACATCAAATATTTCATCATCTTAGCATACCTAGACATTTCTTTTAAAGCTTCAATTAAGGGAATGTTTACCTGGATTTTCTTGAGCATCTCAAAGAACTTTTTGTATTGCTCTTCTTTCTGGTGTTTGGCCAACCTTTGAGGGAATGGTAGTGGAGGCCTCTTCTTCCCAGTGACTTGGGACTTTTCCTTCTCTGGCACTTTCTCTTCAACCTGCTGCTTTACCTGTTCAGCTACTTTCTCTGTTCCCTGTTGCTCCTCTTTATTTTCAGCAACTGGCTGGACTGTAACTTCTGTCAACCCTGTGGACTCATCCAGTTCAATGGGCATTGGAGTGAGTGTCTTAGCATTTGTGTTGCTTTTCTCTTCTTCTTTCTCAGCATCAAGATCTCTACCACTTCTCAAAGTCACTGCCATCAACTGCTTTGGGACTTGGACTTTTGGGTTTGTTTGTGTGTCTGCAGGCAATGTCCCTTGAGTACGATTGTTGAGAGACATAGCAATCTGGCCCACCTGTACTTCAATATTCTTGATGGTTGCATCATGGGCATCTATTCTCTCATTGGTTTTGGCATTTGACCCGATTACCTGTTGCATCATAGCTTTCAATTTTGCGAACCCATCGTCATGTCTACCCCTATGCTGTGGTAGAGGTGGATGATATCCCTACTGCTGTTTGCCGAAATTCTGAGGTCTAGGATATGGAGCCATGTTGTGTGGTGGCCTCATACCTGCTGCATTATACTGTAGTTGTGGAGGCCTGTATTGTTGTGGAGCCTGCTGACCCCAACTTGGATTACCTTGTCTCTGCCCTCCATAATTTGCTACATAGTTCATATCCTCATGCTGATAATGATGTTCTTGGTCTGCAGCCTATGGATTACCTATGGGTTGGCTAATGCAAGATGTGCATAAACCACCATTGGTAGTATCTACAATGTGAACCTGCTGCTTAACCCCTGATTCTTCCACCTTCTTTGTCAGGATGCTCATTTGTGTCAATAAGGTTGCCATATTCTCCTCATAGTGCTGGATGGATTCAGAGGTACAGAGTGTACCACTGGTGTGATAGGAGCATTCCTGGTTGTCCACCCGGAATTTTGAGCCATCTTGTCTAGCAAATTTTGGCCCTCTCTCCAAGTCTTGCTCAGAAAAGGCCCACCTGCTGAAGCATCTACAATATTCTTCATGATGTCTGAAAGCCCCATGTAGAACCTTTGACCCAACATTTGCTCAGTAATCCCATGGTGAGGACACATAACAAGCATACCCTTGAATCTGCCCCAAGTTTCATGTAATGTCTCCATTGGTTTCTGCTTGAAGCTCACAATCTCATCAATTTGTTGAGTTGTCTTATGAGGTGGATGAAACTTGTTGTGGAATTGTTTTACTAACTCATCCCAAGTTGCAATAGAGTTTATGGGGAGTGAGTTTAGCCATATATGTGCAGCTCCTGTAACTAAGAACGGAAAGAGCAATAGTCTGATGGCTTCCGGAGTCACATTCGGTTGCCTCTGTGTCTTGCATATTGAGAGAAAGTTCTTCAGGTGCTGCTGTGGATCTTCAACCTAAGACCCAGAGAATAATCCCTTATTTTGCAACAAGTGTAGTATGTTGTTAGTAATCTGGAAAGACTCAGCTTGAATTGCTGGCACAACGATGGCAGTTGCCAAATTATCCGCTGTGGGTTATGCCCAGTCAAACAGTGCACCTTCATGTGCCTCCTGCGCCTCTTGCATATTTAACCCGGCTTGCTGGTTTGGTTCGTTTACGTAACCCATGTCGAAGTCTAGTTTGATTGGTTGTTGAGATTGATGAATTTGTTTGATAGCTTTGTTGCGTGCCCGGAAAGTTTGCTCGGGGTCTGAGAGTCCTTCAATTAGTTCTCCAGTCCTTGCAGATTTTCTAGGCATGCACCTGAGTACCCAAATCAACAACCGGCAAAATATTCAATGTAAAGTGTAGAAAGAACCTGACTACACAAGAATCTTGAAGTTCTGTCAATGGCAATTGATAATTTCGTTAATTCCCCGGCAACAACGCCAAAATTGATTCACGTCCAAGCAACGGTCGTAGTCAATATAACCTCGTCTAATAAGTCCAGAATCGATCCTACAGAGAATTAACCTACCAATTGCAACTTTCACAACCCAAGAACACTTCCGAATCAAGTTCCCAAAATTTCGAGTATATGTTTATGTGAGTTTCGAACAACTACCTTTGCAAGAATTAAAAAGGCTTAAAAGAAAGAATTGAACGTTGGGTAAAATAATATAGAGAAAGACTAAGGTATTGATTTCCCCTATTGATGGAATCCCTTATCGTTATGCTCATAAAAATTATTAATATATTCTATCAATCATGAACGCTATTTGTATCGTAACCCTCTCCCGAGCAATCACAATAATTTACTAGTGCACTCTCCCGAGCTACCCTAGCTAGCTTTAATTTGAATAGTTCACTTAGGATTGCACCCAAGACTTCGTTATTCCTAACCCCGTCTTTACGCTTAAAGTTATAGATTCCTCCAATAACCTAGGTGCGGTGTTGTTCAACAATATACCTAAATATTCACTCTTTTTCAAGTTATGCACACTAAATAGGTACAACTAATTGGGGATCCTACCAATTAACTACAACAATAACGAAGTTGAACAAATAGAAATCTAGCTAACAATTTGTAATCACATAAACGATAAGTTCATCACTCAATAGGTTCCATCAAAACCTTAGAAAAGGATTTAGCTACTCATGATCAAAGAAACAAGAATAATAATTGAATTCATAAATAAATAATTGATATAAAAGAAAGGAATGAGTTGAGAGAGTTCTCTCTTACTAATTGTCTTGCAAAAGTAGTGAAAAATAGACAACATGTCTCTATTGGGCGAACTAGGGGTTTATATAGAGGTTTTATGGCTTAAAAACTGAATTTGTACAAAACTAGGAAACATTCTGCGGCGCCTTCCGTGGTTCGTCCGTGGTCGCGGGCGAACCGCGAACAGAGCAGTCCTCTGATTCTTCCGAAAAGGTTAGAGAGCTTGTTTTTTCGCTGTTCATCTGCGGTCGCGAGTGAACCGCGGATGAACAGTACTTCTGATTTTTTTTTCTAATTCTTCAAGCTCACTTCACTTCAACTCTTCACTTGGCATTTTCATCAATATGTGACTCCAAAATAGCTCCTTTTAGATCCAATGTATCATATGTACCTATAACACACCAATAAACACTAATCAAAGCATTTTGTCATCATAAACAATATTAATTCAACAACAAAGTGTGATTATTTAGGGCATAATTATAGTCAAATTCACCTATTAGTGGGGCTCGCAGATGGTGGCAGTCTTATGTCCTCAGTAGGCCATCCAGCTCTCCTCTATCACTTGGACTGAGTTCACAAAATTGTTTCTAGAAAGGTATATTCCACCCTCTAAAAGGGAAGAGCTGCGGTATCTGTTAGAGAAGCTAGAGCAGGGCCAGATGTCTGTGACCGATTACGAAGCGAGATTTTTTGAGCTATCTCACCATGCATTGATGATACTTCTTACTGACGTAGAGAGGGTGTGAGGTTTGTTGCGGGGTTGCATTCTGGCATCAGGGCCAATATGGTGCGAGAGATAGAGATGGGGACTCCTTACTAGTTAGTAGTAAAGATTTCTCAGAGGATTGAGGGTTACCATCTGAGGGGTAGGGAGCAGATGCAGCAGGATAAGAGGGCTAGGTTCTCCGGAGAGTTCAGAGGTGCCCCGGCTAGGGGCAGAGGTCAGTTTGGGAGAGGCCACCCCAACAGGACCTCATATTCAGCACCACCATCTGCTTGAGATGCTCCAGCATGCCCTATTTCAGCGCCATGCCAGAGAGTTCTTATCGCTCACTAGCTATTTAGGGTTTCTCCGGTGGGTATTCAGGTCCTCAAAGTTCTTCTGGTTCTTACTTCAGCGCTATGCCGGAGAGTTCACACTGTCCACCGGCTATTCAGGCTTTTCCAGTGGATCTTCAGGCCATTAGGGTCAGCCATCAGAGCAAAAGGTCGCCGCACCACTAGGTTGTTTTGAGTGTGGGGACCTTGGTCATATGATGAGATACTGCCCCGGGCTTTGGGGCAAGGTAATATAGTACGGCCATCAGCCTACGATTTCGGCACTAGCTGCCCTGCCACCTAGAGGTGGAGGGAAGGATGGTAGGGGCCATCCTAGAGGTGGAGGTCAGGCAGGGAGAGGTCAGCCAACTA
>JASVEL010007251.1:0-57081 GCA_032618575.1 Nicotiana noctiflora
TCTTCTGCTCTCACTTTCCGTCGCTCCCCTATGTATCACGACTTTCACATCGCCGTACAAGCTTTCTGATGGCTCGATCTCGGCAGTGGCCGAGATATTCATCGTTATTACGCCTTTTGGTTACGACCACGGCCTAGTTGACCCCTTACTGTTCCCTTTAGTGCTAATCCACATGTGATCAGATTTTGACTAATACAGTTAGTCCCTCCGGTCGTTGGGGTCGCCTTTTGGCGAGCTCGATGGACGGACTTTGTTAATTCAAAATTGGGAGAAATCTAAACTCTTCATGCGAGGGCAAGAACCCTATGACGAGATAGCAATGTGACAGCTTTGAGAATTGCGTCAGACCGTTACGTCGGTTCAAAATGGGACCGTCACGTCAGTTCAAGATGTTCTCAATATTCCCCATGCGTCATTATGGCACACATTTTCTAGGTATCGTATCGTTTCCCATGCCCTTTTCGTTTTATAACTGGCGGCTCTTGGTTTTCTCACTAAAGGCACTTATATCCCTATAAATAGGGGAACCTCTCCTTCGAATGTTACACTTTTCAATTGCTAGAGAAAGAACTTCACAAATCTTCTCCTCCGTCCTTAGTCTCTCATATTTCTGCTTCTACTAGGATTCGCTGTAACCATTGTTTTTTTCCTTTATCATCCTCGTTTCTTTCGATCAAAGAAAAAGAATGGCTAGTGATTATTTCCACTCTGACAAGACTGTAAGTGCTCCGATGCGGAATATGATATATGCCTACTCGAAGAGGGAGTAGAAGTGGTGGAAGAAGAGGCGTTTCCAATGATGGATGAGGTGGTTCCCCGCACGGGAAAGGCGAGGACTGATTTTAACAGCCTTGCCAGAGATGAGCCGAATCCTGTTTTTTCCATGATGGATGCTATGGCAATCATGGCTTTCAAATCCAAATGGGGGATCCCTGATCCTTTTAAAATGTTACTAGTGGATAAGGACATATTGCATTTACACATCCCAGGCTACTGCACGTTTTACGCATATCCCTTTTTCATGGGGTACATGCTTCCCCTTCTTTCCTTAGTGGTGGATTTCTGCCGCTTCTATGAGGAGTGTCCGGCCCAACTCTCTCCGTATGAGTACAAGCTTTCTCTCATTCTCATTAACAACACGGAACTGGCCGGCCGAGGAATTTCTCTAGGGCACATGATCCACCTCTTCGCCCCCATTTTCTTTATGGTACGATGATTCATATGCGTCATCCAGGAACCAAGAGTTTGGTGGTGCCGCATTTGGGGGAGTTTTTTCTATGTCCGTAAGGGTGTTAATTCGAGCGAGGTTGAATTGTAACCCGTTTGGCGATGGAGCGGGTTTACCTGTTATATTGTTTTTATTGGAGAACATCACTCATTGCCATATTTTTTGTGTGCGTTGGGACGACTCCCGATTTGTTTAATTTTGTTTTCATTTGAGAGTACTACGCATGGGGATGAGTCCCTATTTGTTTGATTTTATTTTCATTGGAGGACTTTATGCGTCGTTGCAGTGTGTATGTGTCAGTGGAGTTGGCGTAAGATTGTCATGGAGAATATTCATGCTAGCTTATTGAGTTCAAGTACTACTTGCATTTGAGGGACTATACGTTCCACGGGCTCACCACTTAGTCCCAACTCATAGAGATTTTCTTAATAATACCAGCTCGTTTTGAGTCATTTGTCTATTATTTACGGTATGATGTGGTGTGGGGGGTTTTTCTTGGTGCATTTGGTGTTGTTCATTCCTTGCTCGCATACATGTGAGGATGCTTGTATTCCTTGCGTTTGAATACAAAAGAGAAAATGACAAGTTAGGTCCAAATGAAATTGCATGTTACCTTGATCTGATAAGTCGACGAAGGGGTAGAGGGCGATGTAAGGCGACCCGTTCCATCTCGTACTTGAATGATGGTTTCAGATTCGGCAGCTTCGTGTTTGGCTTCACCAATAATCGCGTCTAGGCTTCTCAATGACTGAACTTACCTTGTCCATTGGGATCACGAGCATGAGTCCTGGTTCAACCCCCCCACCCCACCCCGGTATGCATAGATAATGAGGGGAACGTGATATGCCATGTACATAAATTATAATTGTGCACACATATACAAAAATAAAGTAGGATAAGTCAGTTATTTCAAAGAATCGTATAGTAGACTGTCGTCCCTTCCTAAGAGGCGGAAGTATACATTAGCATATAACATTAATATGGCAAGTAGGATTGCGGGCGTGCTAAGTGCATAGTGACTTTAATCCCATTTTTAGTACTCACACGACGATATGAAATCGTCGCTAAAGGCAAGGCTTGGGTTTTTCTAGATATCAGACATTATTTTGGTTTCATGTAGAAATCTGACCCAGATTGATTTGGTTATCTCAAAAGCTTATCTATTACTTTTTCGAGTTGGTGTTTATACTTAGATGGTGAGGCTATGATAGTCGAGAAGTGATACTTTGGCTGGTTTTAGATCTGAAGGAAACTAAAATTTTAGCTAAGAAATTCCCACAGACGGCGCCAAATTATTTGACAAAAAAATATTAAGTTTTTTGTCAAACTAATTGATAAGAGTATAGAGGATAAATTTTAGCCAAGAATAATGAATTCCAGATTAAAAATCAAAGCACATTAGATAGGAAAACAAGACGTAGTCAAGCTCATGAACTTTCAAGATTTGTAGAAGATATCAAATATAAGTAGTATCCTTACATCCATCATGTATTGTTCTGTGATATAGAAACAAAGGAAGAACAGAGGGAATGCCATTATTAGTTAAAATATCAATCTTTATGATTCATGAAAGATGATTATAAAGATTTTTCGCCAAGATCTGCGACTTCTTGTGTTATTCTCCTATAGCTTTCTCTGGTTCTTCTGCCTTTTTTATCTGTAGGAGAGAGATTGTCACGACCTGAATTTTCCATCCCCGGGGGTCATAATTGTGCCTACTAATGTGAGTTAGGCAAACCAATCCTTTAAAAATAATTACTTCATTATCCTATTATTTCTTTTTAACAAACATAAAGCGATAACGTGTAAACAACGAAAATTTAAATTAAGTGGAAGAAAATATTAAAATATCTAAAATCTGCATCTATTATAACTACTTAAGCTTAATCACCTAAAACATGGTATCACGGTACCACAAACGGTCTAATACTGCTAAATACAGGTTCTGAAAATAAAACGATAGACTGTTTCTGAAGCAAAAGATGAAACGTGAAATAAAAGATAGAGGAGATGCCAGGCCCTGTGGACACCTATAGGTCTACCTTGGATATCTGTGTGGATTGAAGGTAACCACCCAATCTACTGTCCGAAGTCTATAGCACTGGGATCTGTACAAATGTGTACAAAGTGTAGTATCAACACAACCGACCCCATGTGCTGGTAAGTCTATAGCCTAACCTCGGCGAAGCACCAGACTACCAAATAAACTTGTGCAGTTATATAATATACAATGGAAAGTAAAGCAGAAATAAATAAGTAAAGATGGGAGCGTGAAAGCATGTATCAAGGAAAATAACAGGTAAAACAAAATATCAAGAGAATTATAAAGGAACCAAAATCTAACTACTAACAAGGATAAGGAAACCAAATGCAGAATTCACTTTCATTACACATCTTGTTGCAGGCGTGCAACCCGTTCCCATTTGATGTATCTCGTTGCAGACATGCAATCCACTCTCATTTCATTTATCTTGTAGCAGGCATGCCACCCGATCCCAGTTGCAAATTAACAACAATCACAAAGAATCACGGCAAGGGAACATGAGAATATTAGCAACATCCCGGCAAGGGAACAATGATAATAGTAACATGTGAGGCACAATAAACCACAACGGAGTCATAACAATTATAATACAAGACCCACGGTCATGCTTGACGCCGACATATAGATACTTGTCACCATGCTTATACGGCGTATTCCACAATTAACACGTAGCAAATAAGACATGACTCTTAATCCCTCAAGCTAAGGTTAGACCAAATACTTACCTCGATGCCACGAACATAATTCACGTTTTAATTATAGCTTTACCCCTCGATTCCACCATCAATTCGCTTGTATTTAGTCACAGGTTACTTAATTACATCAATATACTC
This sequence comes from Nicotiana noctiflora, assembly GCA_032618575.1. Taxonomy (NCBI): domain Eukaryota; kingdom Viridiplantae; phylum Streptophyta; class Magnoliopsida; order Solanales; family Solanaceae; genus Nicotiana; species Nicotiana noctiflora. Next base: position 4,106 of record JASVEL010007251.1, read on the forward strand.
TAAATGAATTAATTTGAATAGATGAAAATGAATTTTCTAAAATTTTACCTAAAAGTCAAAATTGTGGCCCACATGGTCAAAACTCGTGGTTCAGACCAAAATCTGATTACTCATTCCCCCATGAACCCAAATATTTAATTTGTTTTAAAATCGGATCTCAAGTCGAGGTTCAAATCTTCAATTTTTTTAAAAATCTAGATTCTACCCAAAACACCCAACTTCTCCCATGAAAATCATTATTTTTAAGTTAAAATCGTGTTAAAAGATGTTAGTGATGGAAGAAAATGAGTTAAAATGACTTACAACTGATTTGAAGAAGAAGAAACCTTTGAAAAATCGCCTAAGTGTGTTTATAATTTGAGAGGATATAAAAATGGGTTAAAAATTCGTCTAAGTATAAAAACTGCAGGTCTCAGATATTGGAATTACGAACCCCGACCTCTGCTATTATGTAAATTGCGAAACAAGGCTCGCATTTGCGAACCCTTCAGGAAAATTGGACTTTCGTATTTGCGAGATAAGGCAGGCCTAGACTGGTTCACATTTGCGACCTAACCCTCGCATTTGCGATATGGCATTCGCGAGCAAGGCTTCGTAAATATATAATTTTTTGCGAAGCATGTAGGCCTGATCATACCAGCAATGAAACCTGTAATTTTCTAAGTTCAAAATACACCCCGTGGCCTAAAACTCACCCGAGGCCTCGGGGCTCCAAACCAAATATATGCCCGACCTAAAAAATATCCTACGGATTTATTCATGTAATCAAATCACCAAAATAATATCATGAACATCGAATTAAACCTCAAAATCAATGAAATTTCTCAAAACTTCTTTGAACTTCAAATTTTGCATTTAAGGTCTAAATCACGTCAAATAGATCCCGTTTCTTACCAAACTTTACAAACAACACATATAAATTATATTGAATCTGTACGGGGCTCCGAAACCATAATAGGGGTCCGATACCATCGGTTTCACATAACATTTGTCTTACAAAAGTCTATATTTTTCAGAAAATAATTTCTTTCAAAAATACATTTCTCGGGCTTGGGACCTCGGAATTCGATTCCCGGCATACTGTAATGACTCGGCCGGTCGTTTTTTAAATTTACGCCCCGATCCCCAGTTAGATGTTTCCCCTAAGTTCATTTCTGCTATTGTGGTTTGCCGGGATATTCGATTCTAGAATTTAGAGTGTTTGACTTTATAGTTGAAAAATGGCCTGTATTCGAAACAGTGTTAAATTTGGAGTTTCTTGGGGTTAGCGGGTTATTAGCGATGATTAGTGGAGGGGTTTTCATCTATTGCAACCCCACTGACCAGATTGACACAGGAAGGTGTTCAGTTCGAATGGTCAGATGAATATGAAACGAGCTTTCAGAAGCTCAAAACAGCTTGACCACAACACCGATATTGATTTTACCCACAAGTACGGGACCTTATACTATTTATTGTGATGCTTCCTGTATTGGGCTTGGTGCAGCGTTAATGCAGGATGGCAAGGTTATTGCCTATGCTTCGAGGCAGTTGAAGATTCATGAAAAGAACTATCATGTTCATGATCTAGAATTGGCGGAAATTGTTCACGCATTGAAAATCTGGAGGCATTATTTGTATGGTGTGGCATGTGAAGTATACACCGATCATAAGAGTCTTCAATATTTGTTCAAACAGAAGGAGTTGAATTTGAGGCAGAGAAGATGGCTAGAATTACTGAAAGATTATGATGTCACCATTTTATATCATCCGAGAAAAGCAAACGTGGTGGCTGATACTTTGAGTAGGAAGTCAGCCAGTACGGGTAGTCTTGCTTATATTCCAGTCAATTAGAGGCCACTTGCTTTGGATGTTCGGTACTTAGCCAACCGATTTGTGAGGTTGGATATTTCTGAGCCTAGTCGAGTGCTAGCTTGCACGGTCGCTCGCTCTTCATTATTGGAGCGTATCCGCAATCAAAAATATAATGATTCTTATTTATGTGATCTTAAAGACACGGTTCATCAAAGAGGTGCCAAGCATGTAACCTTAGATGTTGATGGAATTCTGAGGATGCAAGGGCACATTTGTGTGCCAAATGTTGATGGGCTTAGATAATTGATTTTAGAAGAAGCTCACAGTTCGCGGTATTCTATTCATCCAGGCGCATCAAAGATGTATCAAGATTTGCGGCAATATTATTGGTGGCATAAAATGAAAAGGATATTGTGGCATATGTAGCGCGGTGTCTGAATTGTCAGCAGGTTAAATATGAATATCAGAGACCTGACGGCTTATTTCAGAGAATTCAGGTTCCTGAATGGAAGTGGGAGCAGATCACTATGGACTTCATTTCTGGACTTTCAATGACTCGGAAGAAGTTTGATGCTGTTTGGGTGATTATTGATAGGCTGACCAAGTCAGTTCATTTCATTTTGATTACCACTACCTATTCATCCGAGAGATTAGCTGGGATTTATATGAGGGAGATTGTTCGCCTTCATGGTGTGCCTATCTCTATTATTTCAGATCGAGGTACGCAGTTTACCTCACATTTTCAGATGGCGGTTCAATGAGAGTTGGGCACCCAAGTCCAGCTAAGTACAGCCTTTCATCCCCAGTCGGACGGTCAGTCCGAGAGTACTATTTAGATATTAGAAGATATGTTTCGGGCGTGTGTTATTGATTTTGGGGGTTTGTGGGTTCAATTCCTGCCTTTGGCAGAGTTTGCTTATAAGAATAGCTATGAATCGAGCATCGAGATGGCTCCTTATGAAGCCTTGTATGGTAGGCGGTGTCGTTCTCCGGTTGGATGGTTTGAACCGGGTGAATCTCGGTTGTTGGGTACGGATCTAGTTCAGGAAACCTTAGATAAGGTCAAGATCATTCAAGATAGGCTTCGCACAGTTCAGTCCAGGCCAAAGAGCTATGAAGATCGCAAGGTTCGAGATATAGCTTTCATGGTTGGGGAGCGGGTATTGCTCCGAGTATCACCGATGAAGGGCGTGATGAGATTTGGAAAGAAGGGCAAATATAGCCCTAGGTTTATTGGCCCATTCGAGATACTCGATCGTGTGGGGGAGGTGGCATATAAGCTTCCCTTTCCACCTAGCTTGTCAGCTGTACATCCAGTGTTTCATGTGTCCATGCTCCAAAAATATCACGGCGATCCATCGCATGTGTTAAATTTCAGCACTGTCCAATTGGACAAGGATCTGTCTTATGAGGAGGAGCCGGTAGCTATTCTAGATCGGCATGTTCGACAGTTGAGGTCGAAGAGTTTTCTTTCTGTGCGAGTTCAGTGGAGGGGTCAGCCTCCTGAGGCATTGACTTAGGAGTTCGAGTTTGACATGCGGAGCCGATATCCTCATCTATTCCTTGACTCAGATACTTCTTTCTTTTGTCCGTTCGAGGACGAACGGTTATTTTAGAGGTGGAGAATGTCACGACCCAAAGGGCCATCACTTGTTATCTCAATCATTTCGAGATTCTGAGGCCTTGAAAACCTCATTTATAGTTGCCTCGATTTGCGTGCGCAGTCCGGGCGCGAAGTTGGAAAACTTTTATGTTGTAATAAATGAAATATGTGAAAACTTTGAAGAATTTTTATATTAATATTGATATGGTTGACTTTGGTCAACATTTTTGGTAAACGGACTGGTCCCGTGATTTGACGATCTCAAAAAATCCGTAGAAAAATATGGAACTTGGGCGTATGCTCGGAATTGAAATCCGAGGTCAACAACCCCGGTAAAAGAATTTTTCTGTTAAATTATTTTCTGAAAATGTTTAAGGGAAATGAAACTGAAATTTGATTAAAAAGTAATGGTATTGGGCTCGTATTTTGGTTCCGACGCCCGGTACAGGTCATATATGTCGGTTAAGCGCTTCCTGTAAAGTTTGGTTAAAAAACGGACGTCGTTTGAAGTGTTTCGGCTTTAAATTGGAAAATTTGGAAGTTATGAAATTTTGAAAGAATTCTTGAGTTTTAAGGCTCAATTCCTTGATTTTGATGTTATTTTGGCGATTTGATCGCGCGGGCATGTTCGTATGATATTTCTGAGTCAGTGTACATATTTGGTTTGGAGCCCCGAGAGCTCGGGTGAGTTTCGGATAGGTAACGGGATGTTTTGAACTTACAAAAATCTAGTATTTTTGCTCGTTGTTGGTGTCCAGGTTTTTATTTTATGCGATCGCATAGGCATGTCTGCGATCGCATAGAGTAAATTGAGAAGTCATTAATTTGTTCTATGCGATCGCATAGGTCCTTCGTGATCGCATAGAGTTAATTTAGTAGCCATCTAGTTTGTTCTATGCGATCGCATTACAACCCCGCAATCGCATAGAGTAAATGTGAAGTCCAAGAAATCAATCTATGCGATCGCATAGAATAAAATTTTGAGACCCAGAAATCCTTATATGCGATCGCATACAATCCTTGCGACCGCATAGAGCAAGTTCGGCCCCTCATTTTTTCTTTTATGCGATCGCATTATTGTTCCGCGATCGCATAGAGTAATTTTTCTGCCCCTTTATTTTCTTCTATGCGATTCCATCACAGGCTTTGCGATCGCATAGAGTAAATTTGCCCAGTGATTTTAAGTTCTGCAAAAAAATAGAACAGACGGGATAAAATCCCATTCTTCTCAACTCTCTCTTCTTCAAACAGCTTATTGGGGCGATTCTTGGGCGATTTTCATCAAACTTTTTGGGTAAGTGATTCTTGACTCGTTTTCTTCATTTCCATCAATAATTACTTGAATTCCTAGGCCTAAATATGTGTAAATGGGTATAAAAATTAGAAAAATGGGTATAGTTAGGGTTTTCAAAGAATTTGCGATCTAGACCTCGTTTTGGGGTCGAACTTAAGAACAAATTATATATTTGAACTCGTGGATGATTGGGTGAATTTATTTTGGTTCGAACTTAAAGTTTCGATCATATGGGCCCGGGGTCGATTTTTACTATTCTGGGCAGAATATTGTAAAATTTATATTTAGCCATATGAACTAGTTTGTTAAGTAGAATTGATGATATTAAATCAATTGTGTATAGATACGATTGGATTGGCGCCAAATTTGAAAGGAAAAAGACATTGCTACGGATTAAATTGTTCGTAAACTTTCGAGGTAAGTGTTTGTTCTATCCTACCTTGAGGGAATAGGAATTGAGTTTATGTGTTAAATGTTAAATGTGGAGTCCGACGTATAGGCATGGTGACGAGTATCTATACGTTGGGGGATTCGAGCATGACCGTGGGTCTTAAATGGGTTAAATTCCTATTAATCCTATGTAATTATGTGAAGGGAAAATATTATTGGTTTCATACCGATAATATATATAAATTGTTGATTAAAGGTTATTGGTGTCACACCGGTAACAAACATATATTGTTAATTTATTATTATTTATTGGTTTTACACCGGTAATATATATATTATTGAAATTGAAGATTATTGGTTTAATACTGGTAATACTTTTATATGCTTAATGTTGATCAGAGATTATTGGTTAAATATCGGTAATATATATATTAAAGAATTGAGATCGTGTGGCACGCCGACCATTCATATAATAAAGAATTAGGATCATGTGGCACGCCGACCACTTATATATTAAGAAAAGGGATCGTATGGCACGCCGACCACTTATATATATTAAGAAAAGGGATCGTGTGGCACGCCGACCACTTATATATATGAAATGGGAGCGAGTGGTACGCCTACCACAGTTTATATGATTGTTGGCATTGGCCATAGTTGCTGGTAGCCTATATGAAATGGTGGTACGCCGACCACAAAATTATTCTAATCTTGGCATTGGCCATAGTTGCTGGTAGCCTATATGAAATGAGAGCTAGTGGTCGCCTACCACAAGATATGCAATGAAAATGAATTGAGACATGAAAGTAATTTTTGTTCCATTGTTCAGATTATTTCTGATATTATGAATTATTGGTTGCTATTTTAGAGCAGATTCTTTCCTTATAAATGTTCGATAATATTTTCCTGCTATTGTATATGTATATATCGTAACTGTACAGGTTTATGTGGGTGTCTAGTCCTAGCCTCGTCACTACTTCGCCGGGATAGGCCAAGCACTTACCAGCACATGGGGTCGGTTGTGTTGATACTACACTGCGGTCTTTTTGCGCAGATACAGGTTACGGACAGCAGCAGCGGCAGTAGCATGATTGTGGATATTCCGACTACTGAGATTTCGAGGTAGCCTTGCAGGCGTCCGCAGGACCCATTGTCTCCTCTATCTTGTTTTTCATTCTGTTATCTCACGTATTCGATATAAACAACTTATATTTCTTTCAGACGATTATGTGTATTATTCTTAGAAGTTCGTTAGTATTGTGACACCGGTCTTGGGTAGTGTATCATGCTTGAGTTTTCTATATCGTATTTGTTAAAATTTGCTAAGTCTTCCGCTAAATTTCTTTATTTGGCTGTAAATTTATAATTCTATTTAAAGTCATAAAAAGAGAGTTGTAACTAATGGAAATGTAAGTAAGAATTGGCTTGCTTAGCTTCCACTAGTAGGCGCCATCATGACTTCCGATGGTGGAAGATCCGGGTCGTGACAATAATATAGCCAATAGCAATCTCTTATATTATTTTCCTTTTGACAAGTGAAAAACTATTATTTATTGTTTTCATTTATATACATTTGAAAGAAACCTATACGTAACTAATAGAAGGGAGAATCTTGTACATCTGAAATGTAAAAGGAGACAAGCAAGAGAAAGAGAAAAGTATAGGAAGGGACATGTAATTCTTCTTAGAATTTAAAACCTAGTGCCAATGAGCTAGACAGACATTTCATGAAGTTCTAAAACGGGAAAGTGATCTTTAGATCTTATACCATATATAACTCAAAGTTTCTTCGAACAAATACAACCAAAAAGTACGTTATGAATCATGAGTGATTAAGCATCACCTTAACAAATTCAAATTCCTTCACCAATGACTAATAAACAAACTTGTCTTTGCTTGCATTATCTATGCAAATGTTATACACGAGAATTTTTAGAAAAATGATTGCCTTTTTGGGAGAATTAAACTAATAACTTACATTATAAAAGGGTTTTGTATATAGAAAAATTATCAAAGAGATATCCTAAAATTATGTTCACACACTCCCCCGACATGTCAAAGTTTTTAGTGTAGTGATATCGATGAAATTCACTGCACAACAAATACAAGATTAATTCTAATTATTTCCTCTTATTCCCCTACTTTAGTGTAATAGAAAATTTTAATTAAAGAAAAATGTCCATATACTCCTCCTATATATTACAAACTTTTTATTTTCTTTTTGGAAGCTAGTCATAACTCACAAGGGGGTTGGTGTGGGTCCATGAATCAGGAAAATACCCCACAAAAGGGAGGCAAAATAGGATTGCTAGGAAAATGTAGCTGACCTAATCCACGAAACAAAGATCATGGCCTGTTTTTGGGCTTTCTTGAAGATTCACCAGACATCAGGGCCTAGACTTTAAGATTGTGGGCCGGGTTTATACCTCAGCCTCTTCTAATTTTTTACTGCTTTCCTCTTGTTTTTTTTTAATTCATGTGGTTGTGGTGGATAAAGCTTATGCCGGAAATCTTAAGACACTATTTTGTTTTGGCCCAAAACTTAGATCTGCGCACCTTAATTACAAATGAAGCTCGCTCAGTTATTAAAGTATTTTTATCCATGACTGTTAGATTTTGGGTTCGAGTCACACTAGATAGATGTGTGGAAAACACTATATAAATCCTCTTAAATTGGGAGGAATATCGATAAACCGATAAGATATATATATATATATATATATATATATATATATATATATATATATATATATATATATATATATATATATATATAGTCGAGTATAGTATTCGGATATTGATTAATTAGGATTCATGCCAGATAATACTTTTTAAAGGTACAAAAGTTTTCTATCAATTTTTTTTAGTCCACTACTTGAATACAAGATATTTAATTAAGGACAAGGAATTCTATCCATCTCATTCCAATTCTTGGTGAATAATAAAAAATATCATTTTGCCCCTACCTTCGTAGTTTTTTCTTTTCTTTTTTATATCTTTTTAAATATTATATGGACTATTATTTATTTTCTGAATTTGGATTTGTCTGAGATAAAAATAAGATATTGTCCTGTAGCAAATAGTCATCCCTATATCATTGCAGCAATGTCGGCAGAAATTGAGATGCAAGTGTGTCAAGTAATTGCCAGTGGCCAAAGTAAGGTTGTTTAGGTTATGAAATTGCGTATTTTAATTTCTTACTAATGTTCCAAAATAATGTAAAAATATAAGCAATAGTATCAGTATAAAACAGGCTAAATATGAATCTAACAATTTTTTATAGAGAAGTGAAACCGTGAAAGTAGCTTTTCTGCTTAGAGATGAAATTTTCCAAAATACTCCTGAAAATTCTAGCTTACATTGAATCTACGGATCAATTATTCTAATTTATGGTCTTTCGAGTAGAGTAACTATGCTAATTGTTCTTATTAAAAAATAAAAAAATATAGTTCTTTTCGCAGTAATGTATTTGTAACAATGACGTGGGTTGAGCTCGTAGATGATTATTCCGTTTTTACTTTATTGTACTAAAGTACTTAAATTAAGTTTATACAAAAAAATTATGTAATGACTTGCTGTAATTCTTGTATTGGTCGAAATCTGACCCCCCCCCCCACCCAAGCTAACTACGCCCATGTTTTTGGAACTATATAGTAGGAGCCTAAAGAGTCGAACCCATTCCTCTTCTAAGACGGCTGATATATTAAAGACAATGATGCCTAGCCACGACAGAGAGCTCCACTGACCTAGATAAGTCTAATAACATCCCGGGCGAGAGGGTCTCAACCATATATATAAGCCCAGAGAAATTCATCGGGGGGGGGGGGGAGAAGGACACTCCGAAAGAAGAAAGAAAGAAGGAAAGTTCAAGGATAATATTCCGGATAAGAGGAATGATTGTATGCCTTCTCCTTTTTCAATTGTAAGCCTCCTTCTTCAATTGTAAACATGCCCCTACATCCACGAATGAAAATACAGGTGATAATTAGAATAAGAATTTTGGTATCCTTTTCTCCTTACGTGTAAATTTTATTATTTAACTTTTCGATTTGGTATCAATTAAGTTTGACTACGATTTATCCCTTCTTCTTTGATTGATTTGTCCAAAAAGGTTCGATATTTTTTTTTGAGTCAAACAATTTGACGTTCTGTGGGAATTTCCTAGTGAAAACTCTTAGTTCTTCCAAGATCGAGGCAGAAAAACAAGATCGTTCGCCAAAAAAAACACGAGGAGATGACCCAATTTACGTGAGACATGGAAACATCATGTTGAAAGAAGGGAAATCCAATAGAGTCACGAGGTCTAGAATGCCCCGCCCCATCAGCTTCGAATATCCCGAACAAAGCGAAATGTGCTACAATCTAGCTTCCCTCTTCCCGTTAAAACTGCCGGACGGAAGCCAAGAACATCTCAGCCTCGTCTCCCACGCTTTGTCAAAACAGGTACACAAAATCCTCGCGAGCGTTTTATGCAAGAATATCTAGTTTGATAAACCAGAAAATATTCCGGCCCAGCCGAAACCCTCTCGGCCGGCGGTATCTCCAAGCCGAACGGCCGAAGTGAAACGAGAAACTGTAACACACGTACAATGAGAGCCTATGCAAAATATTGACAACTCGTGTCCGCAACGTTGAACCTTCAGATGCGAGCAATGCTAATCGAACCAAGACTTTCGTGAAAAGTACCCGACTCAAAAGAAAAAAGAAAGGTTCGACCTCACTCGAACCACGACGGGCTATTATTTTAAGTTTGAAATAACTCTGTTAAGGCTAAGGGCCTTCGCCATAAAAAAAGAAAAAAGGTTCGACCTCGCTCGAACCATGGTGGGTTGTTATTTCCATAAGTTTGAAATAACACCTTTAAGGTAAAAGGCATTCACCATCAAAAAAGAAGAAAGGTTCAACCTCGCTCGAACCACGACGGATTGTTATTTCGATAAGTTCAAAATAACTCCTTTAAGGCTAAGGGCCTTCGCCATCAAAAAAGAAGAAAGGTTCGACCTCACTCGAACCACGACGGATTGTTATTTTGACATGTTCGAAATAACGCCTTTAAGACTAAGGGCCTTCACCATAAAAAGTTAGAAAGGTTTAACCTCGCTCGAACCGTAACGGGATGTTTTTTGATAAGTTCAAAATAATGCCTTTAAGGCTAAGGGTCTTCGCTATCAATAAAGAAGAAAGTTTCAACTTTGCTCGAACCACAATGGGCTGTTATTTCGACCAGTTCGAAACAATGCCTTTAAGTCTAAGGGCCTTCGCCATCAAAAAAGAAGAAAGGGTCGACCTCGCTCGAATCATGACGGGTTGTTATTTCGATAAGTTCGAAATAACGCCTTTAAGTCTAAGTGCCTTTTCCAACAAGAAAGAAAAAGGTTCGACCTCACTCGAACCACGACGGGTTGTTATATCGATAATTTTGAAATAACGCCTTTAATGCATAGGGAATTCTCTATCAAAAAAGAAGAAAGGTTCGATCTTGCTCGAACTACGACGGGTTGCTATTTCGATAAGTTCAAAATAACGCCTTTAAAGCTAAGGCCTTCGCCATCAAAAAAAGAAAAAAGGTTCGATCTCGCTAAAACCACGACGGGCTGTTATTTCAATAAGTTCAAAATAACGCCTTTAAGGCTAAAGGCCTTCGCCATCAAAAAAGAAGAAAGGTTCGACCTTGCTCGAACTACGACGGGTTGTTATTTCGATAAGTTCAAAATAACGATATTAAGGCTAAGGTCCTTCTCCATAAAAAAATAAGAAAGGTTTGACCTTGCTCGTTAACAACGACAGACTGTTATTTTGATAAGTTTGAAATAACGCCTTTAAGGCTAAGAGTCTTCACCATCAAAACAGAAGAAAGGTTCGACCTTTGCTCGAACCACGACGGGTTGTTATTTCGACAAGTTCAAAATAACGCCTTTAAGGAGGGCATTCGCCATCAAAAAAGAAGAAAGGTTCGAACTCGCTCGAACCACGACGGGCTGTTATTTCGATAAGTTCAAAATAATGCCTTTAAGGCTAAGGGCCTTTGCCATCAAGAAAGAAGAAAGGTTCGTCCACGCTCGAACCACGACGGGCTGTTATTTCGATAAGTTCAAAATAACACCTTTAAGGCTAAGGGCCTTTGCTATAAAAATAAAAGGTTCGACCTCACTCAAACCACGACGGGCTGTTATTTCGATAAGTTCAAAATAATGCCTTTAAGGTAAGGGGCTTTGCCATCAAAAAAGAAGAAAGGTTTGACCTCGCTTGAACTATGGCAGGCTATTATTTTGATATGTATGAGGTAACTCCTTTAAGGATAAGGGCCTTCGCCATTGAAAAAGAAGAAAGGTTTGACCTTGCTCGAACCACGACGGGCTGTTATTTTGATAAGTTCGAGCTAACACCTTTAAGGATAAGGGCCTTCGCTCTGAAAAAAGAAGAAAGGTTCGACCTCGCTCGAACCACGGCGGGCTGTTAATTCGATAAGTTTGAAATAACGCCTTTAAAGTTAAAGGCCTTCGCCATCAAGAAAGAAGAAAGGTTTGACCTCGCTCCAAACACGACGTGTTATTATTTCGGTAAATTCAAAATAACGCCTTTAAGGCTAAGGGCCTTCGCTATCTAAAAAGAAGAAAGGTTCGAACTCATTGAACCATGATGGACTGTTATTTTGATAAGTTCTAAATAACGCCTTTAAGTCTAAGGGCCTTCGCTATAAAAAAAAGGATTCGACCTCGCTCGAATCACGATGGGTTGTTATCTCGATAAGTTCGAAATAACGCCCTTAAGGACAAAGTTCTTTGCCATCAAAGAAAAAGGACAAATCAGGACTCGTCAAGCGAAACCCCCGTTTTGCGCCAAAGTCACGAGTAGTAGAGACAAAAATTTAAATACAAGGCAAATAGCACAGAAGAAAACTCTTCATTAATGAAAAGTCATAAGTGCAGGATACCACCGCTTACATATATCCCAACTAACAAATTAAAATAAAGAGAAGAAATAAGAAATAGAACGAATAGATGCACCCCAACAAACAAAATGAAAATAAGAATATTTTTCATTCGGCGTCACTACCGCTGTCATCATCACCGTCTCCACAAGGTACATCATCGTCACCATCTGCGCTCCATTAGCTTTGGGTGTCATCACGTCGTATACGCAATTGATGTGAGCCTCACAAGCTTTTGCTCGCGCTTCCTCATAAGTAGCTTCAGTCACGGTGCTTGCCTCCAACAAACTCTTGTATTTGTCCAACTGGGCATCGAAATAAACCCAGAGCTCATGCGCTTGGCGGAGAAAAGCAAGAGAGAACGATTCAACCCGAGCCTTTAGTTGCTCATTCTCTACCTCCAGGGCCATGACTCGATCACCTAAAATAGAAGCCTTCTGATCAATCGTGCTAATTCATTCCTCGAGCCTCGCCTCCATAAAAGTAGTTGTCACCCTCTCCGACTCTCGCTCAGACTGGAGCAAGCGGACGGTATCCTCTGGGCCGCCGCCCTTGCCAAAGTCTCCAGGACCTCTTAATATGTTTCTGGCCAGCAACCTTGCTCTCCATCGCAGTCAACTTCCCTCTCCACTCTGCACTCATTGCCTTGACTCAGACCATGCTTTGGTCCATCTCCGATTGCATAGACCTCAACTTATCCTGCAAATGTTCACACTCTGCGCCAATCCCCTTCGAGCTCCTCATCCTTGATGCGATGTTGCTCCTCAAGATCGCTCTTGCTACGGATTGTTTGCAACAATTTTTTGTCCTTTCTCTCCAATTCCTCACCCTTAGCCCAATTGCAGGGATCCTTCATCAGCCTCTCATGCAACTCATGACATGTGTTGCGATAGCGACAATACTTCTCTAGAGTCTTCAAGAAAATCCTTTATGGGCCCTGCGAATACTTTCTACCTCCACTATGTATGTCTGAAAATCATAAGGACAGGGTTAAACTAATATTTTTGAATGGAGGGAAAAGCTTAAAGCAAAAACAAAATCAACGTACCCTCAAGCCTAATACGGCCAACTCATCCCTCAACTTGGCATCAGAGATATTCCGCAGGGACTCATTCTCAGCTTCCGAACACAGCAGGATAAATTGTGCAACCAAGTTATCCCTCTGCGCCAAGAGGTTAACGTTAGAAGGAATCTGGAGAATGCGAGTCTATGTCCCCGCATGAACTACCGAATGAGTAAGGCCTTCTTCGAACATCCAGACTTCATCAGGATCCAGGTCTGACTTAGATTTGTAATCATCAATCATCCCTCTATTTCCCATCTCTGCTGATAAAGGAGGAGCACGACCTGTTGCAGAAGAAGAGGGCACACCTGAAGTCATAATAGTGAAACTAGAGGCCTGGTTCTCTGCTCCGACAGGGCGCTGATCATCAGTAACATCGGGAACTTTTGGTTGAGCCATTACGACAATCAGAGTTTTCGAGCACCGGCTGTCGGGGCCATCTTCGACTACTTGCTTCATCTCTATGGGAGATGCCGCAGCAACACCTTCGCTGAGCCCGTTGGGGTAGATTCGTCCAGGTTAATCACTTTCGGAGGCGCCATCTCAAACTATACCATCCATCTCTTCGACGACCCTTCCTCCCCCCTATCAATGGCGACTCATTCATAGGGCAGACGACACTAGATGGAACCTCGTCCTGAAAGACAACCCTTGTTGGAGTAACCAAGTCTGCAGCCCTCGACGAAGGCTGTGCCACGGGCATTGTGACGAGACGGGCGGACGCAGCCGGCTGAAGAAAGACTAGTTGAGGAGCCTTGACTCTCTGTACCTTCCCTAACAGCAATGAACACCATATAAAAGGTGAGACAAAAAAGATTGAAGAAGATAAAATAGTAAATAAGGACGTCTCACCTGTAAGAGGCCTACATCCAAACCTCTCATAAAAAGTCGACCAAGTACGGATCCCCACTGTATAGGGGAGAATAGCCTCCACCCATTTGCGAATCCCTTCAACATGCGACGGTAGTAATTTCTCAACTACAAAATAGTGAAACTGGTTAGTATCCGTAGAGAATAATCGAATATACTATTAATCAAAGACGCAAACTTACAGGCAAACCTTCATCTCCCGGGAAAGGCCGACGGGTCCGCTAAGATATGCTCGGTCCGTATGTAGAAGAAATTATTGTAGAAACAATGATTTGTTCTATCATCCATATTCACAACCAGACCCTTTGATCCTCGAGGCGCGCGTGGATCATCGTACCCCAAATTAATTGATGAGCAAAAAGGCTGAGCACATGGTTCAGAGTAACCTCACGACCGGCAAGCTCCGCATATTTGAGCAGCATGAGGAACAACTTGTATAAGTAATGAGAAAGTTGGGCAGGGTACACCTCATAGTAACGATAAAAGTCCACCACCCACATGGGGAGGGAGAGCGTGTACCCCATAAGGAAGGGGTAGGCGTAAAACATACAAAATCTGGGATGGTCGAATTGAACTCTGTCGTTCCTCTCCAGCGGCCTTATTTCGATGAAATTAGGGATTCCCCATCATTCCCCCAGTCAGAAATTCCCCTCTCCCTTATAATGGAAGCAATGTCTTCCGACTCCGTTCCACCAATGATACTGAAGTCAGTCGCATCCTTCTCCGGACGAGGCAAAATCTTGTCTACCAAGGGAATTTCTTCGTCCTCTACCAAATACACTTCTCCGCTAGTCTGAGTGGGAATCTCATTAACTGAATCGGTTGCAGGAAAACTATCATGGGAAGAATTACCGGCCATTTTTATAGAATCCTCCGAAAGAAGCGATACGAAGGGAAGTTTGAGGGTTGTGGTAAGCAAGAAAGCAACCAAGAACTCAATTTATCAGAAAAAGCAATATATGGAGAAAATGATAAAGTGTGTGAAGCAAATGAAAAGTTCCATTTTTATAGGAGACACAAATTCTTCAAACCAGGAAACCCTTCGCTGTTTAAACTTGAGGGGATACAAAACGTTTCAACTCCTCAGAAACATATGTTATAATGATGACGCACATGAAGTAACGCTTAATTTACTAACCAGGAGTTCAATTTCGAAAGCATCATAACAGTACATGAGTGTCGAGGAGATACCCCTACACCTCTAGGAAGGTAGGAAGGTGCAGAGCGTAGTAGTTAGGGAACTGAATGGGGGGTCAGATCCCTCTCAGCCGTATTGCAAACATGTTCCGTCCATCAAGCCCGACGAAGGACGAACTCGACGAATGGAGGGACTAACTGTATTGGTCGAAATTTGGCCACCCCGATCAAGCTGACTACGACCTTGTTTTTGCAACCGAATAGTATGAGCCTAAAGAGTCGACCCCATTCCTCTTCTAAGGCGGCTGACATATTGAAGACAACGATTCTTAGCCACGACAGAAAGCTCCACTGACCTAGATACGTCTAGTAACATTAGGGGCGAGAGGGTCTCAACCATAATATAAGCCTTGAGAAATTTATCGGGGAGGGGAAAGGGAGACTCTCCTAAAGAATGAAAGAAAGAAGGAAAGTCCAAGGATAGCATTCCGGATAAGAGGAATGATTGTAAGCCTTCTTTTTCTTCAATTGTAAACCTGCCCCTTCATCCACGAACGGAAAAAGGCAGCTGATAATCTGAATAAGAATTTTTGGTATCCTTTTCTCCTTACGAGTAATCCTTGTTATTTAAATTTTCGATTTGGTATCAGTTAAGTTTGACTACGATTTCCCCCTTCATCTTTGATTGATTTGTCCAAAAAGGTTTATATTTTTTTTTTTGAGTCAAACAATTCGTAGATGAAAATAAATAATTTTTTTTTGTTACAGAAAAAAAGGTAGTGGCTATCTATGATATTTGAGCAAAATAAGATAATTTTGCGTTACAAAAAATAATTTAGTAACTCTAACCCAATAAAAATCATCGAAACTACGTGTTATTTTCATAAACTTGACTAAGAGCAGTTTGATTGAAAAGAAGGAAACTATTACACATTAAATGAAATAGAATTAACCGAATGACGCTGGATTTCAGATGGAATGAGGGATCGAAGAGGTCGAAAAATGACTTCATTTAGTTGGATTTCAGACGGAACGAGGAAAAGGTCTTAACACCGTTTTGAATTAAATTTAATAGCATGCTTGGCTAAACTTAAAAAAATAATTTATTTTAAGAAGTATTTTTTTTCAAAAATTTTTTTGGTAAGAAATAGTTTGTATTTGGCTAATAAATTTGAAAAATACTTCTAAGCGGTAATTATTGTTTGATCAAGCTTTTAATAAATGCTTCTAAATATATTTTTTGAAAAGTAATTTTGGGGAAAACTTACTTTTTTCTGTTTCTCCATCAACTGCTTATGTTTCTACTCAAAAATCATTTTTTTTTCCTTCTAAAAACATGACCTAACACTTTAATTTTAAAAAGGAAAAAAATAGAAAAAAAATATTTGGGAAGTTTCGCCAAATAGAGTTTAAGTTACGAACAATCACAAAAGCTTCTTTTGGTGGTGCTTACAACATGTCTCTTTCTTGATTGACATGTGAGAAAGCTCAAAACTAACACCAAAATCGTTTAAACTCATGTACTATTCTTTTTTGGGGGTTCTCTCCTTTTCTTTTTTTCCCCTCTTTGAGTAAAATAAAATTGATAGGAACTTGCTCAATAAAACATTATATGAAATGAACTTATCAAGAATTAGACGTCCTTTTTTCTTTTCTACCTTTTCCACATTGAATTCTCTCTTAAAAGATAAATTCAATGATAGAATTATGTAAAGCACATACAACGATAGGTTTTAACTTAACTCCTCATTATTGTCTTTGACATTTTGAAGTAAAAAAAATACCAACCTATAAATAAATTGAGTCTCACATGTTTCTCCAATCAAATAGAAAAGACAGTCTACCAATAATAAAGTGTTAAAGTAATATCAAAGTAAAAACACCTTTCTTAAATGAAATTTTACTAAACAAATGTATATAATCAAGTAAATATGACCGAATTTGCCACTTATAAAGAATTTACTATTTCATGTTTCTTTCTTGGGATTACAACCTTAATTCATTTTCTATCCGATGCTTCTAATAATTTATTTATTTTTAAAATTTTGAACTTAAGATTGGTTAAGAATAAAAGAATTGTATCTATTTTTTTTATTGCAATGTAGCTTTTAAAATTTCAGTAGCATATCTATATAGTTGAGCATGAGCACGTTATCGAATTTTTCTATTTACCATCAAAGGATGAGACTGCTCTTCCTTTTACCAGAGGTCTCGGGTTCGAGCCATGGGTATGGAAAAATCCTTGGTAGAGAGCGCTTCCCCCCGAAAGGAGCCCTATGCTGTGCGAATTCGAATATAGTCGGGTTCCAATATAAATACCGGACACTGGGTGGGAAACAAAAAAAAAAAGAACTTTTCTATTTATTTCTTTTTATATAGTAATTGGTGTGGGTCTTATATATATACGCAGAAAATGACAAGTAGCCGACTCTGTTTAATTGGGCCACAAATTTCAAGACTAAAATTCTTGCGGATTAAAGTCATCTCACGTGTACGCTATTCAATACCTTTGTCTCCTGATAATGCTCTGTCCTTTTCGTTATAGATTAAGCCACAACTTTTTTTATTTAGTTAGTACTCGCTGCTTCATAATTGTGAGGGAAAAGACAAAAAAAACTTATTTCCTCATAAATTCCACGGAGAATGTGAAATTGTTAGAAAAACCCCAATTAGAGACGACAGAACTATTTTGTTTTACATGTTTTTAGTTGGGTATGAGAAAATAAAAGAATCTTTTGACCAATTCTCTCTCTCTATCTTCTAAGAATTTAAGTTGTTAAAGATAAAAGAGTAAAATGAAAATCGTCTTAAACTTACGGCTGTATCTGTGTCATTTTATGCAAGACGCCTTTACTTCCCTTTTTTTTTTTTTTTTTTTTTTGTCGAAAGGTAAACATTTCGTAGATACTTAAACGTTTACAATAGAGTTTGTAGCAGGATGTATAAGCTGCATCAGCTGATGATATCTAATACCACCTAATAAAACCCCCTTATGGGAGCTGTCTACATACACAACATTGTGATTATCTAATACACCATTACTACTAGGAGATATAGTACTAGCTAGGGAACTATTAGTACATAACACAGTAGTTGATTTAAACTATTAGTACATAACACAGTAGCTGATTTAAGTAATCTTTTCCGAAGCATTCCAGCTTGATCTTGTTAGTAAAAGGGGTTGACAAAAGGAGGAGAAGCAAAAAGCACACAAGTGTCTTCCACTTATACTGCTCCATATTTAGCTAGACTATCAGCAACAAAGTTTTGTTCTTTGTAGATGGTTTAAAGTTTTGGATCATCCAGCTGCTGAGTAGTAACCTGCAATCATTGATTAAATTAGTGTATTACATAATAGGTTTAACCAGCATACTAAGTATTACAGTTGCATCCATTTCGATGATCAGTGGTGTGAGTTTGTATTTAATAGCAAATTGTAGCCTCTTTAAAAGAGCGAGCAATTCTGCATGAATACTTGAACCATTTGGTATTCTTCCTGCAAACCCTAAAATCCATTCACAATGTTGATTACGAAATAACCATCCAATGCCACTATTATGAGAGATGGTTGCTGAAGAATCATCTACATTTAACTTAAATAATTGGTCAGTTGGTGGATGTCGTTTGATATACAAAGGAATTACTTCACTCTGTAGTTTTGTATAATTTATGAGGTAGTAGTATTCAGCAGCTTGTTTATAAAGTAAAGAAGTACTAGATTTCATATGTTGTCTCTCAAAGTGATTTTTATTATACGTATGGTCCATAACTGTCACAAAGCAAATGGTAGTAGGGTAGAATGAGGAATGCGTTGAAAGTAGGGAATTCGTTGATCATGTATAAACTTATGACACCCAGAAATATTGTCAATATTTGTTAGATTGAAAAAGTTGAGTGATTGAATATTAAGAACTGTCCAAAGTGCCTTTGCATATGACATTCCAGTAAAATATGATTTATAGTTTCGGGCACCAAAAGACATTGAGTACATACAGGTGAATTTATAATACTTAACATATTTAGGTAATCAGCTGTAGGAAGTCTACCATGACATACTAACCAAATGAAAAAAGTGATTTTAGGAGGTATGTTAAGCTTTCAAATCCATTTATAGGTCGAACAACTTCTTCTATTGAATAGACATCTGCTGAAATAGAAAAAATTCCTTTGAAGGGCTTAATCAATAGGAGAAGATAGGTCGCCGAAGCTTGCTTGTTAGTATAAAACTAACGAAATTTCCGTGCGGCCAGAAATTAATACAGACACAAAGGGCTTCAACATGAACCGAATTGATTATAAGCAATCGGGTGATTTAATTCCATTATGTGAGCATGATACATAGACTTCACAGAGAACCCCCCGTTCTTAGCAAACGCCCAATAAAGTTTGTCATATCCTATGGGCAACAGTGGTAGGTAAAGATTAGTGATTTCTTGTTTAAAAAAGGAGATAATACAAATGGTAGTCTATGAAACTGCCATTTATGATTTACATAATAGTCGAAAACTAGTTTATTTTTCTCACCCTTAGGGAGTGATCCTGTTATATAATTTCGGAATATGAAATCTTGAATTAGCCAAGGCTCCTTCCAGAAACGAATATGTTTACCATTGATCATGTTCCATCTATAACCTAACCGACAGTTATATCAACCCCTAAGAATATTAGACCAAGTGTGTGAAGGTTGTTGTTTGATTAAGTGGGAAGGACTTAGATAATTATGTAGTAAAACCCGGGCCTACAACTGATTGGGATTTTGGAATAGCCTCCAGGCAAGGCTAGCATCAAAGTCTGATTCTTAGTAGTAAGATTTTGAATACCCAAACCCCCTTTTTCTAATGATTGTATAACCAAAGACCATTTAATAAGATGTAATCTTTTCTTTTGAGGTGTAGTGCCCCAAAGAAAACTTTGTTGAAATTTATTAAGGGAAAAAATTATATAAGAAGGAAGTATGATATATTGCATCACATGGTTGGGAAGTGGAGGCGAAGAAGGCGGCGTTTGCTAAGTTGTCAGGGAGCTCAAGCGAAGAAGAAAGGAGAGTGAACAAGGAGAACTACAAGGTGGCGAGGAAGGAAGCGAAACTGGCGGTCACGGAAGCTAAAAATGCAGCGTTTGGGCGCATGTACGAGGAATTGGGGGAGAAAGGCGGGGACAGAAAGTTATTCCGGTTGGCTAAGGTGAAGGAGAGGAAGGCGCGGGATCTAGACCAAGTTAGGTGCATCAAGGACGAGGATGGTAGGGTTCTGACGGGGGAGTCGCAAGTCAAGCGGAGATGGCAGGAATACTTTCGAGACCTGCTTAACGAAGAGGGGGATCGAGTCTTAGAGCTAGGGGAGCTGGGGCATTCATAGTGTCCTAGAGACCTCGGGCACTGCAGGCGCATTAAGGAGGAGGAGGTCTTGAGGGCGTTGCGTAGGATGAGTAGGGGTCGAGCGACTGGGCCAGACGAAATTTCGGTGGAGTTTTGGAAATGCATGGGTAGGTCAGGAGTGGAGTGGTTGTCCAAGTTGTTCAACGTGATCTTTAGGACCAAGAGGATGCCGGAGGAGTGGAGATGGAGTACAGTGGTTCCCTTGTACAAAAACAAAGGGGATATCCAGTGTTGCAACAACTATAGGGGTATCAAATTAATAAGTCACACCATGAAGGTCCTGGGAGAGGGTGATCGAGGCGAGGGTGAGGGAGATGTCATCTATATCCGTGAACCAGTTTGGTTTCATGCCGGGTCGCTCTACTACAGAAGCTATCCACCTTGTGAGGAGGGTGGTGGAACTGTTCAGGGATAAGAGGAAGGACCCGCATATGGTGTTTATCGACTTGGAGAAGGCGTACGATAAGGTCCCTAGAGAGGTTCTGTGGAGATGCTTGGAGGCGAAGAGCGTGCCAGAAGCCTACATCCAGAGTGATCAAAGACATGTATGATGGAGCCAAGATTAGGGTTAGGACGGTGGGTGGCGACTCGGACTATTTTCCGGTGGTTATGGGGCTACATCAAGGATCTGCGCTAAGCCCTCTCTTATTTGCCTTGGTAATGGATGCTCTAACTCGCCATATTCAAGGGGATGTGCCATGGTGTATGCTCTTTGCTGACGACATAGTCTTGATAGACGAGACGAGGGCCGGTGTTAATGCGAGGTTGGAGGTCTGGAGACAGACCCTCGAGTCTAAGGGTTTTAAACCTAAGCAGGTCTAAGACAGAATATCTAGAGTGCAAGTTTAGCGCCGAGTCGAGCGAAGTAGGGTGGGACGTGAAGCTGGGATCTCAGGTCATAGCCAAGAGGGACAGTTTCAGATATCTTGGATCAGTGATTCAAGGGGACGGAGAGATTGACGGGGATGTCACTCACCGTATAGGAGCGGGGTGGTTGAAGTGGAGGCTCGCATCGGGAGTCTTGTGTGACAAGAAAGTTCCACAGAAACTCAAGGGGAAGTTTTATAGAGCGGTGGTTAGACCTGCCATGTTGTATGGGGTGGAGTGCTGGCCTGTGAAGAACTCTCATGTCCAGAGAATGAGAGTTGCGGAGATGAGGATGCTCAGGTGGATGTGCGGGCTCACCAAATTAGATAGGATTAAGAATGAAGTTATTCGGGAGAAGGTGTGGGTGGCCCCAGTGGATGAGAAGATGCGAGAGGCGAGACTTAGGTGGTTTGGGCATGTGCGGAGGAGAAGCCATGATGCACCGGTGAGGAGTTGTGAGCGACTGGCGGTGGTTGGCGCGAGTCGAGGCAGAGGGAGGCCTAAGAGGTATTGGGGTGAGGTGATTAGGCAAGATATGGCTAGAATGGGGATTTCCGAGGACATGACCCTTGATAGGAAAGTTTGGAGGTCTAGTATTAGGGTTGTAGGGTAGGGCCTTCTAGAATTCTTAGTACTTCTGTTAGGGGCTGAGTGGGGTTTGGTAGCGATCTCTATAGTTAATTAATGTATTGTATTGTGCCTCTTATGGTAGTAACCGATTGGTATTATTGCATGTCATTCTACTTTCGGTTTTATGTTTAGATAATTATTTATTTGATTTATCCCGGATTTACTAACATTGTTTTGTTTTGTTTTGTTTGTTGATTTTCTCTCTCTTTTTCTGAGCCGAGGGTCGGCCGGAAACAGCCTCTCTACCCTTTCGGGTAGGGGTAAGGCCTGTGTACGTATTACCCTCCCCAGACCCCACTTTGTGGGAACATACTGGGTAGTTGTTGTTGTTGTTGTTGTTTATGGTTGGGAACGTTAATTAAGGTGAAACGAATTAGAGTACTCCTACCAGCGTTGCTTAAAAAGTTAGTTTTCCAACCTGACAACTTAGCTTTAAAATTATCAATCAAAAATTTATAATATCTTTTATTTGGTTTGACATGAAAAATTAAAAATCCGAGATACTTACCAACTGTTTGAACCCTTAGGGAATTTTAAATGATATTTTCCTCATTGTTTGATTTCATACTTGTGCTCACTTTAAAACACTTTAAATGATATTTTTAACGATATCGAGCTTCATATTTTACTGTTGCCCGAGGGGCTTCTGAGATTCTAAATGACTAAGGCCAAGGGCCTGTATTGTGAGGATACTTTTGGGTCGGACTGCACGCCACAATAGTGATACACTAGTTATGATAATGAGGCCGAGGGCTTGAGATTGTACGCCACGAGGTGGCATGCTGTTGATATGAGGCCGAGAGCCTATTTATGATGCCACGAGATTGCTTAATATTGCGTTTGGGTCGTAAGGGGTCCCTCTAGGAGCCTGCACATCCCTAGTGAGCGCGGGTACCCATGAGATATGAGATATAGCCGAGGGGA
This sequence comes from Nicotiana noctiflora, assembly GCA_032618575.1. NCBI lineage: Eukaryota > Viridiplantae > Streptophyta > Magnoliopsida > Solanales > Solanaceae > Nicotiana > Nicotiana noctiflora. The sequence continues at coordinate 26,986 of JASVEL010007251.1, forward strand.
TGGATTGTTCTTTGATTATGCCAGAGGGGCTGATTCTGATGTTATTGTGCCTGAGAGGCAATTCTTATGTGTTTACCATTTCTAATTATTTTTCTATATATTGTTTGACTGCTTAAAAAGTGTTTATGAGATTTCACCGCTTAATTATATTTACTAGTTTTGTTATACCTCTTATAGTTTAATATTGTGTTTAACGTGATTTTATATCGCTCAGTCTTCATTTATTTTTATTACTCACTGAGTTGGTAGTACTCACTTTACTCCTTGCACCTCCGTGCGCAGATTCGAGCGCTACAGGTCCTGCTAGGGTTGATAGTTCCAGCAGATCTTGATTTACTAGGTAGCTGTTTGGCGATTCGCAGCCTAATGCATTCCCCCGCTGTTTATTTCCTTTTAATTCCTTTATGTAGTAGTGGAATAGACTCTCAGACTAGTAGTATTGTCCTAGATGCTCATGATTGGTAATACCCCGATGTCGGGCTGTATTGATTTTTATATCCGCAAATTATGCTGTTAAAGGATCATTTTGGAATTTTATTTCTGATTAAAGACTTAATTAGTAGTTATTGTTTTAGTTGTTTAAAGTGAATTGGAGGTAGGTCAGTTTGCTTGTCTTCACAAGAGGCATTATCATGATCGGGTTGGAATTTAGGATCGTGACAGAAACTATCTTGATCACTAATACAATATAAAATAAAGGTAAGAAAAGGCAAGGATTAAAATAAAATATACTGTAACAAAATAAAGATATATCATTAAGTTCCACGATATTTTGCATGCATGAGGGTATGCAATTGAACGTGTGTGCACATGGGCATATTTTGTGATAATTAAAATGCTAAGATTTCGCAATTATAACTAACCATAAAAAGTATAAATAAACATTTATTTGGGGAATATAAAGCGCTAAATGGGTTGGTTCATGGAAAGCAACCGTTAGGGGACTCGAAGAGTACGTATCTTTTATTATCCAATTCATTTAATAATTTATTTGTAGGAGCACAAAGTTTAATCAAATAAAATTTGTTAAGAAAGTTCATCAGACTATATATGAATCAACTGAATGAAGTATGACCTTAGAATGAAGTGGTTGTATGGCAGATGAGAGCAAATGGGGTATGGAAATGGATACTCTATATATTCACTAATTAAAGCTAGAAGTGTGACATACTACCAAACAAATAATGCTACTTGAGAATGGAGATCTACAAGGACTATCAATTCTTTATTTTAATATAATATTCTACTTAGTTTTTGAACATAGTTGTAACTCAGAAATCAAGATTCGGACGTTTTTTTTAACTGAAGAGAGTGTTGGTTGGGAGAAAACCCTATTAAAATATGTACTTCTTTGATATTCATGCGATGCTTACAAGCAAAGGCACTATTCTCTAGCCATAATAAATAAATAAAATGTTTTATTAGGTAGCTTAACTTTATATTTAAACTGATCATTTGCGCGGTGCTATAATTCATTTTGTAAATTAAATTGATATAAAATAGATAAAAAATTTAGCACCAAATATTTATAAAAAAATGTTTAATCTTAGACAAATGTGCAAAAAAAATAAACAAAACAGATGTATAAGGAAAAATACATATGAAAAAGATGAATTAGAAAAAAAATTCAAAAATAAAACGGCATTTTGGAAGGGAAGCTAGCACTTATTTTGTAGAGATAAAATATGAAATGTATGTCTTCTCTCCCTTCCTTCCAAATTAAACGTTACTCATAAATGTTTTTAAGAATCTCATCTTTAGAAAATAGCAATTTTATTAATGCATATTAGTAATTAAATAAGTACATTAAATTTGATTCTTACATGAACATTGTTTGCCTCAAAAGTTAACGATTACTTTATGAATACAAAATAATATATGTAGGTTGATGGTCAATCATAGCAAGTCGTAATAAAATTAAGAATCAAACAAGGGAAAAGATAATGAAAAATAATTCGTCTAATGACAGAAAATATGAGTGATCATTATTGATGATAATAGGTTGGTCTGCCTCCCCGTAGGGAGGTTCATATCCTTACAATCATGTTCTTTTTGATCTACCGCCTTTCTGTATTTCCTTTTGATTCTCCCTCCTTGTTTTACTCTGTATATTTTAGAGCTCCCATGGGGAAGGAGGGGAACCCTGTTTTCTCTTTCTTCTTGATATTTATAGAGATAAATTATGCCCCGCGAATATTAGTGGTATGGCCCACGTTAAGAGACTGTCTGTGACAAAAGTGAATAGGTCATAATCTCACTGATAATTTTAATCGGGCATTCAAATGACTTTTGTTAAGGGAGGTTGTGCCGTTTATTAACCATACTTATTGTCGATTATTATATGGTCGAATTTCGACACATACAAGCATAATATGATTAAGATTTAAATTAAGTGGCCTAAGCAATTGAGAGCCGGAGATTTTATAATGCGGTCAAATCACCACGAAGTGTTCCCCAAATTAATCATGTAAAGGGCCGATATCTTGATGTTGGTTATAAAAGCAATTACTTAATAAATTAATAGAATATCACACAAATGCATTATAGCATTTCCTCAACCTTCTAAAAAAATTACAAGTTAGAAAACAACACAAAGAATAATGAAAATCGTACAAAAGGTGGCATATACAGTTGGTCGAATTTGAGAGAATAATATGGCAAGTGAGTATTACAATATTTCCTCAGTACTGTATAAAAACGGGGAAAAAGATGCTCTATTTCCCTATTGCAACAGAGATAATTACCTTAATGAGAAAAAAAAAACTATGAAAAATAATATTTTGTTCACAGTAAGTTATCCGGAAATCATCAGTTTCATCAATTAGTTTTTGCACAAGTGACACGGGAACCAAGCAAAATACCTTCGCTTTTGGTACATCAATCTTTCCCTATTATTTCTGAGTGAAAAGAATTATTACTATGAGAAATGGAAGATGGGAGCTGAAAGTCTCGTGTAGGAATGAAGTTCTAAATCTTGTCTTGAAAAGTCTTTATAGAGTTGAAAGCCTTGAGGAGGGCTGAAGCTATCAGATTAGAAAATAAAAAGGTGTCAGAAATAAAATATAATAATACTAATTTAAGCGTTTTAGAAATTAAATTTATATAATAATATATTTCTAATACTTTAATCTTATAATAACTTAATTAGACGTTTTCAATTAGGATATATTTAAGCCTTTTCTTTTTCATAGTATAACATCAAGGTACTTTAGTAAACTAAAAATTTCACTAACTAAGCGAAAAAGTCTAATAAAAAAATAACTTAAGTGAAATAAAAGAAGTTGATGCGATGACACAACACAAAAACTCAAAAACAAAAACGTCAAACCAAAAGTTGGGGCCTGAATCATGGCACGAGAACCCTGCTGGTGAGATTTGTCAGAAGCTCGAGGGCAATACCTTGCAATGTGCCTAAGATCACCGCACGTAAAACAAGCCCTCGACTGCTGAAAATGGCGAAGTGGTGGTGCACTGATAGGTTGCTGATCAGAGTAGCGTGGCTGAGAATTACGATCACCTGAAGCATCATGAGAAACCTGAAGAGCTGACCGATAAGGCCTAGGAGGATGGCCTCTATCATAAAAATCTCTATCTCCAGACGAGGTACCACTGAATCTACCCGAATTACGAGATCTCTTATCCGATCCATGTCTCGCTCCCTGTGACAGAGCCATCTCGATCCGGCGGGCTGCATTAGCCGCCTCCTGAAAAGTGATTTCAATTCCTGCCCCCATAGCCATCTGTAGCCGAATTGGCTGATTCAAGCCATCAATAAACCTCCTCACTCTCTCCCGCTCTGTGGGAAGTATGATAACAGCATGACGAGCCAGGTCCACGAACCTAGTCTCGTATTGTGTGACAGACATAGAACCCTAATGAAGACGCTCAAATTGTCTGCGCATAAACTCCCGCTGAGTTGCTGGAAGGAACTTCTCCAAGAATAATTCTGCAAACTGCTCCCAAGTCAAAGATGACGATCCCGCTGGCCCGGTTAGACAATAATCTCTCCACCAAGTCTTGGCGGAACCAGATAACCGAAAAGTAGCAAAATCCACACCATTTGTCTCCACAATACCCATAGTACGGAGAACTTCGTGGCAGCTGTATAGGAAATCCTGTGGATCCTCTGAAGGAGTGCCACTGAATGTGGTAGTGAACAGCTTGGTAAACCTGTCCAATCTCCACAACGCGTCAGCAGACATGGCTGCACCATCATTAGACGGAGTCGTAATAATAGGTCGAGTTGCCTCAACTGGCTGAATCACAAGATCTTGCGCCTGGGGAATTACTGGCTCCGGAGTGCGCGTAGCAGGAGTCTGATTACCTCCTCCAGCCCGAGAAGTAGCTGGTGCTACCGGTAATAAACCTGCTCTGGTGATATGATCCATAAAACCTGCTATACGGACCAAAGCCTCCTGAAGATCCGGTGAAAATAAAGCTCCTCCTGGGACTTGAGCTGGGCCTACTGGAGCTGCTGGGGCTGGAACTTCCTCCTCGATATGAACCTGAGGTTCTACCACTCGTGCTGCTGCTCGGGGCTGAGCTCTGCCCCTACCTTGTCCTCTAGGACGGCCTCGACCTCGGCCTCTACCCCTAGCAGGAGCCTGCCGCTGCTGGGACCTCGGGCTGCTGGTCGGTAGATGAGGATGCACGTGTCCTTACCATCTGCGGAAGAACAGAGTAGAAGTTCAATTAACATTCAAAAGATCAAGTCGCACGACTGGAAAGAATAAAGAGAATATTTTCCTAACTCTGTAGCCTCTGGAGGATAAATACAGACGTCTCCGTACCGATCCTTCAGACTCTACTAAGGTTGTTCGTGAGTTGTGAGACCCGTGCAACCTAGTGCTCTGATACCAACTTGTCACGACCCGGATTTCCCACCATCGAGGTCATGATGGCGCCTACTAAATGGAAGCTAGGCAAGCCAAATATTAATTACATCTCCATTAATTACCAATTTCTTATTTAAAACATATACATTACAGCGGAATAATCAAAATTAGCGGAAGACTTAGTCAAATATGATAAAGAAAACCCAACCATGATACACTACCCAAGACTGGTGTCACAATACTCACGAACTTCTAAGAATAATACACATAATTGTCCGAAAGAAAATACAAGCTGTTTATCTCGATTATATGAGATAATAGAATGAAAAACATAGATAGAAGAGACAACGGGTCCTGCGGACGCCTGCAAGGCTACCTCGTAGTCTCGGTAGTCGAAAAATCCACAAGTCGCTACTACCGTTGCTGTTGTCCGTAACCTGTATCTGCGCAAAAAGAGCGCAGAGTGTAGTATCAGCACAACCGACCCCACGTGCTGGTAAGTGCCTGGCCTATCCCAGCGAACTAGTGACAAGGCTAAGGCCAGTCACCCACCTAAACCTGTACAATTGCAATATAGACATATATATACAATACATTTATAAGGAAATACTCTGCTCTGAAATAACCGTCAATAACTCACGATATCCGGAATAATCTAATCAACATAATAAATCTTACTTTCATGTCTCAATTCCTCTCTCATTTCATATCTCGTGGTAGGCGTACCACCCGCTCCCAACTATCACAATAATTATATCTTGTGGTAGGCGTACCACCCGCTCCCAAATATCATAGTAATTATATCTTGTGGTAGGCGTACCACCCACTCCCAAATATATCAATAATTATATCTTGTGGTAGGCGTACCACCCGCTCCCAAATATATCAATAATTATATCTTGTGGTAGGCGTACCACCCGCTCCCAAATATATCAATAGGCTACCGGCAACTATGGCCAATGCCAAGATTTAAAATCACTTTGTGGTCGGCGTACCACACGATCCCAATTCATAAATATATATAAGTGGTCGGCGCGCCACACGATCCCAATTCATAAAGTATATATATTACCGGCATTTAGCCAATAATCTCTATATCAACAATATTTATAATTACCGGTTTTAAACCAATAATTTATAATAATTTCAACAATTTACCTTCATTACCGGTATAATACCAATAACTCTTATTCAACAATTTATTCATAACTAAATTCATATTCCTACAAACTAGGATAGAACAAACACTTACCTCGAAAGTTCACGAACGATTCAATCCGTAGCAATGCCTTTTCCTTTCGAATTTGACTCCAATCCAACCGTATCTATACACAATTGATTTCATATCATCAATTCTACTTAACAAACTAGTTCATATTGCTAAATATGATTTTTACAACATTCTGCCCGGAATAGTAAAAATCGACCCCGAGCCCACATAATCGAAACTCAAGTTTCGAACCAAAATAAGTTCACCCAATCCTCCATGAGTTCAAATATACAATTTGTTCTTAAGCTCGACTCCAAAACGAGTTCTAGATCGCAAATTCTTTGAAAACCCTTATTATACTCAATTCTCAATTTTTCTACCCATTTACACCTAATTAGGCTTAGGAATTCAAATAATATTGATGGAAAATGAAGAAAACGAGTTAAGAATCACTTACCCAAGAAGTTTGATGAAGAATCGCTCAAAAATCGTCTAAGGAGCTGTGGAGAAGAGAGTTGAACAGAAATGGGATTTTTATCCCGTTTCTGTTCTGTTTTGGAATTAAATTCACTGGGCAACGAATTTGTTCTACGCGATCGCGTGAATTGGGTCGCGATCGCGGAAGGCAAATATTCAACACTACGCGATCGCGTGGACAATGCTGCGATCGCGTAGAAGAATTTCGCTGGGTGGCTCATTTGTACTACGCGATCGCGTGAAAAGGGTCGCGATCGCGTTGAAGGAAAACGGAAAGCTACGCGATCGCGTGCAGACGGCTGCGATCGCGTTGTAGAAGGACAGAAAGCTTCGCGATCGCGTTCAGACAGCTGCGATCGCGTTGAGTAATGTGACAAGGCAGTGCGATCGCGTGTACAAGGCCGCGATCGCGTAGAGTAAAATGTCCGTGTAAAAATTGCAGAAAATCTGCCAGTTTTCTAAGTCCAAAAACACCCCGAACCACCTCCGAAACACTCCCGAGCCCTCGGGGCTCCAAACCAAATATGTACACTAACTCAAAAACATCATATGAACTTGCTCGCGCGATCAAATCGCTAAAATAACATCAAAATCAATGAATTGAGCCTTAAAACTCAAGAATTCTTTAAAATTCCATAATTTCCAAACTTTCCAATTTAAGGCCGAAACACGTCAAACGACGTCCGTTTTCAACCAAACTTTACAGAAAGTGCTTAACCAATATATATGACCTGTACCGGGCGTCGGAACCAAAATACGAGCCCGATACCAGTACTTTTTAATCAAAATTCAGTTTCATTTTCCTTAAACATTTTCGGAAAACAATTTAACAGAAAAATTCTTTTACCGGGGTTCTAGACCTCGGATTTCAATTCCGGGCATACGCCCAAGTTCCATATTTTACTACGGATTTTCTGAGACCGTCAAATCACGGATCCGGGTCCGTTTAGCAAAAATGTTGACCAAAGTCAACCATATCAATATTAATATCAAAATTCTTCAACTTTTTCACATATTTCACATATTTCAACATAAAAATTTCCATCTTTGTGCCCGGACTGTGCACGCAAATCGAGGCAACTATAATTGAGGTTTTCAAGACCTCAAAAGCTCGGAATGATTAATAAAACAAGTGATGACCCTTTGGGTCGTCACAAGCATTTCCTCAACCTTCTAAAAAAATCACAAGTTAGAAAACAACACAAAGAATAATGAAAATCGTACAAAAGGTGGCATATACAGTTGGTCGAATTTGAGAGAATAATATGGCAAGTGAGTATTACAATATTTCCTCAGTACTGTATAAAAACGGGGAAAAAGATGCTCTATTTCCCTATTGCAACAGAGATAATTACCTTAATGAGAAAAAAAACTATGAAAAATAATATTTAGTTCACAGTAAGTTATCCGGAAATCATCAGTTTCATCAATTAGTTTTTGCACAAGTGACACGGGAACCAAGCAAAATACCTTCGCTTTGGTACATCAATCTTTCCCTATTATTTTTGAGTGAAAAGAATTATTACTATGAGAAATGGAAGATGGGAGCTGAAAGTCTCGTGTAGGAATGAAGTTCTAAATCTTGTCTTGAAAAGTCTTTATAGAGTTGAAAGCCTTGAGGAGGGCTGAAGCTATCAGATTAGAAAATAAAAAGGTGTCAGAAATAAAATATAATAATACTAATTTAAGCGTTTTAGAAATTAAATTTATATAATAATATATTTCTAATACTTTAATCTTATAATAACTTAATTAGACGTTTTCAATTAGGATATATTTAAGCCTTTTCTTTTTCATAGTATAACATCAAGGTACTTTAGTAAACTAAAAATTTCACTAACTAAGCGAAAAAGTCTAATAAAAATATAACTTAAGTGAAATAAAAGAAGTTGATGCGATGACACAACACAAAAACTCAAAAACAAAAACGTCAAACCAAAAGTTTTTATTTTCCACATTATTCAATTTGCAAACAAAAAATTATTTATTAGGAACACCACAAAGATAATAGAGAAGGAAAAATGCATAATTTTCATACCTTATCCATGAAATGGTTTCAAGAAAATTACTTGGCCTTCCGGTAAAAAAAACAATATCAGAACGTAAAATTAAAATATGCATGTAAATAAACCCAATAATAACTGGCCAAAATATCATGAAAAAATTACAGTATTGACAAAATATTAATAGAAACAGACAGAATTGCCAGTAAATAAACTAAAATACCAATACAATATCTTATATTCTTGCTCCAAAATCAAAAGCGAACTTTAATAAAACTACTAACAAACAATCACATTCTCATCAAGTATTTCTCTGTAATAATGTTTTATGTATTCCAAAAGTAAGTAAGCCAACTATCAAAGCTAATGAAATCTTCAAAATTAGTAAATTAAAGCATTAATAACATCAATATAAAATTTCAACTTCATAAAGAAAATTATTAACCTCAAAGGAAAAATGGAATGTTGAAGAACTTTCGTAAACATTTTCCTTTTTAGTGATCCAGATAATTATTCATACCAATCTGGCCTAAGAAAGCAAAATTATAAAACTAATATGGATGACACGGAGACAGACGAAAATGGCATGCAACTTAATAACATAAGGCTGGTCACCATTGTTTTGGAAGAATGAATTGGTCAGTAAAGGATTTGAGAGGAGATAAGCAAAAACGGAAGACGAGTCATGGATAAAAGAAGATTGATTTGTAACTGAAAATTTATGTATGGAATTTGAATAGGAAATGGGAATTAAAGGGAATATGGAACTGTAACTGAAATACTGTGCTAAAATTGAAAGAAGTTTAACGATAACCTATTCTAATCTAATTCTAATCCAATTCTAATCCAATCGTTGTAACTGAACTCTGTATGTTTTCATTAGCTGAGTTGTTGGAAGTTTGAACGGTTACAATGAAGGTAACAAAATAGATATTTAAAGTAGATAACCGAGACAAAAGAGCAAAATATTGACAAAAAGATAAATACCATTCCAAGCCTAAGAGAGGTGCCACATAGGCATTTTTATTCCCTCATTTATATTAATATATAGATATTCATATTATATTAAAATTACAAAATCGCTTAGTTAAATATTGTTTTGCCTTGTCCCCTTTAAATATAGAGTTTACATCAAATAAAAATATTTTTTTTTAATATTTAGGACAATGAAAACAACAAAATCGTGATTATTAAATCCTTCCTTATTTGATCTATGTAAAAACAAGTCCTACGATTTAGAACTTTTAAATCAATTGAAATTTTAATTTATAAATATTATTTTCTTATTTAAAGTATGTTATCACAAACTATACTTACGAATCCTCAAATAAGATATTTATTCGAAAGAAGATTTATTTATCGTATATTTTTATATTTCAACATTAGGAATACAATTATATTCCTTAACAAAATAATATCTTGACATACAATACTCTAGAGCAAAAATTAATGTCCAAAAAAGTCATACAAGATCTAAAAGGACCTACATAATCCGAAAGTATTCCTACTCAATCTTTTTTTAAGAACTTTGTTTTGTTCTAGAATTATGCAAATCCTCTCTCTCTCTCTCTCTCTTACAAGAAACAAAAATTGTCATATGACAAAAAATGAAAAAGAAGAAGAGAATAAGTTGAAACTCCTTCAATAATTATATCCCTAACAAAGAGCGATTGTAATTGGTTTAAAAAGGGAAAAGAAATTAGTTAATATTCCTATATTAAAGAAAGTCAAAATTGTCGTAGGTTCAAAGGGATAAAAAGAATAAGAGAACAAGACGAAAACTTAAATGCAATATATTTATCAGATATCTTTATAGAAAAAACTTCTTAAATTGGGATTTTAAAAATGTTATTTGCTGAAATTACGATGGAAAATGATAAATTTTGAATTTTAAGTGATCAAATTATAAATTAGAACTACTTTTTAATTGAATACATTGACGAATTATGAGAACTTCTGGTGCAGTTACTTCTTTTATTGGGTTAAGTACATATGATCAATATTTATCATTTCTATGAATATAAACTTTTATTTTATAGCTTAGACACAATATTTCAATATAATATCTACTATATTTGAGAATTCTTTTATCTATTACGATAGTATACATACGCAACGTGTATATCGCACGACAAGTATTGTAAAAGAACAAACAAATAACAATTAATAACGGGCGGCTTGGATTAAGAGCGTTGTTTAGTCCAAATTGTTCCCAAATCTTTCACTCGAACAGCTTTGAGTGGGGCGATCGAGTTGCACAAACAGTAGTTTTAGGATCTATATTTAAAGAATATTCTAAATTTATAAAGGTTTTAGAGTCGGGACTTCAGGTTTTGGCAGCGTAAATATAGTACGGGCTAGCCAGTTTTCGGACTAGTCATTCAAAAATAGCTAGCGTTTGTAAAGTTATTAAAAAATAGTCACTATTTTGCTGCAACACGAAAACTTTCAGCATAATATGTTGGAGATCGATGCACATGTGGATGAACATATAGCATATTTTGCTGGAACGCCAACACGCGAAAAGTTCCAGTATAATATAATGGAGATTGAAGCACTTATGTATAAACGTGCAACATATTATGCTGGAACTCTGGTATATGTATATTATATTGGAATTCCAGCATACTATACTGGAGTATTTTTCGGATATTGAATAGTGTTTTCATTTAGATTTTTCTTTACATGAAAAGTGGCTAAATTTCTATTACTTTTGAAACTGTAGCTATATTTGAGTGACCACTTGTAAAATCTGACTATTTTTAATTTCTCCCTTTGGCAGCATCTACCTTCACACCCATAGGTCTAATTTTGAACTTTAATTTTTTCTATTTCAACTCTTTGGGTAGGAAGCTCCGGAGAAGTAAGGGGCGGCAAAACTAACTTAAATCCATTTGATCCGTCCAATCCCTCCAAGTTTTAATGAGTTGGGCTAGAATAATTTTGTAAGTGGGATGATTTGGCTAGCCCAAGTTAACCTATCTAAAATGGGAGATTTTCATTCCTATACCAAAATTTATATTATATTATCAAAAATGTTCATAATACCTATATTACATCAATAGTCCATTTTTTTTATGTACCCAATCAACCCCACCCGCTAATCATCCCAAAAAGGGAGGAATATATCTAACTTTTGTATTAGTTAAAGTAGAAATATTGGGTAGTTAGGGTAGGCTTTAATTATGGGTATTAAAGTGAAAAGGGGAAAAGTAAAAGTTTGCCTTCTACGATTCAATAAAGAAAAATTGGGAGTGAACATCTTCTACTGCCCAACTCCATTTTCTGAAACGGAACCCTCCATTTTCTGAAACGGAACCCTCCATTGTAGGTAAAAAAATTATTTTATTTGTAAAAAAATTATAGTTTGGTAATAAGTTGTACATGGTAAGTAGACGACATGTTTATAATTTATTTATTTAAATGATTGTAGTATCTATTTGTTATGTTTGTTGTTTAATCCGAATACAACTGACCATTTTAATACGGCTATAACAAAGAACTTGAATGCTACAATAATGAATATTAAAGTGAAAATACAAAAGTAAAAGTGAGTATGCTATAATTCAAGAAAGAAATATTGGAAGTGAATTACTCTACTACCCAACACCAATTTCTGAAACGGAAGAATGATTTTCTTAAGCTACATTGACTACAATTGTCTCGATTTGTATTGTCTATTGCAGTCCAATTATTGTTAATTATTGTATTTTGGTAATAAATTATAGATGGTAAGTAGATAACATGTGGATAATATATTTCTGTAAAAATAATGTTCATTCTGCACAAAGAAAAAGTTATTTCACATTAGCATAAAAAATAAGCATTAGTCTACATAATACTTACATAATTCGTCAAAAAATAAAATAAGAAATAGTAAGAACTACAGAATGACTACAAAATAATAACATTTGTAAAAATATAGAAAATCGCGACTACAATTAATCTACAAAATTAAGACAACTAATCGACATGACTATAAAATAACTACATTTATAAGTTGTAGATAATAGCAACTACAATTTATACACATAATTTACACAACTAATCTACATAACTTTATACACATAATTAACACAACTAATCTACATGACTACAAAATAAATACAAATATAAACTGTAGATAAAATCAACTACAATTAATCTACAAAACTAAGACTACTAAACTACAATTTAACAACGAAATTAAAACATAGATTTTTACAGCCTTAATGTACATAATACCAACATAATTCTTAAAAAAACAGCAAGAACTACATAATGACTACAAAATAACAACATTTGTAAAAATATAGAAACTAGCAACTACAATTAATCTACAAAAATAAAGATAACTAATCGACATGACTACAAAATAACTATTATTATAAGTTGTAGATAATTGCAACTACAATTTATACACCAAATTAACACAACTAGTCTACATAAGCATTAATCTACACAATACCTACATAATTCTTAAAAAAAGAAACAGTAAGAACTACACAATGAGTATAAAATATCAACATTTGTAAAACTGTAAAAAATAGCCAATTACGAACTATCATCACTTCAACGGACTTGACGGAGAGCCTGGAGAAGTTTAGAAGAGTAGATCTGCTGCTCGTTTCGAGTTCTCCATCTCTATATTGATCAAGGCTAGCAGTTGGAACTAGCTCTGCCTCAACTTCCTATATCTCTTGGAACTAGCTCTGCCTCAACTTCCCTTGCAATGGAATCCAACTCTGTCATTCACTCGCTGATATTCTTTCCAGACAGAGGCATGTCTTCCACGTATTTGCAGTCCGGTGTATTAGACAACAATCCTTTCATTTTATAGTGAATAAGCACCGGCTTCTCGATTGAAAGTCATAAATGCCTTATCTTCAAAAGCAACATAGCAAAAGAAGGAGAGAGAGTGAGAAAGAATAATCCGTAGTGAGAAAGAAATGACGGATGAAAAGAGAGGGTAGAACATGGGGTGGGTATTTAGTGAAAAAAATTAAAAGATATTAGTATTTTATTTGTGTGAGGTAGGTTAGATCATAATTGTTTCCAATTAAGAGGACTCATCAATAGTGTCATTAATTTGAATTATGGTACATATATGTAATTAAAATAACATATATGTAATAAAATGAAAAGTTAAACATATTATGTAATATATTAGTGTATTTGGTATATATATGTAAAAATTCCATCCAAAATTATCAGTCTAAATGGACCCATAATGATGCCCAACCTTGACCCATGGAAATGCACAATCTTAGAGTTCTATCTTGCCCCGTGTTCTGAAAAATATTTTTTGATTTTCCCATATTTGGTTGATATCCTTATAAAAAAAGTACTCATTTTATTGAAATTAAAGAAAATACTTTACTATTATTATGATCTTTGTTAGTATTAAAAGATGAAGAACTACCAAATAGAATTTTAAATCGAAATTGAGGAAAGAAAATTTAGCATGGATTGACATTTATCCAAAACATAAGTTATTTTTTATACATGTTTGTTTTAAAAGTTTGAGAATATTATAAAAAATTTGGGCATGTTGGATTAAAACCAGTTGTTTAGCGCATCTTGATACACATCTAAAGTCAAGTGAAGTTTGGGTAGGGTTGGGAAATGATCAATTTAATAAGTAAAAATAGCACTGGCTAGCCAGTTTTCAGACTGACCATTCAAAAATAGCCAGCATTTACCAAATCATTGAAAAATAGCCATTATTTTCTTACAACAGAGACAGGTCCAGCATAATATACTGGAGTTCGGTACACCTGTATATGAACTTCCAGCATAATATGCTGGAACTCCAACACGCAAAAAGTTCCAGCATAATACACTAGAGATTCGAGCTCATATGTATAAACTTCCAGCATATTATATTGGGCCGGTATACTTTATTGGAACTCTAGTATATTATGTTAGAGTACTAGTATACTTATGCTGGAACTCCATTAAATTATGTTGGAGTTCCAGTATACTTATGCTGGAACTCCAGTATAATATGCTGGAGTTCCAATATACCCATGTTGGAACTCCGGAATATATACTGGAGTATTTTTTGGAGTATGAACAATATTTTCGTTCATATTTATCTTTATATGAAAAGGTAGCTAAAATTCGATTACTTTTGAAAGTGTGGCAATTTTTGAATGACCGCTTGTATCTTGTTATTTTTTAGTTTCTTCCATTTAATAAGACATCTCATCTTGGCCAGCCCAAATACAATCCAAACAGCCCATTTGCCACCTCTAATCAAGAGGAGGTTCAATTTGAAATTCATCAAAACTAACTAAACTTTAACATTATTTTTAAAAAAATTAGACGTCATAAATAAGTGCTACAAACGAATATCCGCACAACTTGACCCGTTTATTAATCCAGCTAATTTATAAGGCGAAGACACAAAAATAAATTATTTATTCTTACTTACCCTTTATCTCTTTACCCATCGAACTAATTATCTTTCCTATCCATGGTAGCTTTTGTGGATAATTTTCTCTTTTTTCTCCTTTCCTTTTTTTAGTTCTCTGCTTATTCTTTTTTTTTCCTTTTCTTTTTTTTCGTTTTCTTCTTATTTTTTTCTTTTTTCTCCTTTTCTGTTCATTTATTTTTTTAACAATAATCATATTATTATTATTATTATTATTATTATTATTATTATTATTATTATTATTATTATTATTACCATTTTAAGTATTATTGTTATTATCTTTCTCCAAAAGATTCTCTCAAACGAAGCATTTTTTTTAATTCACCATTTATCTAACAATTAAGCATAATAGTTATTTTGCATTGCCTCATAATTAGTTTACATATATAAATGCTAGCATTTATATTTATTAAGATATACTAAATAATTCTGTTGATTAGGATAATAATATATAACGTGGCTAAAAGAGTTATTAAATCTAAGAAATAGAGCCCAAAGAAATGCAAAGGGAATTTTTTTAAGTTTCTAACTAAGTTAGTTAGTCCAATTAAATAAAACTAATTTAGTTTAATATTGGCCTTAAATTCGGACAGTCCAACCCATATTAAAATCCTTTCCAAATCATTTTTTATTTTCTTTTTTCATAATTAAATTCTTCACACACTGTTGCCTCCTTTATTTCTATCTTTTTATTTATTTGTATTTTCTCATATATTAACTATTAGAAAATAACTTAATTTAGCATATAGTATATCAAAAACAAATATGTTAGTAGCAATTGAAGTATATTATTGCAGTATACTTTGACACCCACATGCTATATATCATATGCTAATCGGGTATATGATATCGAGAACTCTGTTACAAAATTAAAAAAAGACTTTGAATTTATTTTGAAAATTTTAAAATTATCAAATTTAATTATATTGTTGCATTATAATATATATTGTAATGGTATATTGTTGCAATAAATTATACACTATTGAATTTAAATATTATATACCAAAAAGGTATATAGAATATTATTTTGGTATATATCATACCAATTAGTCTTTTCGCTAGTTCAATTGAATTTCAACCTAAATTTTAAAATATACTCCAAAATTTCTACCAAATAAATTCAAACTTTAATCACAACATGCAATCAAATATTTCAAACTAAATGTAAAAAAAAAACATCTGAACTCCGTTGAAAAATCTAAAAGAACTTAATGAAAATTTCAAAAAAGTCTATAAGGACCAAATTATAATAGTATATTGTTACATTACATAGCATACTATAACAATATACTGTTGGAAGGAATTATATACCAAAATGGTATATAGTTGTATATCATTTTGCTATGCAGTACAAATTCTTCTTCGCCAATGCAACTCAGCTTTAACCCAAATTAAAAAATTTATAGCAAAATCTTTGTCAAATACATTCAATGTTTAACTACAACCTCCAATTAACATAAAAACTACAAAAATCTATATCCATATTTTTTAAATTATTTAACCTATACTGTAACTTTTACAACTTCATACCAGTGTCGCTCCTCCTCCTCCTCTTCTTCTTCTTCTTCTTCTGGACACTCTGTGTAAGTATGGTTGAATATGAAATACACAGTGATTTAGCACGAGGCATTAGTTTTGTGTTAAGTAAGTTATATTATACTGAATATAAGAACACGAGTCTAGGATCGAATACCAGTAACATTGTTACATCACCTCGTTATCGTGGTGATATTAACTTTTTGGATGTATTGGCTGCCTGGTCCCTTACACTAGTGATTTTTATATTTACAAGCAAGAATATTTTATAGGGTTTTTATTTAATTTGGTTGTGTTCTTCAGCTAATTCCAAGTCTAAATTTTGCACTACAGTCTGAAGAACTTCAGATTAATTTGTCTGAAGTTTGCAATATGATCTGAAGTTTTTTCGATTATCTTTGCAAGTTAGGCCAAACTTTAAGTAAAAATATTTGAAGCTTTGCTTTGATAAGGTCACACTTCAGGCAAAAAAATTCTGAAGTTCAAACTTCAGACATAATTTTTGCTACTTCAGGCCCATTTGTTTGAAGTTATCCGAAAAGAGGGTAGCCTTGTAATTTTTTATGCAAAGCGGTATAAGTTCAATAGTGACCTCAAAAAATACCTATAGCTTAGTTTTTTTAGTAGATGATGAAAATTTAGTACATACCCGTGCATTTGCCACTTTTTTATAATTTGGTCCTTATAAACGACAAGTTTTCATATCATTTAGACGTGTTTCACTCCAGAATCCTCTCCTTTATTAGTATAATATAATACTATAATCTTTTTTCTGTTATTTGTATTTCAGAAAACATGCATTGTTTTGGTTATATATTAAGCTTTTCGGATTCGAATTTTGTGTGTATTTGAATATCCACATTATTTGGCTTGAAACTTTTAAATTTAGAAATTTTATTTTGAAGATCTCTTGTTTGATTCAAAGTGGGTGTCATTAAATAGTGCTTATAGTGCTTTTTGGAAGTTCATAATGAAATTTGATCTCATTTTGAGCTGATATGAGGTGATTAAGATCGAATCTTTTTAGGTGAAAATCGAAGAAAATACAGTTATCCAATAGTATACTTCTATGGTATACAAACATACTATAAGAGTATATAGCTATACTGCAACAGTATACTATAACAATCGAAGAACACGGTTACCCAATAGTATACCATGATGATATACAATATACTATTGGAGTATATAGCTATACTAAATAATATATTGTTATGGTATACAATATACTATAATGGTATATTATGATAATATGCATTATATTGCAATAATATGTTGTAATAATATCCAATATACCATAATAGTATACTTCGACTGCTATTTGTTGAATCATCTAGGTGTTATTGTGTAAAGCTAAAGTCATGGTTATAATAACATTATACTGTTTTAGTACACAATATAATAAAATAATATATACCGTAAGAAATAAGTCATTTTTTAACTTTTTAATTTTTTTGAACTAGGTCCTTGTAAATGTTTTCTTAAATTAAGTTTTTGATAGAGTTCCAAAAAAATAATATTAATTGTGTATGAATTGGGTGTCAGAAGACATAAAATAGTAATATACCTATTTGGTATATTTATATACAGTTTTGGTATAATATTATAACAAGTATATGATATTTATGGACCTAGAGAAGGCATGTGACAAAGTCCTTAAGGACGTCCTTCGGAGGTGTCTGGATGTGAAAGGTGTGTCGATGGCCTATATTAAGGTGATAAAGGATATGTATGAAGGAGCTATGACTCAGGTTAGGACTGTGGGAGGTGACTCAGAGCCTTTTCGGTGGTTATGGGATTACACCAAGGATATGCGCTCCGCCCATTCTTATTTACTCTAGCGATGGACGCACTGACACACCATATCCAAGGAGAGGTGTCGTGGTGTATGTTATTCGCTGATGATATAGTTCTGATTGATGAGACGCGAGTCGGCGTTAATGGGAGACTGGAGGTATGGAGGCAGACTCTAAACTTTAAAAGTTTCAAGTTGAGTAGGACTAAAACAGTATATGTGGAATGTAATTTCAGCAACGTGGCAAGGGAAACATGTGTGGAAGTTACGCTTGACTCGTAGATCATCCCCAAGAGAGAAAGTTTTAAGTATTAGGGTCAATTATCCAGGGAGATGGAGAGATAGATGGGGATGTTATGCACCGTATAGGAGTGCGGTGGATCAAAATGGAGGTTAGCATCTGGAGTTTTGTGTGACAAGAATGTGCCATCAAAACTCAAAGGTAAGTTCTATAAAGTAGTGGTTAGACCGGCCATGTTGTATGGAGCTGAGTATTGGCCAGTCAAGATTTCACATATCCAGAAGATGAAAGTAACAGAAATGATGATGTTGAGATGGATGGGTGGACGCACTAGGCTGGATAAGATTCGGAATGAAGATATACGGGAGAGGGTGAGCGTGGCTTCCATGGACGACATGATGCGGGAAGCGCGGCTTAGATGGTTCGGACATGTGTTTAGGAGAAACTTAGATGCACCGGTTAGGAGGTGTGAGCGGTTGACTTTGGCAGGTACTAAAAGAGGCAGAGAGAGTCCTAGGAATTCTGGGGCGAGGTGACCAGGCGGGACATGGCGCGACTTCAGATTTCCGAGGATATGGCTCTTGATAGGAACACGTGGAGGTCAAGCATTAGGGTGGTAGGCTAGGGGTTAGTTGAGATTTCTTCCCTCTTTGTACCGGGTAGTCTGTTAGAGTT
Organism: Nicotiana noctiflora; assembly: GCA_032618575.1. Classification (NCBI taxonomy): domain Eukaryota; kingdom Viridiplantae; phylum Streptophyta; class Magnoliopsida; order Solanales; family Solanaceae; genus Nicotiana; species Nicotiana noctiflora. The sequence continues at coordinate 46,173 of JASVEL010007251.1, forward strand.
TCGTTAGGTTTGTTAGCAGCCTTTGTTGTATTCACATTTGGTGTTTTGCATAGTTTTGTATTATTATCCTTTCACTTATTTGTTGTAGTTATTTTCTTTTCTTTTCTTTTCTTTCTTGTATCTCTTATTGTTACATGTCGTTTCTCTTATTTCATTCCTCATATTATTGCCTTCCCTGTTGAGCCGAGAGTCTCCTGAAAACAGCCTCTCTGCTCTTTTAGTGGTAGAGGTAAGGTCTGCATACACTCTACTCTCCCCAAACCCCATTAGTGGGATTTACTGGATGTGTTGTTGTTTTTGTTTTTATAATAGCATTAAATACTAATATGCCATTGTATTATACTAATATACTATTTTATTATAATGATATATAATTTTAGATCCTATGTGCTAGAAATATTTACAGTAATACATATTTTTTTAAAAAAAAAAAGGATAATTAGAAAAAGATAAATAAGACATACTATATAGGTTATTTTTTTATAATTAATTTGGATAAAGAAATTATGAAACAAATAAGGGGAACAAAATACTCTATCCATTTTTTTATTATATAAAAAAGGAAAAAATAAATAAAGAAACGGAACAAATGAGTGCTGCATCATTAACAAGTATTCTATGGCCCATGGAATCGATAGACCGGATAAATACTTTAATTTGGATAGAAGCGGATAAATTGTTTGTGTTGGGTAAGTATTTGTGAATTTATCCCTTAAAACTATACAATTATTGAGAAAGAAAGATCGGTAAGTCGGGTAATTAATATGAGTAGGATAGATTGATAGTGTAACCATTTTCAAAATGGGTTAAAGTGGATAAGTATTTTGACTTCTGTAAGTATATCGAATAATTTCCTCCAATTTAAACCCATCGAAATGTGGCCTGACACGTACCCCTAATCCATATGCACCATTAAGGGGCCATTTCAAATCTTATGCCTTTCCATGCATCATCAACATCAATGAATTTACTGGAGAAGAGTTGAGCCACCCGAAGCCATAACTCAGGGATGATGAATCTTAACCAGGATCTTTTCTTTCTCTGTTTTTGGGTTAAAATAACCCATTGTTCAATTATTACTTGATAGGTCAAACAGTTAGAGATTTGCAATGCAAGAAGCACAAACCAAACAGCTGTTATAAAGTACTGATTTGAAGCAAACAGGGCTTGTGAGACGAGTATGAATGGACGCAGCAACTACAGAAAATTTTATTTTTTTTCATACAACTTCGCTAGAGATTTGTCGACCCAAAATTCTATGGACCCAAAAGTATAAGATTGAAATCCACAATTTTGTGAAGACAAAAATGAACCTCATACAACTAGTATCATCGTATCATACAACTACTATCAGTTTTATGAGACAAAATAAAACTTTTTCAGTAACTACTCTCGCAATCCATTCATTCGTGACACGGCAAAAACCCACAGAGAGTATATAAGTTGAACAAAATTAAAAGGTAAAGCAAAATTATCCTCCTTTGTAGTCGGAAACACCAACAAAACCTGTCAGAGCAATCCAACCAGAGTAATATGGGAGTTGTAGTGAAATGTACGTCCCATATAAAGAAATATATATAGAATACAAAAAACACGTCCATAGGACGACTAACTTGAAGTGTTTGATCATAAAAAGCGCACAACATGTTTTTCCCAGATATATTTCTATCTCCGTCATGGAGATCTACAAGCAACACAGTAGTTATTCTCAATCGAAAAAGCTTCAAGGGAGATTTGATTTCTTCATGGAATTGTACGCTGATAGAGAGGCAAAGCTCCCAGAGCCTCACGTTCTGCTCTCTCTCTTTTAACCTGTAAAACATACAACCAAACGCATTAACGGCCACCTAGTTAAGCTCTAAGAGTAAGAGGATAAGTCGGCTAATCAACATGTACTCAATAAAAGTTATACAACAGCCCTAAACCCATCATTACACTATATAGCAGTTCTGAATCTACAATGATAAAATAGTAAAAGGATGTTTGACATGCCAAGATATTACCTGCTTAAATGTCGAATCAGAGATAAAGCACATTCTATAGAAACCTAATGATAATCTTGCCATCCACCCGTTTGTCAAAAAGGTCGGGTACAGGTGGCAATACCAACTCATTTAGGTCAAAATCCAAGAAGAAAATGGTTAAAAACCATTCCAAGTGGTACACTAGTATCCTTTGTAGGTTACTGGATATGAAACGACATAAGGCAGAGAAAAAGATGCAATATGGCATCACTATAAAGAAAGCAAGGCCACTTTTGCTCAAGGCATACAGATTCAAAGAAAAATTACACAAGGCACATACATAGACCAGCAAGCAGAATTCAAGAACAAGTAGGGTTTAAACTCCATTAGAAGCTCATTGATCATCTGATGCCTTGAGTAGGCATGAGCAGGGCAGTAACGTACTCTCATTGAAATTGGAAACATAACTGAAACTAGAGATAGAAAATGGAAACTTACAAGAGCTAGCATTTCCTGAAGATAGCTCCTAAATGGCGTTTGCATTGCCTGCACAAATTGGTAAAACCTTTTATTAATACCCAACAAGTAAATACCTACATCAGCATCAAGCTCAGTCGACATTAGAACAAGGAATAATCTTAATTTTCCAACCCCTTTTTCCTGAAGTAGAAGTACACTTAAAAACCAACCCTTTGCGAATGGATGATTATAACAACCGCACCCTGCATTCCAATTCAAACAACCGGGAAAAAACAATAGTCTCTATCGCTTTACTTTCTTTTGAGACCCCTGTGCAAAGATGTGACCTTTCAATCCTTTCTTTCCCGAAAGGATACTTGGGTAAAATGACTTCTCACAAAGAGAACAGATAATATCCAAGTGAACCAATCTGAAGGTAAGAGGAACAAAATTAAAAATCAAGATTGAGGACTTTAGATTTTTCAAGACTATCATACTTTCACAATTACATTGCATAGATTATCCTATACATTAATATCAAGCTCTTCATTCCATCACTAGGAACTATGTATTTTGCACTCCAATCATCCCCGTTTTACAGTTTTAAGACAAATGTTGCTTAATGGCATGAATAATCCACTCTACTCAGATTTCCTTAGCCTGGCGGGGCAGCCACAAAAAGCAGCAAGCGGAAAGGACAAGAACAGAGAGCTCATCTATGAACTACATATTATACTAAAACTCAAACAAAAAAACATAATCCACCAGCGGATCGGAAGTAAAAAATAATAAACAAGGATACATCGAGAAACCTTTTTCATTAGACAAGCTAGGAGTATTATATGAGACAAGACAAAGAATAATCTTATTTTAATTGTTCGATTTAATCTTTTCAGTTGGGTCCCAGAATGTGCTTGGCGGTGATTTATTAGCTATGAACAGGCATATAACCACCAAAACTTAAAGAAGCTTTCGCTGAAACAAGCTCATGTAGCAAGGTTTCAAAAAGCATCTTATTGTGGACTAAGCTAAATTAGTTGCTTCCTTGATGGAGACAAGAAAACCACACTACTGCTCCATAGATGGCATACAGAGTGGTAATGGATAGATGGTGAATGTAAAAGAGAGGTAAGAAGATGTCAAAGAAGAATTACAATGCCCGTCTCCTTTTCCTCCCAATTTTTGTTGGTTTTTTTTTTGTGTGTGTTGGAAGAGATGGAGGGGGGAAGGGAGGGGGTTCCTCCAGCTATGGGTTCAACTAAAAAACATTGACTCATTCCTTCTCATTACCCTCTTCAACCAATCAAAAATTGACATGGAATAGAAGATCTATAGATAATTCTCCCCTTATCGAAATTGGGTAAAGAATATTAGGATGCTTAGAAGAACCACTCAACCACACAAAAAAGAGCTATCAAGGTCTCACCTTATGATTCACAAAAGTTCCTACATCAATAACTGCTATTATTTTATTAGTTTGAAAAAGGTCTAAGGCCTTCGTTCTTCGTTCAGCTTGCTTCAGTCAACTCCTAGCCCATCATTCACTAATACCGCTTTCACAATGACAAGAACAAAATAAAAATGAAAGAAGACAGCAAATAAGTAGGAGGGGGTGGGGGTGGAGAACGAAGCACCCAAAGAGTTCTTCTATTGTTCTATTTTGTCACCAATACTTCAGAAGAGGAAATTGTAGACAATTCTATTTGTCTTAGTGCGGCATACAATAGGATACTATGCAAGTACCTGGAGATCTTCTGGGAGGTACTGGTGCTTCATTGAGAGGTCCATGGCACGCTTAAGGCGCTGGATTCTGGCATCAACTATCTCCCTTGGAAGGCGATTAAGAGCTTCCTTCACGTCCAAATCGTACATTGGATCATGCAGGTCATCATATCTAAGCCCTTGTTTCACAAAAACCCATAACCATATAAAATGTTAACAAGCAGTAACTCTAATCAGAATAATTGAAATAGTGATATAACAAAATGTTGTTTCCTTCTATTTTATTTTCATGATTTTATTTGTTTATCTATTTATTTATTTTGGGCAACAAATTTAAGTTGCTCAACTATGTGGCAGGTCTATGGAATCAATATGACATTGTAAAAAGATTTTTCTAGCAGAAGAAATTAAAAAAAAAAAAACTCCCTGACTCGCTGATTGGAAACAAGAGGATTTAACCAACTTAGGTTGGAGAAAACAAGGAGCACGGGTTTTCTATTTTTCTTAGAACAACATACAAACCAAATAAGTAAAGGGAAATATGCACCAAACTTTGATAACCATCAGTACAAATGGATTAATACCAATTACCCAGATGGTATTATGTGTGTGAAGAATTTAATTCTGACAAACACTAAGAATATATTTACTACATTACACCACCGGGTAAGCACACAAGTTTAGGAATACCCATCCTCTTATGGACAGAAACCATATCCCCATGGAATTTGAACCTGAGATCTCTTGCACTCAATGCCTCAACTTTGACCTCTTTGTCAAGGCTTCATTGACAGGAAAACAATGTGATATGGGAATTAAAGACAAAGTTATGAAGATTTATATACAGGAAAACATAAATGGGTAAATATCAATAGCCCAAATGCTCGAATATGCATTTACACAGAAAAGAAATAACATAAGTATATGAAATTAACAACCAATACTGGACCTAAGAAAATCAAATCAAAAGAATTTCAAATGGCTATAAACATATATAATAGGGGAAAATGGAAGGAAAGTACACCAATATTTCTATATGGAGAAGTATAAACCCATCAATAAAAATGACCCTTAGGCTATAATATATCAATTATAACATTAATAAGCAATTCAAAGCATAAGACAGACCCTTAAAGAGGAAAAAACGGCTCCACAACTCCTCGACAATTTCACCGGTACCTACCATCTAACTTTGCCCGTTAAGACTTAGGCAGATAGGAAGAAATTAAGCATTTTTTTGTCTCTGCTAGGAGTTGAACCCTGGTCTCCCATGGTTATCCTTGGGTGCTCAACTCTATAACAGTTTTCAACTTCTAAAAGAATACACACACAAACATTTATGACGGGGAACACCAAAGACAGATTCATCTCTTTAGAATTGGAATCTTTTACATGATTTAACCATTATCATTTTCTGCTAAATTAGCTTAAATTATAAATCACTGTTTGGTTATGTTTAGCGTATCTTTTTGGTAAATAGTAGCTACTATTTTGACGAAACTGATCCAATTATCATCAAACATATAATAATCGCATTAATTCGAACCAAACAAACCTTTAAATAACAATCAATATGCTAGAACATGTATCAAATACAGATCTAAAGATAGAAATGGGTATAAAAAGTAGACAATTTTTGTACCGTAATTACGGAGGCGAGCGGAGAGGGATTTCTTGTGGATTGCAGCGAGAGGGTTCTTCTTTGGATCCACCAGCCATTTCGAAAACGTCGATGCCATTGTTCGATCGCAAAACACAGACACACACACACTGCGTCTCTGCTAACAAAAGATTAGGGATTTTCCTTGATGTCTCTAGAAGGGTCTATGACTATGGTCTTTGGTCTGTATTTACTCGCGGGTCATTTGACGCTTTTGCCCAGGGAAAAACAATAGTATTACAAAAAAACAGACCCGAATCTCTCGAATACATTGGGCCAAAAAGGCCCCTAACTCTTGAACGAACAACATGTTTGGCCCAATATTTAAAAACTATTTTAATTGTAGTAAGTATTTGTTAAAATATCATGCTATTGCCAATTTTCACACTGATCAATGAAAAATAGCCAGTGTTTACCAAGTTAATAAAAAATAATCATTATTTTGCTGCAATATGGATCAGTCCAGTTAATATATGGGAGTTTTAGTGCATTTGTGTACGAACTCCACCATATTATGCTGGACCGGTATACTTTGCTAACTCTTGTAAAATTTGCGGAAGACTGGAGCACCAGCGCTCCAAAATCCAGTGTATTATACTGAACAATTATACTTATTGGAACTTCCATAAAATTTGCGGGTTCCAGCATAATTATGTTTGAACTCCCGTAAAATTTGCGGGAGTTCCAGCATAGTTATCGTGGAACTTCTGTAAAATTTACGGGAGTTCAAGCATATTTATGCTGGAATACCCGTAAAATTTGCGGGCATATTTTTCTGAATTTTGAACAGTATTTTCGCTCAGATTTAAAGTAGCTAAATTTCAATGACTTTTGAAACTTGGCTATTTTTCAACGACCAATGGTAAATCTGGTTATTTTTAAATTTCACACTAAGTATTTTTGTCAAAATAATACTTTTAAAAAATAGTTCGTGTTGTTAAACTATTAGTAAATGTGGATGTCCACTACTTCCACTACTTTCACCTACTAGTAATAGGGTACGCGCGTCGCGCGTATATCTACATCAAGAAAGATAAATTTTTTAAAATAATATAAAATAGTATATTCAAAAGATATATTTATGATATAAAATAAAAATTAATAAAGAATTAAAGTTCTTAAAAATAATAAATATTTAATCCTATTTAGGACTTAATATTAATCTAAATATCAATGAAAATAAACTTTTCAAATAATATAAAGAGTGTTTAAAGTTTGTGATTGAGTTAGATAAACAAAATTAACAACAGATAAGTTCCTAAAGTAATAAATCTTGATCACGTTAGGATTTTGGATCACTCAAGTGATTTTTCATCCTGTTTGCTCCTATTACTTAATTTCGTCAAATAAGATCTTATCTTACATATTTTTAATTTTATTCTTTTATTGTTTAAGTTCTTATTTTGGCTTGTTAAATTGCACAGATAATTCAAGTCATTCAAATATAGATAAAATTAAATAATTACATTCCATTAATAACTTATCTATAAATATTTGTCAAGAATTTATAGAAATAAAATCTTACTTGATATTTAAGTTCTTAAATATTAGAATTTTTTAATTGATTCAAATAAGAAAAGATTTAATAGTAAATTTTTAATTAATTCTAATGTCATAAATAATAGGACTATAATTAAATGACTATTTTGTCCAGTGTGAACTCTATTTTTAAGGAGTAAAAAAGGCGAACAATATTTTGCTAAGGGCCTTCGTGCTTTTAATATAATATAGATAGATGATGTAAATAATCTCCCACTACTCATCACTATTATGATTGTAACTCTCACATCTCTATAATCTCTCCCCATGATCTTTTCCCATGATCCCAAATATTAATGTCGTGTCTAAGACAATCCTTTTGTAGCCTGCTATGTGACACTATAAATAGAAGTATGAAATATGATATAGGATACATTTGGACACTTGATGAAATAAAAAAATTATCTTTGTTCTCATATTCTATTACTTATCTTCTTATTTTATATTGTTACTTTGAGCTATATTTCTTAACATTTCGTGTTTAGTTTATTCATTAGAGTTATGCTTATTTTAATATTTGGTAAACTGATAGAACTTGACCAACTTTCTAAAAAGTAATTTTAAGTGTCAATTACAAAATATAGTATTAGATTTATTTTATAATTAGTATTTTTTAAATAGAAAATTTATATATATATATATATATATATATATATATATATATATATATATATATATACACTTTAATTGTGTAAGCAGTTCGGAATCAACAACATTTTGTAATCTAGTAAGTTTTTATGCTTAATAAAATATGTATGTTTTAATTATGCCTATGAGTAGCTAAATCTTTAATATCTCTTTTTATCTTGTAAATATGACTTAGTTTTAAATTGTATCATGTATTTAGATACTCTATAAATATTTCGAGCTATTACCATGTTTTAAATTTTGGTTAATCTAAGAGAAGCATGATGTAATTGGCCGTAATCCTGTTAGCCGTGTGAAGGCGTTGTTAGGAATAGTGCCGAGATTACTGAGTCATGCTGTGAAGATTAAAATATTTAATACATGGTTAATATCTTTAAATATATATAGATTTTGTATCTGAATATATGATTGTTTAAGAATAAGTCACCTTTATAAGATAAAGAGAGATAGTTTTTAAAACATTGTTTTAAACTTTAGCTTTAATATTTTGTATTTAAATTCTGTTGTTTTACTTTCCGCATCTAATTTCCGCATCTTTTATATCTCCCCTTTATTGGTATCAGAGCTTAGGTATATAATGACAGATTTTAAAAAACTACACTTAGATGAACAAAGTTATAATATGTCACGACCCCAAATCCGGTCATGATGGCGCCCAGCACATTGCTAAGCCAGCCTGACCAATCAATATCAACAACGGAGCTAGAAGCTCTCTTTAACCCATTTAAGCACTTCAAAATATGAAACAATAGTAATACTTATACCAACAGCGGGGAAACCAAGTCCCAAAATATACTAACTCCCATAGACCGAAGGGTCAAGAGTCATGAGCCTCTACTGAACATGAGTGTATAAAGGTTTACAAGATACCAAGTGCGGAAAGAAAGGTCAATACAAAATCAAAGACAGTATGAAGGAATATCGGGTCCTACGGACTCTGCAGCTACCTCGTATATCCCACAGATGTCACCTTGCACAGCTACTGGATCACTGCTGAGAGGTACCTGGATCTGCACACAAGGTGCAGAGAGTAAAATGAGTACTGCCAGACTCAGTGGTAATAAACAAGGGTAAGACAGTGCAGATAAGAAATCCGCAATAAAGCACTATGTAAAACTATAATCAGCTACCTGTACCAACAAATACCAATAAATAGCATAACAGCTAGCAGATGTAGCTAAATGCAATGCAATGCATGATATGACCGCTACGGCGCGTAGCTCGACTCCAATTTTGGGTACCCGTGCTCACTGTGGGGGTTCAGACTCCGGAGGGGCTCCTACAGCCCAAGCACATCTCATAGAGATATTCCTGTGGCGTGCAGTCCGATCCAACATATATCTCGCTGCGGCGCGCAACCCGATCCACTACTAGTCAGCTAATATGCAGATACAGCCTCGCAGGCTTAAAAGTAGTTTTTGAAAACTCTTTTTATCAATTTTCAGTTGGAAAACAGTAATATCAAGTTCCAGAGATTGGAATTAGCATAATAACAGAAATAGCTGCGGACTAGTAGTAAACTAGCATGTCTATATGATAAGACAATGATAACGATCCTCGCGGGATCCAATAACTGGCTCACGGCCCACAAGTATACTCAACCGCCCAAGAAGGGGTTCAACGGCTCGAGAATAGCCAATAATACAGTATCAACAGGTCGGACTAATATATAGTCTCCAGTTCATGATCGACCCCGCACTCTCAAGAGTGTGCGTGTCTCGCCGCTATACAGCGTCACAAAGTGGTATACCGGGGTTTCGAACCCACTGGTCATCACCCACATCTATTACTCACCTCAATACGGCGCGACGACTACTCCGCAATTCCCTTGCCACGAGAATCAAGCTCCGATCAAATACAGTAGAAACACAACAAATTAGGCCAATGGGACGACACCCAATCAATACAACTCGATTTACATCAAAATTCCCAAAGTTGTCAAAACCCGACTTTCGGTACGCTTGACGAAAAATTACAAAAGTTACATATTCGGAATCCTCATCTCGATACGAGTCTAGGCATATAAAATTTACCAAAATCGGACTCCATTTGCCCACTCAAATCAGTGTTTTTCTTTAATTTAGGCCTAGGGCTCAAACCCACCTTTAATCTTCCATTTACATAAATTTAACCCATGATTTCATGTTAAAATGATGTAATTAAGCCACAAAACTTACCTCCAACGAATCCCCGATGAATTACCAGCAATTCCCGTGAGTTTCTCTCTAGAACTCAAAAATGGCGTTTTTGGGTATTAAACCCGCGACTGGTTCTGTTCTGAACTTATCTTCACTGCCAGCCTCTTTTCTTCATCGCGTTCGCGACGCCTCTCACGCGAACGCGATGCCTTTTTCCTCTTCTTCGTCGCGAACGCGGCACTCTCTCACGCGTCCGCGAAGATCAACTACGCAGCCTCCTGACTTTTACTCTACGCGAACGCGACGTGAAGTCACGCGTCCGCGATGCCTTACCTTTTCCTCTTACGCGAACGCGACCCACCCATCGCGAACGCGATGGCCAACTGGCCCCAACCTTCGCGAACGCGGCATTGCCCTCGCGAACGCGATGCCTTACTGAACCTGGCCTTCGCGAACGCGGAACCTTCCTTAGCGAACGCGAAGGCTTATTTTATGCCTAGTGATCTGCAGATTACAGCAGACCATTTCATGCTTCCAAATGCCGGATGATGGTCCGGATTCACCCCGAGGCCCCCGGACCCCAACGAAAACCACCAACATACCCCAAAACACGATACGAACTTGTTCCAATCATAAAAACACCATCCTAAACATCAAAATCACCAATTACACACGGATTCAAGCCTAAATTTCTTAAAACTTTCCGAATTACACATTCGATGAAAAACCCGACCAAACGACGTCCGAATGACCTGAAATTTTGCAGGATCATCCAAAAT
>JASVEL010007252.1:0-108405 GCA_032618575.1 Nicotiana noctiflora
CGCACCCGCGAGGATGCAAAGAGTTTTTCCAATTAAAGGACAATTGAGATGGGATTTATTTTAATTATTTCGGAGTCGCCACTTGGGAGATTTATGGTGTCCCAAGTCACCGGTTAAATCCCGAATCGAGGAAAAGAATGACTCTATTTAACAATCCGCGAACCAGAAATCCGGATAAGGAATTCTATTAACCCGGGAGAAGGTATTAGGCATTCCCGAATTCCGTGGTTCTAGCACGGTCGCTCAACTGTCGTGTTTGGCTTATCTGTCTGCTTTTTACAATTATGTACTTAGTGCAAGTTAACACCCCTTTACCGCTTTTATGATTGGTTGTGATTTACGAAAGAGAAAGTTGCTTAAAAATATGCTTTCGAATCACGTCACATGAAATGCACCCGGATCCTCAACATATTCTTATTCAACATTTCGGGGTTTGGATTTGGGTCACGTGAAATGCACACCCGTATTAAAAGAAACAAGGTACAACTAAAATATGCACACGGATCGACTACTTATTTACACCGTTGAGAAAGGCGTGATATTCGTTAAGAAACGACGCATCTCGAAATCTAAGCATTTATATGTACATTTATGACGGCTATGTGATTAGTGTAACCATTGGGCGAGGCGTACCTTCGATTCAAATCTAAAGCGAACTACATCCCACTGTATCTTACTTAAGAGTTGATTCCAAATTACTTAAAACTTGCTACGAACCACATCACATGAAATGCACCTGTGGTTCTTAACACGCTTTGTTTATTCTTGCCCAAAATTGGGGTCGGGTCACATGAAACGCACCCCCGACTCTTTTTAATCTAATTACGTCATTCCGTTGAGTAACAACTCCCTAGCTAATCTTGCTTGTAACATAAGGTCTATCATTTAACAGGTTTGGAGATTACACACATGAGTAGGGAAGATTGAACAGAGAGATACAACAGACTAATTCGGGTTTACGTGCATATCTAATGATAGTGTATCTTTGGTCTAGCTATATTTTCCGTAACAAAACTAGCAATACAAATTTAATTAGACAGTAACAGAATGTAATCAAGCATAGACTTCGGACGACTACATGATTCAACAGACTTCAAACATAAACTTCAGGCTTCATTCTTTTGAACCAAGGAATTACAATAACAGAGATGTGTACCTGGAATGCGAAAGAACAAAGAAGAGTGAGCGATGGTAATGCCGCAACAGTAACAGGAACAGTAACAGCAACAACTCCACACCAAAACAAATGGTGAACCAGCTAATAATCCCAACAAACCAAACAGTGATCAAATTCTTCAAACTTTACCAACTAATGGACTAATGGAACAATAATGGCCAGGCAGCAATCAAATGGCCATTACAGTTAAGTAGCACAACCACAAAATAATGAAACCACAGCAACAACCAAACCAGGCAGCAAACTATAGATCAGCCAGCAACCAAAACGACCAAGAGCAATAAACTACTGACCAACAGCCTCAATTGAACACCACAGCAACAACAATAAGGACTAACAGCAATATTTGAACCAAGCAGTAACAGCACACAGCCAGGCAGCAATCAAAAGACCAAACCCTAGGCAGCAAACACTAACAGACCAGCCACCAATAGACCAAAAGCAACCCCAAACAACCAGGCAGCAATATCAGCACACACGACCACAACCAGTGGCAGTAGCCACAATAACACAGCAACAACAACTAACAGAAGAACCAGCCAGACAGTAGCCAAGAAAACTCGATGAAACAGTGACTCCAAACCAATGAAAACAGTAGTCTTTCTCTGTATCTTCCTATATGTGTATCCTTGTATCTATTTTTCTTCAGGTGCTCTAGTTACTCTCAGGTATCCTCTCAAGTGTCTATATGTATCTATGAATATTTGCTCTCCAGGTACTGTTTGTGCTCTCCCAGATGCTCTCAAGTGTCTGTATCAATGTCTATCCCCTATAGGTTCAGTTTGATGCTATATTTATAGCTAAAAGTCCCTCCAGAACACCTGCCCCTAAGGTTACCCCCTACCCTGACTTCCCAACCCATCATATTCCCTGCAAAACCCACTGTCTACTGTCCAAAGTATGGACTCAGCATTAAACAATGCTGGTGGCAGGAGCCTCAGTGGGATGCCCTGCAGTGCTCAGTTCCACTAGCCCTTGTGATTAAACAATTAACCTATTAACTACAACCAATTATCCCCCTTTAATCTGAATCAAACAGTAACAAGCTCTACACCAGTGAATTGCATCAGGCAGATTCAAGGGATTAATATTACGAACTATTTCCCTGACGACTTTAATCACATTGAACCTATGATTCATCTTAACAACTAAAAACAGAGGGAATTGGCCAAATAAAAGGCCTCAAAGGAGGAGAACAAATCGACTGTTATGAGAAATGAGAAGCATGCTAGATGAGAATTGAAACAATGAATAAATCAACACACATATTCACAAAAATCGAATTAAATTGACCAAAGAAGGAATGAATACCTCATAAGGAATCTGCCGACCAAACTTCGAACTAAAACTCGGACTTATTGAAGCCAAACGGGCTTTAATCAAGATGTTCTCGATCGAGAACACCTGGACTAAAGTCCCTTGGACTTCAATTGTGGCTAACCCGGCTTGAATTGAATTTCTTCAAAAATTAGGGTTCTTGGGCTCGGATTTGGGGCTTTTGCATTTCTGGTTAGATTCGAAGCAAACCAATGCCGGGGGGAGTGTGGGGGAGGTGTGAGGAGACCGTGGCGTGAATTTGGGGTGATTTGGCATAGGTTCGAGTTTGACTCGAATCTTCAAATGAAGATTCGAGGAGCTCCGGCATGATTCGAGGTTAATGGAGGTTGGGATCGTGATGGGGGAGGTGAGGGGAAGGGTTTGGCATTGGTTTGGTGGCGATTGGCCTACCGGAACCGCCGTGAGGCGATTTCCGGCAGGCGGAGGAGGGCGGCGTTACACCGGGTGTTTGAGAGCTCTGAGGGAGATGAAGGGAGAGGGGGGGTTCTGGCTTGGGGGGGGCGGGGTATGAAATGAGGAATATATACCAGAGATGAGATTGAACCCTGATCGTTGGATCATTTACGATCAACGATCAGGATCCCCTCACTTAAACCAAACGACGTCGTTTGGTCAAGTCATAGGCTGAATGTATATTAGAATTAAAGGATTAATCTGGGCCGTTGGATAATAAAATCCAACGGTCCAGATCAAGTGTTACACAGGCTGAAGCTGGACGGGTATTTGGGCTGAATTAGAAGAAATCCGTTTGGGCCTGGCTTTTAGACTGGATTTGGCCCAGATCGGATCTTCATGATGTATTATATGTGTATGTGTATATATATATATATATATGTATACATATACATATATATATATATACATACACACATATGTATATATACTAACCTATAACACCGCTATCTTTTACTACCATTAACGTACATAATTACATATCACCCAAAAATGTAAGTCACATGACTTCGATATCAAACACTAAAAATGCAAAACTTAGCATATATATTTTTTGTATTTTTTAATTTAAATAAATAAACGTGCACACAAAAGATAAAATAACACAAAATCACAAAAATCATACCCAACACGAAACTATTTTTATATATTTTTTTTTGAATTTTCTGGGAGTACTTCTCAAGTAAGGCAAAAATCACGTGCTCACAGCTGCCCCTCTTTGCGCGTAAACACGCAGAATTTTCGTGCAAAGATAAATGAGCAGATATAAGCGATTTTTGCCCATTCGAACACTCCGTATGAAGCATTTTGGAAAAGTTTTGACCGAACCTTGCTTCAAAGGTCTCCTACATATCCCCTGGCTAAAAGGGAATCAGGTCAGTGTAGTTCGGGACGTTCTGGTAGCTGGGACTACCACGACTGTTGTGATCTCGTTGTTACTGCTGTTACTGCTGTTGCTGCTGTTACTGATGCTACCACCGCTTAGCTGATCTCCTTGTTACACCGTACTAAACAACAAAACAAAAAGCTAGACTAAGTTACAGTACAAGTTCTTATCTATCCTTTTTAACTTGATCTTGTCGCGCTCCTTGCCATCTTGTCTGACTTGGCGTTCCTTCCGATGCTTCGTCTCTTCTTACGAACTTGGATTCATGCCGAAGATTTCTGTTACATTCTACCGCTTTCCTCTACCAAATTAAAACAGCTCGCCACTCCATTCTCCAGGCGGGCTCCCTGACTTCAACCACTACTTCAAAATTAAATCGCCACTCCATTCTCCAGGCGGGCTCCCTGACTTCAATTACAACTTCAAAATTAAATCGCCACTCCATTCTCCAGGCGGGCTCCCTGACTTCAATTACAACTTCAAAATTAAATCGCCACTCCATTCTCCAGGCGGGCTTCCTGACTTCAACTACAACTTCAAAATTAAATCGCCACTCCATTCTCCAGGCGGGCTTCCCGACTTCAATTACGACTTCAAAATTAAATCGCCACTCCATTCTCCAGGCGGGCTCCCTGACTTCAATTACAACTTCAAAATTAAATCGCCACTCCATTCTCCAAGCGGGCTTCCTGACTTCAATTACGACTTTAAAATTAAATCGCCACTCCATTCTCCAGGCGGGCTCCCCGACTTCAATTACAACTTCAAAATTAAATCGCCACTCCATTCTCCGGGCGGGCTCCCCGACTTCAACTACTACTTCAAAATTAAATCGCCACTCCATTCTCCAGCGGGCTCCCCGACTTCAACTACAACTTTAAAATTAAATCGCCACTCCATTCTCCAAGCGGGCTCCCCGACTTCAACTACAACTTTAAAATTAAATCGCCACTCCATTCTCCAAGCGGGCTTCCCGACTTCAATTACAACTTCAAAATTAAATCGCCACTCCATTCTCCAAGCGGGCTTCCTGACTTCAATTACGACTTTAAAATTAAATCGCCACTCCATTCTCCAGGCGGGCTTCCCGACTTCAATTACAACTTCAAAATTAAATCGCCACTCCATTCTCCAGGCGCGGGCTTCCCGACTTCAATTACAACTTCAAAATTAAATCGCCACTCCATTCTCCAGGGCGGGCTTCCCGACTTCAATTACAACTTCAAAATTAAATCGCCACTCCATTCTCCGAGCGTGCTCCCTGACTTCAACTACAACTTCAATGATTTCATCCTATCTTCGATTACCTTCCTTCGCCTTTTGTACCATTTTCTTCTCGGCCGCCGGGGGTATTTTGGAACCGTTTACTCGCCGCTGGGGATGATGCCGCCGAGGAAGTATTCTTTGTTTCCTTCACCCTCATGCTCTTCCTTCTTCCCATACCTCCCGGGGACTCACGCTTTGGCCTCCTCGATCAAATTATAGGATGTAATACCGCCGGGGGAATCTCGAAGCCATTTTTCTTTCTCCAATAACTGCTGGAGATGATGCCCGGCTCGAAGATCACCCCCATTTTGTGTTGCTTTCTACACTTATCCTCTGAGTCTTGCTTTCCATAAAATTTTCGCAACAGGAGAAAATTTTCTGCCCCAGTGTGATAAACTTCTGGACGGTATGCTTTTCTGTCGTCGGACCCTCTTTTCCTGCTTTAAATCAAAGAAAAATTGTTAGTTTCAAAATGCCGCGAGTGGTCGTGCCACTCTTGTTGAGGCCATTCTCTTTCAGCTGCTTGGCCTCTCTCGAACTTTGAGGACGACGTTGACGCTTGCTTGGGAAGATGCTTTTTCTACGAACGACCTCTCATCTTTTCCTTTTATTCCACTCTTTGGTTTGGTCCGACTCTTTTTAGCCGGTGATCTGTTGCGTGAAATCATCTTTCGGACATGCCACATGTGTCCATCATACTCCATGATTCTTGCGAACCTTCCACTCAGCCCGTCATCCCAATCTCACTATCGTAACGACTTCTGTCTCATTGCCTTGTTCCATGCCTATTCACTTTCAATATACTGCTTTGGGAGACTTGGTAGTAAGCTTTGAAAAATCAATTTTCGAAAATGAAAGAAAAGAAAAGAATACCGACCGCAAATGACAAAAGAAGAGAAAAACTTTTCTGAACTCAAAAATAGGAAAACTTATCTGAATGTGTGCCTGATCCAATGTTATGCCGCGCCTTTGAGATTAAACTACCCAGTCTATTCATGTCAATCACTTTCTGATGCCGCGTTCTGCTAGAGGTAAACGGATGTCCAAACCTTGTCTCATGCAGACATCTTGTAACCACCTCGCCTTGTCACCTCACAGTGCCCTTCCAAGGGTTTTCACTAATGAGATTCTCTCATTTCTCTCTATCTCCCGTCGCCTTAAGGTGCCCGTAAAGGTTTTCACCGTAAGACTCTCTCATTTTACTTCTCTCAACTTCTTTCGCCTTAAGGTGCCCGCGAGGGTTTTCACCGTTAAGACTCTCTCATTTACGCTTTCTTTCCTTGCGGCGGGATATCACCCCTGAGATTCCCTCTAGAGCGTTATCCCTTTTCGGCTTGTGCATCCTGAATTCAATCGAGGGTCGGGATGTCACTCTTGGCTTTCATTCACATGACTTGGCACTTCTCAAATACCTGATCGAGAGGTCTTTCTGGTTCTTAATGTGGTTTCTGCGCGTGAGGCTGAAGAAAGGGGTTTAGCCTCAACGGTTAGCTTATTACAACTTTCGGAATCCACACTATCTTTCCAACGAAACAATGACTTCTGCCCCAGTTTTGTTGCTTGGGGGATTTTTGATTTTTATTTTATTATGACCGAGCCGCGTGGCGCCTACGTATCCTTCTTGAGGAATCAGGTCGAACGTAGTTCACTTTTTCTTGTATTACTTTTTGTTTCTTTTCTATTCTGTTACACATCTTCCTCGATGATTCCGAAAGAGGGTATATGAAAGAACAATTAAGGCTCAAATGGGGAAACAAAGGTTAAAGTGTTTGGGTAGTAGAAAAATTGCCTCTGTCATTTCATTCTCCGAAAAATGCCAAATACACACAAACGAAACCAAACGTGGACAAACGCATTAAAGAATTACACATAATATCTCTTAACTGCATCAGAATTGATAGCCATATCGGTGTATCTTCCCTCGACATCAGTCAGACATAGAGCGCCGTTGGATAATACTCTAGTCACCACAAAAGGTCCCTGCCAATTTGGAGCGAACTTGCCTTTCGCTTCGGCCTGATGGGGTAGAACTCTCTTCAGCACATGCTGTCCCACTTCAAATCTCCCGGGACGTACCTTCTTGTTATATGCTCTCGCCATTCTCTTTTGATACAATTGGCCGTGACATACTGCTGTCAATCTTTTTTCATCGATCAAGCTTAATTGCTCTAATCGGGTTTTGACCCACTCGTCGTCATCAATCTCAGCTTCAGCGACAATTCGGAGGGATGGGATTTCAACTTCTGCGGGTATTACTGCTTCAGTCCCGTATACCAACAAGTAAGGAGTTGCACCTACCGAAGTCCGGACGGTAGTGCGATAACCCAACAACGCAAATGGTAACTTTTCATGCCACTGCCTAGACCCTTCTATCATCTTCCTCAATATCTTCTTTATGTTCTTGTTTGCTGCCTCGACCGCACCGTTTGCTTTTGGGCGATACGGTGTGGAATTTCGGTGTGTAATCTTGAACTGTTGACATACCTCTTTCATCAATCCACTGTTAAGATTTGCACCGTTATCTGTAATGATTATCTTTGGAATTCCAAACCTACAAATGATGTGGGAGTGTACGAAGTCCACCACCGCCTTCTTGGTCACTGATTTGAATGTTTTGGCCTCCACCCACTTGGTAAAGTAATCGATCGTCACCAGAATGAACCTATGACCATTGGAAGCCGCAGGTTCTATAGGTCCGATGACATCCATACCCCATGCGACAAACGGCCATGGTGCTGACATTGTATGCAATTCAGCCGGCGGAGAATGAATCAAATCTCCGTGTATCTGACACTGATGGCATCTTCGCACGAAACTTATACAATCCCGCTCCATAGCGAGCCAATAGTATCCTGCTCGAAGAATCTTCTTTGCCAATACGTATCCGCTCATGTGTGGTCCGCAAACTCCCGAGTGTATATCTGTCATCACTGTTGTGGCTTGACTTGCATCTATACATCTCAACAATCCCAAATCCGGGGTTCTTTTGTACAACACCCCTCCACTAAGGAAAAATCCGTTCGCCAACCGCCGAATAGCTCGCTTTTGGTCTCCAGTTGCTTGCTCTGGGTATACTCCTAACCGGAGGTATTCCTTGACATCATGAAACCACGGCTCACCATCCACCTCTTCCTCTATCACATTACAATAAACATGTTGATTCCGGACATGGATATGTAACGGATCGACACGAACCTTGTCCGGGTGATGTAGCATTGATGCTAAAGTAGCCAACGCATCGGCAACCTCATTATGCATCCTCGGGATGTGCCTGAATTCTACCGATCGAAAGCGTTTGGTCAAATCATGCAAACACTGACGATATGGGATAAGCTTTAAATCTCTGGTTTCCCATTCTCCCTGAATCTGATGTACCAGAAGGTCCGAGTCCCCCAAGACCAAGACGTCCCGTACATCCATGTCCACCGCTAATCGCAACCCCAAGATACATGCCTCGTACTCAGCCATGTTATTGGTACAGTGAAAGCGCAGTTGAGCAGTAACAGGATAATGATGTCCTGTTTCCGATATGAGCACAGCCCCTACTCCGACTCCTTTTGCGTTTGCCGCTCCATCGAAGAAGAGCTTCCATCCTGGATCCTTGGTTAGTTCCAACCCCTCAATCTGCAATACTTCCTCATCCGGAAAATACATCCTCAAAGGTTCGTATTCGTCATCAACGGGATTTTCAGCTAAGTGATCGGCCAGGGCTTGAGCTTTCATAGCCGTCCTTGTCACGTATATGATGTCGAACTCCGTAAGTAATATTTGCCATTTTGCTAACCTCCCCGTAGGCATAGGTTTCTGGAAAATATACTTCAACGGATCCAGACGCGAAATGAGGTAAGTGGTGTAAGAAGACAAGTAGTGTTTCAGCTTTTGGGCTACCCAAGTCAGGGCGCAACATGTCTTTTCTAGATGAGTGTACTTGACCTCGTGGACTGTAAACTTCTTACCGAGGTAGTAAATGGCCCGTTCCTTCCTGCCAGTAAGATCGTGCTGCCCCAGTACGCAGCCAAACGAATTCTCCAAGACCGTCAGATAAAGAATCAGGGGTCTACCTGGCTCAGGCGGAACTAGTACGGGTGGATTTGACAGATACCCTTTGATCCGGTCAAACGCTTCCTGACATTCTGCCGTCCATTCTATCGCAGCGTCTTTCTTCAATAGGCGGAATACGGGTTCACAGGTTGCCGTAAGCTGGGCAATAAACCTACTGATGTAATTCAACCTTCCCAACAGACTCATTACCTCTGTTTTATTCTTCGGCGGGGCTAACTCCTGAATGGACTTGATTTTGGAGGGGTCCAACTCAATGCCCCGTCGGCTGACGATGAATCCTAGCAACTTTCCTGATGGAACTCCGAATGCGCATTTGGCCGGATTGAGCTTGATGTCGTACCTTCGAAGTCTTTGAAAGAACTTCCCGAGGTCGGCAACATGGTCTTCTTGACGCCTAGACTTTATGATCACGTCATCCACGTACACCTCAATTTCCTTGTGTATCATATCATGGAATACCGTAGTCATCGCCCTCATATAGGTTGCCCCTGCATTCTTCAAACCAAACGGCATCACTCGGTAGCAATAAGTCCCCTACGGCGTGATGAAAGCCGTCTTTTCTGCGTCCTCTTCATCCATCAAAATCTGATGATATCCCGCATAACAGTCCACAAAGGATCCAATTTCGCGTCCGGCGCAATTATCAATCAGGATATGGATATTGGGAAGTGGGAAATTATCCTTAGGACTTGCCTTGTTGAGATTGCGATAGTCCACGCATACTCTGATCTTTCCGTCTTTCTTTGGCACCGGTACTACGTTAGCCAACCATTCCGGGTATCGAGTGACACGAATGACTTTCGCCTGCAACTGCTTGGTTACCTCCTCCTTAATCTTCACACTCATCTCCGTCTTGAATTTCCGCAGCTTTTGCTTGACGGGAGGATATGCCGGATCAGTGGGTAATCTATGAACCACTAGATCAGTGCTGAGTCCCGGCATGTCGTCGTACGACCATGCGAAAATATCTTTAAACTCCATGAGTGTTTTGATCAATTCTTCTCTCAGATTGGGTTCAATATGGACACTTATCCGGGTTTCTTTGACGTCATCAGCATTCCCTAGATTAACGGCCTCAGTATCATTTAAGTTCGGTTTGGGCTTTTCCTCGAAGTGACTTAATTCTTCACCGATTTCTTCCACGGCTTCATCATCGCCGTACTCCGACTCACTCTCGTCACTTCTTATTTCATGTGTTATTATTTCCAAACCCGATTGACTTTCTAGACTGGGTTGATTAATCTTTAAGCACGCCATATCATTAAGATCAGTTGCAAGAAGGCTGTTCAGAAAAGTAAAAAGAAGAAAAGATAAACAAAATTAGACACGAAGGAACCAAATTTCATTGATGGGAATTGTACAAAGGGGAAACAAACCGCAAACTTAAATAAAAATGAACAAAACAAACGGGATTTTACTTCGGGGACAAACCCCCAATACAAAATTTCAAAAGAAAAACAATCCAAGACAAACTACCAAGACTCCTTCCGGACAGGGAGAGGAGTAGCCTTCCAGTTATTCAGTTTTGCCTTTGGTCCCACAAATTGTATATCGGCATGACTGGATCCTTCACCATCTTCGAGCATACATACATCCGTGAATAGGTTTTCGAACTTCCTGAAGAACTCTTCGTCTGGCCTGACCGTAGGACCGGGAATCTTTGGCGCTGGATGTCCTCTTGCTCCGGACCTGACAAAAGATTGGGAGAGGCGTGGAACAGGCTTTGGGAGCAACCATGTTTTCTGCTTACTCCTCTTTGCTCGCCGGATGTCCTCTGAGGTTGGCTGGAATCCCAAGCCGAAGGTTCCCAAGTTCTCGACCACCGATACCGGTTGTATGATTCCTTGCAGAGATGCACCTAGACCTTTACCGGGTACGAAACCATGTCGCAACATTTCATGCGCCACCATGACATCCGCAATAATTGTTCTGTCGCCGGGAATGCATTCCCCTTCCGGAACTCGGTGGGCGGACACCACATCGCAGACCTGATATACCCACGGCCCAACATCTTCTTCTGTTTCAACAAAGGGAATGATGGTGCCCGATTGTGGATCGTTCTCTCCATGGACGACGATCTCCTGTTGGTCCCACTCGAACTTGACGAGTTGGTGCAAGCTGGATGGAACTGCTCTTGCGGCATGGATCCACGGTCGCCCTATTAGGAGGTTATATGACACCACCATGTCCAGCACTTGGAATTCCATGGTGAACTCCACTGGCCCAATTGTCAAGACTAGCACTATGTCACCAACCGACGCTTTACCTCCTCCGTCGAACCCTCGAACACATACCCCGTTCTCGCGTACCCTGCCGATGTCTACTTTTAATTTGCCCAGTGTAGAGAGAGGACAAATGTTAGCAGTGGACCCATTGTCGACCAAGACTTTGGTAACCACCGCCTCTTCACACTTCACCGTAAGATACAAAGCCCTGTTATGCTCAGTGCCTTCCTCAGGCAACTCGTCATCGGTGAAGGTGATCCGATTTGCTTCGAAGATCCTATTGGTGATCTTCTCCAAATGGCTCACCGAGATTTTATCCGGTACATGTGCCTCATTCAGGACTTTCATCAATGCTTGCCGATGTTCTTCAGAATGTATCAGCAAGGATAGCAATGATATTTGCGCCGGAGTCTTCTTTAACCGCTCTAAGACAGAGTAGTCATGCAGCTTCATCTTTTTCAAGAATTCTTCTGCCTCTTCATCAGTGACCGGCTTTTTCAATACTGCCGGAGTGGTCTTCCTCAATTCCGCAGGGGCAAAACATCTCCCCGAGCGGGTCAACCCTCGGGCTTCACAAACTTCCTCTTTCACCTCCTTTCCTCTGTAGGTCGTTGTAATCCGAGCATAATTCCACGGGACAGCCCGGCTATCAGTTACTGGCAACTGTGTTGCCGGCTGGATGATGAAAGGATCCATTCGAACGCCTGCTACTGTCAAAATGGGCTTGATTGCTGCCCCTGGTACAACTATCTTGGCCGGCTTCACCGGTACTTCGTTCACACTTTCCTTTCCTGCTTCCGACTCTCCTGGTATGTCCTTCTGGCAACTGGGCGACTCATCAAGGCTTGGCCCTTTTCTCGTTCTCGCCCCGCTAGACTTAATCATCATTACAGTCTGAGAGGCTTTCTCCTTTCCTTCCTCCGCCCGTACCAACTCGATCATATTGGTCTCACGATGAGTTGGAAGCGGGTTTTGGTTGATGTTGGGCTCTGTTGGAGTCTGGACCTCGATCCTGCGGGTGTCAATGAGCTCCTGGATGGCCGTCTTCAGCCTCCAACACTTTTCCGTATCATGTCCCGGACATCCCGAGCAGTAGGCGCAATTCACTGAATGGTCCAGGTTCTTCGGAAGAGGGTTTGGCAGCTTAGCTTCAACCGGATTCAGCAACCCTACCTGCTTTAACCGGTGGAACATACTAGTGTAAGACTCTCCTAAGGGAGTGAAAGTCTTTGGCCTCGGCGCCCTGTCGCCCCTGAATGCCTGGTTCGGACGGAAACTCGCGCCCGAGGGGTTTCTGTAAGCTCTTGGGGGTGGGTGATTGTTTTGCGGGTTTGGTGCACGCCACGGTGCATGAACAGGAGGTGCAGAATAGGACTGTGCATGGTGGACAGTAAAATGGGGATCGGGTGTTGGATAGTAATGTTGCGGGTGGTTGTATGGGTTGTGGGAGTAATTTTGGTGGTGAGGTTGGGGTGGGCTATATTGGGGTGCGGGGCCTCTATTTCCGAACCATGCCCCGGACTCGACGGCCGCAACTTCCTCTCTCCTCTTTTTCCCCAGTACTCCTCCAGTACCACTTTGGATAGCCTGAGTGGTGGCTTTCAGTGCTGAGCAACTCATGATCTTGTTGGCCTTCAGACCCTCTTCGATCATACCCCCCATTTTTATCACCTCAGTGAATGATTTGCCTACGGACGTTACCAGATGTCCGAAGTAGGTGGGCTCTAATGTCTGCAAGAAGTAGTCCACCATCTCGCTCTCTCTCATCGGTGGATCCACCCTGGCCGCCCGTTCCCTCCATCGGAAACCAAATTCCCTGAAGCTTTCAGCAGGCTTCTTCTCTAATTTTAGCAATGATAGGCGGTCGGGGATTATCTCAAGATTGTATTGGAACTGGCCGATAAAAGCTTGAGCCAAATCATCCCACGTAAACCATCTACTGGGATCCTGTCTAGTGTACCACTCCAACGCCGATCCTCCCAGACTCTGGCCGAAGTAGGCTATTAAAAGCTCGTCCCGTCCTCCGGCCCCTCTCATTTTACTGCAAAACCCCCGCAGGTGGGCCACTGGGTCACCATGCCCCTCGTATAGGTCGAATTTGGGCATTTTAAATCCTGCTGGCAACTGGACGTCCGGAAATGGACACAGATCCTTATAGGCGACGCTGACCTGGTTGCCTAAACCGTGCATGTTCCTGAAGGACTGCTCCAGGCTTTTAACTTTTCTGGCCACTTCCTCGTGTTCCGAATTTTGGAAGTGTTTTTCCGGTTCTGCCGGATTATCCCAGTGGGGTGTATGTGATTGTGGTTCAGGAGCCCTGAAAGTAGGCTCTGGAGGATAGTAAGAGTTGTCATGGATCTGAACATATGGCTCGCTGGCCGGCCTTTGCAGAGGAGCAGGTGGAGGTGCTACAAAAACAGGGGTGACTGGAGGAGGATTTGGTTTGGCTGGTGGAATGTGGGTGGCATATGGGTTTTCCCCCTGAAAGTATGGATAGATCGGGGCGCTTGTCGAAGGATCGATGGGCGGATGTTCCGGAGCTGAGGCGAGAGTAGGGCGGTTTGGTGAAGACTGTTCCCTGGCCCAGGCCAGGTGCATCTCTGTTATCTGTTGTTTTAACCGGTCTACCTCTTCTTTCATGATTTGTAGCTCGGATTTTTCTTCCTCGACACTCTTGCCAGAACTCGACATGCTTACTGTAACTGGTCCTTTGGATCTAGTACGGTAGTGATGGCTGGCCAGTATATTCTGTCAAACCAACTGCTAAACTTTCTGGAATACGCAACAAACTTGTTAGTTCACCGAGTTTGATAGATATGTTAAGCACGTTGGATGCAATGCACCTAACCAAATAACCCTTTCTACGTGTACTCTTTAACATGCGTCATTCCGGCCTTTTTTCTTTTTCTTTTTCTCTTTTTTTTTCTTTTTCGACTATCTTTGCAAGCCTTATTGTTATTTAGCCTTTGGATTCTTTTTTTTTTTTTTTTTTTTTTTTTTTTTTGGTGGTGGTCGAATCTTATGTGGATTGCCTACGTATCACGACCCCGCGTGAATCAGACCGAGCGTAGTTCTGGCAACAAGATTGTGGCAAAATTCAGTAACTTTTATATCAAATAAAACCGTGCAGTTACAAAACACGTCTTACAAAATCAACAAAACAAAAGAAAAATGCTTGACTTGGGAAAGTAAAGATAAAAATGCCAACTAGCTTGACTCAACATTTCAGAATACATTTTCAATCAAAAATCTAATGCCCTAAAACTCCTGGGGGCCTGCGAGGCATCATTCGGCCTTGCCGCAGGCCTCGGTGTGAGGTCCTTGTGCACTTCCCTCAACTCTTCCATGATCCGATGAACATAACCCATAATTGAAGTGAAAAGGTCGGCGCGAGGCATTCGTTCACAAGCTAGGCACTTCATGGTGACATAGTGCCCGATTTCTCCAATTCTATCCTTGATCATGTCCCTTTCTCCGAGTAGCCGCTCTATTTGCTGGTTTTTCGCCCCCAATCTTCGAGCATTGTTGGTGACTTGATCTAGGAGCCTATCCACTTGTCCTTGCAGTCGGGCCATCAAATTGTGGCAGCGGTCGAGGTCTGCTCTGGCATCTTGGGCTTGCTTGAAAACCCGCTCCCTAAGGACAACATTTGCTTCCCTCAGGCTAGTGATGATATCAATGTAATCTTCTTCCACCCGCTTTAGGTGAAGTGCATGTTGATGTGCCTCCTTTTTCCAGCTGGCACGGATCCTCGTTATTTGGGCTTTTGACTCGTCCAATTCTCTTCGGATGTCGGTGACTTGGCTTCTCAAACCCCTTATCAATTTTTCGTCGGCCCGACTCCTCGACTGTCTGTCAGCATCTCTTTTCATTTGCTGGATTTGAGCTCTCAAGAAGTCATTTTCTTGTGCCAACTTCTTTTGTCTCCTTCGTCGGTGGCGGCTTGCATGTTCTTCTCGAACTGAAGGTCCCGGACCTGTTGTTCTATCCTGCCAATCTTCGTCCTGTACCCCTCCTCCTTTGCTAGCCAACTCCATTGTTCCTGTGAATCTTCCGTGAACTGTTGGACATGGGCTCTTTTAGAACATTTCCGACGAATCCGAAATCTTTTCCCGAACCACACGTTGTACTTTGGGTCCACCTCTCCCTTAGATAGTTCCCGAACCATGGTTTTAGGCTCAAGGAACCGACATTCGTGCCACAGCCTTCTAACCTTCTCTTCGGGGAAGACAACTCCCGGGCTCAACTCAATGGCGTACTTCCTTAGGTCTTGATCGGTAGGAATAACCCGAAACCTCCCTAGTTGACGTAATACACGGTGAGGGACATATGGTTGAACACTGCGGATCCCCATCAGAAGGATATAACACTCCTCGGCTGCCATATATATTACTTCAGTATCGGGTAACCACCCGAATGCCCATTCAATCTGATCGGCTTCTATTGAGCTCAGTCGTGCAAGCCATGCCTCGACGCCTTCAGGGAATACAGCACCCATCATCCGTTCTTCGAAACCCCTGATACAGTTTTTCCCGGTCAACCCATGGTTCATGTATTGTGTTCGGTGACGGAGGTGTTCTTGCATCCATAGTTGAAGTAACAGATTGCAACCTTGGAAGAAATTGCCCCTTCTCGGCATACGGTCAAGGCTCGATAGATTTCGGACAAAACCAAAGGGACCACAGTGCTGGTAGTCTTTTTGATTGCAACATCGGCTATTCCTACCAGACTTATCTCTATCTTCTTATCTTCACGCGGACAAATCACAACCCCCAAGAATGTCGTTAGGAATGCTAGAATTCGTCTGGCCTCCCACTTGGTTCTATTTCCTGCGTGAATCAGTCCAAGGTTTGACTCTTCAAAACCCCGAGGAGTGCCGTACCGTTGATATAAGAATTGAAGATCGCAATACCCTTTCAACAGATCATCATTTTTCACCTTCCGACTAATGCTTAGCGAATCCAGAAACCCATGCGGAGATACCGGTCTTGGTGAAAACAGGTATTGTCCTCTTAATTTCCCATTTAATCCTGCATAGCCTGCAATCTCCTCTAGCGTGGGTGTAAGTTCAAAGTCGACAAAACGGAACACATTGCGGGTCGGATCCCAGAAAGATACCAGTGCCTTGATGATGTCTTCCCTTGGCTCGATATTCAACAGATCAACCAAACCTCCCAAAATTCTCCCTACGACCTTTTTGCTACTGTCTTCCAAATCGTTCCACCATATACGGAGTTGCTGAGGGACCTCACTAAAGATCGAAAATGATTTATTCTGATTCGTGCTCATCCTGCACATTTATTAAGGTGATTTAAATAAGAAAACAACTTTGTTTTGCTAAAAAAAAATAAAAAATAAAAATTAGTTTTCAATCACGGCCTTTCGACGTCTCGGGGACGAAGGCTTTTAAGGCTGTGGGGTAAATTGATCGAAATCGAAATTGACCCAAAGGTGGCCGTTTATACGAAATTAGCCTTCCGGCGTCCCTTTCGGGAACATTCGGCTATTTTTAAAAACAGCGTCACCGACTTGTTTAGCACAAAAGTTAGTTTTGATTTTTCGGCCATTTTTCAAAAGGTGAAGTTGGACCTGATGGAGGTTGCCTACGTATCTCACATCCAATGAGAATCAAACCCACGTAGTTCGGTTTTGACGAAACAAACGGCATTATTTATTTATTCACTTTACTAAAGGAAAACAAATAAGCTATTTCTATCTTAAGGGCAAAACACACACATTTTTTTTCTTTTTTTTTTTTTTTTTTTTTTTTTTTAATCTCTAGAGCCGGTCAGCATGCAAGTCTATAACGGATAAATGCGCAAGACAAACAGATGCAGCAGGATAGTCCGTTCATTTCAGGTCACCTGTCCTAGACGGACCCAACCCCCTGTGTCGAGTCCCCTAAGCCAAATGCGACATGATGCAAATAAACGTTTCCTACTAGGGATCCGCCATGAAGCTTTGTTATTCTAGGTTTAAAACCTGGGTTTATCCGTTCTAGACTTGGCTTACCCGAGCGGACAGCTCGAGCCGAGGAGGAGGCAGCAACCCGGGAATACAGTAGCTTCACCGGTTTTGCAACTTATCCAAACCTCGTTCTAAAATGGGAATTAGACACTATACAGAAAAGAAGTCACACGAAGTGCACCCTTCTTCATGATTTAGAAGACTCGTAGAGGAGATTGGTTTCGGCACAATTTATATGTACAGTTCACAAAATATCAAAGTTGTAAAGACAATATTTAGCACATTGATGCCAACATGTAAAAAAAAAAAATCAGATAATAAAACATGCCAAATACAACAGTTATTCCGAGCTCGAATTCTAAAGAAAATCCCCAGCAGAGTCGCCAGAGCTGTCACACCTCTTTTTTACGCATCCGCAAGGATGCAAAGAGTTTTTCCAATTAAAGGACAATCGAGATGGGATTTATTTTAATTATTTCATAGTCGCCACTTGGGAGATTTATGGTGTCCCAAGTCACCGGTTAAATCCCGAATCGAGGAAAAGAATGACTCTATTTAACAGTCCGCGAACCAGAAATCCGGATAAGGAATTCTATTAACCCGGGAGAAGGTATTAGGCATTCCCGAATTCCGTGGTTCTAGCACGGTCGCTCAACCGTCGTGTTTGGCTTATCTATCTGCTTTTTACAATTATGTACTTAGTGCAAGTTAATATCCCTTTACCGCTTTTATTATTGGTTGTGATTTACAAAAGAGAAAGTTGCTTAAAAATATGCTTTCGAATCACGTCACATGAAATGCACCCGGATCCTCAACATATTCTTATTCAACATTTCGGGGTTTGGATTTGGGTCACGTGAAATGCACACCCGTATTAAAAGAAACAAGGTACAACTAAAATATGCACACGGATCGACTACTTATTTACACCGTTGAGAAAGGCGTGATATTCGTTAAGAAACGACGCATCTCGAAATCTAAGCATTTATATGTACATTTATGACGGCTATGTGATTAGTGTAACCATTGGGCGAGGCGTACCTTCGATTCAAATCTAAAGCGAACTACATCCCATTGTATCTTACTTAAGAGTTGATTCCAAATTACTTAAAACTTGCTACGAACCACATCACATGAAATGCACCTGTGGTTCTTAACACGCTTTGTTTATTCTTGCCCAAAATTGGGGTCGGGTCACATGAAACGCACCCCCGACTCTTTTTAATCTAATTACGTCATTCCGTTGAGTAACAACTCCCTAGCTAATCTTGCTTGTAACATAAGGTCTATCATTTAACAGGTTTGGAGATTACACACATGAGTAGGGAAGATTGAACGGAGATACAACAGACTAATTCGGGTTTACGTGTATATCTAATGATAGTGTATCTTTGGTCTAGCTACATTTTCCATAACAAAACTAGCAATACAAATTTAATTAGACAGTAACAGAATGTAATCAAGCATAGACTTTGGACGACTACATGATTCAACAGACTTCAAACATAAACTTCAGGCTTCATTCTTTTTGAGCCAGGGAATTACAATAACAGAGATGTGTACCTGGAATGTGAAAGAACAAAGAAGAGTGAGCGATGGTAATGCCGCAACAGTAACAGGAACAGTAACAGCAACAACTCCACACCAAAACAAATGGTGAACCAGCTAATAATCCCAACAAACCAAACAGTGATCAAATTCTTCAAACTTTACCAACTAATGGACTAATGGAACAATAATGGCCAGGCAGCAATCAAATGGCCATTACAGTTAAGTAGCACAACCACAAAATAATGAAACCACAGCAACAACCAAACCAGGCAGCAAACTATAGATCAGCCAGCAACCAAAACGACCAAGAGCAATAAACTACTGACCAACAGCCTCAATTGAACACCACAGCAACAACAATAAGGACTAACAGCAATATTTGAACCAAGCAGTAACAACACACAGCCAGGCAGCAATCAAAAGACCAAACCCCAGGCAGCAAACACTAACAGACCAGCCACCAATAGACCAAAAGCAACCCCAAACAACCAGGCAGCAATATCAGCACACACGACCACAACCAGTGGCAGTAGCCACAATAACACAGCAATAACAACTAACAGAAGAACCAGCCAGACAGTAGCCAAGAAAACTCGATGAAACAGTGACTCCAAACCAATGAAAACAGTAGCCTTTCTCTGTATCTTCCTATATGTGTATCCTTGTATCTATTTTTCTTCAGGTGCTCTAGTTACTCTCAGGTATCCTCTCAAGTGTCTATATGTATCTATGAATATTTGCTCTCCAGGTACTGTTTGTGCTCTCCCAGATGCTCTCAAGTGTCTGTATCAATGTCTATCCCCTATAGGTTCAGTTTGATGCTATATTTATAGCTAAAAGTCCCTCCAGAACACCTGCCCCTAAGGTTACCCCCTACCCTGACTTCCCAACCCATCATATTCCCTGCAAAACCCACTGTCTACTGTCCAAAGTATGGACTCAGCATTAAACAATGCTGGTGGCAGGAGCCTCAGTGGGATGCCCTGCAGTGCTCAGTTCCACTAGCCCTTGTGATTAAACAATTAACCTATTAACTACAACCAATTATCCCCCTTTAATCTGAATCAAACAGTAACAAGTTCTACACCAGTGAATTGCATCAAGCAGATTCAAGGGATTAATATTACGAACTGTTTCCCTGACGACTTTAATCACATTGAACCTATGATTCATCTTAACAACTAAAAACAGAGGGAATTGGCCAAATAAAAGGCCTCAAAGGAGGAGAACAAATCGATTGTTATGAGAAATGAGAAGCATGCTAGATGAGAATTGAAACAATGAATAAATCAACACACATATTCACAAAA
The DNA here is from genome assembly GCA_032618575.1 of Nicotiana noctiflora. Lineage (NCBI taxonomy): Eukaryota > Viridiplantae > Streptophyta > Magnoliopsida > Solanales > Solanaceae > Nicotiana > Nicotiana noctiflora. The sequence goes on from JASVEL010007252.1 coordinate 20,236, forward strand.
ATCGAATTAAATTGACCAAAGAAGGAATGAATACCTCATAAGGAAACTGCCGACCAAGCTTCGAGCTAAGACTCGGAATTATTGAAGCCAAACGGGCTTTAATCAAGATGTTCTCGATTGAGAACACCTGGACTAAAGTCCCTTGGACTTCAATTGCGGCTAACCCGGCTTGAATTGAGTTACTTCAAAAATTAGGGTTCTTGGGCTCGGATTTGGGGCTTTTGTATTTTTGGTTAGATTCGAAGCAAACCAATGTCAATGGGAGTGTGGGGGAGGTGTGGGGAGACCGTGGTGTGAATTTGGGGTGATTTGGCATAGGTTCGAGTTTGACTCGAATCTTCAAATGAAGATTCGAGGAGCTCCGGCATGATTCGAGGTTAGTGGAGGCTGGGTTCGTGATGGGGGAGGTGAGGGGAAGGTTTTGGCGTTGGTTTGGTGGTGATTGGCCTACCGGAACCGCCGTGAGGCGATTTCCGGCAGGCGGCGCAAGGCGGCGTTACGCTGGGTGTTTGAGAGCTCCTGAGGGAGATGAAGGGAGAGGGGGGGTCTGGCTTGGGGGGGGGGCGGGGTATGGAATGAACCTTATATACGAGAGATGAGATTAAATCCTGATCGTTGGATCATTTACGATCAACGATCAGGGTCCCCTCACTTAAACCAAACGACGTCGTTTGGTCAAGTCATAGGCTGAATGTATATTAGAATTAAAGGATTAATCTGGGCCGTTGGATAATAAAATCCAACGGTCCAGATCAAGTGTTACACAGGCTGAAGCTGGACGGGTATTTGGGCTGAATTAGAAGAAATCCGTTTGGGCCTGGCTTTTAGACTGGATTTGGCCCAGATCGGATCTTCATGATGTATTATATGTGTATGTGTATATATATATATACATATGTATACATATACATATATATATATACATACACACATATGTATATATACTAACCTATAACACCGCTATCTTTTACTACCATTAACGTACATAATTACATATCACCCAAAAATGTAAGTCACATGACTTCGATATCAAACACTAAAAATGCAAAACTTAGCATATATATTTTTTGTATTTTTTAATTTAAATAAATAAACGTGCACACAAAAGATAAAATAACACAAAATCACAAAAATCATACCCAACACGAAACTATTTTTATATATTTTTTTTTGAATTTTCTGGGAGTACTTCTCAAGTAAGGCAAAAATCACGTGCTCACATCAACTTCTGCTGGTATTACTGCTTCAGTCCCGTACACCAATAAGTAAGGAGTTGCACCTACCGAAGTCCGGACGGTAGTGCGATAACCCAACAGTGCGAATGGTAACTTTTCATGCCATTTCCTAGACCCTTCTACCATCTTCCTCAATATCTTCTTTATATTCTTGTTTGCTGCCTCAACCGCACCATTTGCTTTGGGACGATATGGTGTGGAATTTCGGTGTGTAATCTTGGCACCGAAATCTTGTTTGCTACCTCAATCCGCTGTTAAGATTGGCACCGTTATCTGTGATGATTATCTTTAGAATTCCAAACCTGCAGATGATGTGGGAATGTACGAAGTCCACCACCGCCTTCTTGGTCACTCATTTGAAGGTTTTGGCCTCCACCCACTTGGTAAAATAATCGATCGTTACCAGAATGAACCTGTACCCATTGGAAGCTGCAGGTTCTATAGGTCCGATAACATCCATACCCCATGCAACAAATGGCCATGGCGCTGACATTGTATGCAACTCGGTCAGTGGGGAATGAATCAAATCTCCGTGTATCTGACACTGATGGCATCTTCGCACAAAACTTATACAATCACGCTCCATAGTGAGCCAGTAATATCCTGCTCGAAGAATCTTCTTTGACAATACATATCCGCTCATGTGCGGCCCACAAACTCCCGAATGTATATCTGTCATCACTGTTGTGGCTTGACTCGCATCTATACATCTCAACAATCCCAAATCTGGGGTTCTTTTGTACAGTACCCCTCCACTAAGGAAAAATCTGTTTGCCAATCGCCGAATGGCTCTCTTTTGATCTCCAGTTGCCTGCTCTGGGTATATTCCTAACCTGAGGTACTCTTTGACATCATAAAACCATGGCTCACCATCCATCTCTTCTTCTATCATATTGCAATAAGCATGTTGATTCCGAACCTGAATATGTAACGGATCGACACGAACCTTGTCCGGGTGATGTAGCATTGACGCCAAAGTAGCCAAATCATCGGCAGCCTCATTATGCATCCTTGGGATATGTTTGAATTCTATCGACAGGAAACGCTTGGTCAGATCATGCAAACACTGACGATATGGGATAAGCTTTAAATCTCTGGTTTCCCATTCTCCCTGAATCTGATGTACTAGAAGGTCCGAGTCCCCCAAGACCAAGACGTCCCGTACATCCATGTCCACCGCTAATCGCAACCCCAAGATACATGCCTCGTACTCAGCCATATTATTGGTACAGTGAAAACGCAGTTGAGCAGTAACAGGATAATGATGTCCTGTTTCAGATATGAGCACAGCCCCTACTCCGACTCCTTTTGCGTTCGCCGCTCCGTCGAAGAAGAGCTTCCACCCTAGATCCTTGGTTAGTTCTAACCCCTCAATTTGCAACACCTCTTCGTCTGGAAAATACGTCCTTAAGGGTTCGTATTCGTCATCAACAGGATTTTCAGCTAAGTGATCGGCCAGGGCTTGAGCTTTCATGGCCGTCCGTATATGATGTCGAACTCCGTGAGTAATATTTGCCATTTTGCTAACCTCCCTGTAGGCATAGGTTTCCGGAAAATATACTTCAACGGATCCAAACGCGAAATGAGGTAAGTGGTGTAAGAAGACAAATAGTGTTTCAGCTTTTGGGCTACCCAAGTCAAAGCACAACATGTCTTTTCCAAATGAGTGTACTTAACCTCGTGGACCGTGAATTTCTTATTGAGGTAGTAAATGGCCCGTTCCTTTCTGCCAGTAAGATCGTGCTGCCCCAGTACGCAGCCGAACGAATTCTCCAAAACCGTTAGATAAAGAATCAGGGGTCTACCCGGTTCAGGCGGAACTAGTACGGGTGGGTTTGACGGATACCCTTTGATTTGGTCAAACGCTTCCTGACATTCTGTCGTCCATTCTATCGTAGCGTCTTTCTTCAACAGACGGAATATGGGTTCACAGGTTGCTGTAAGCTGAGCAATAAACCTACTGATGTAATTTAACCTTCCCAACAGACTCATTACCTCTGTTTTATTCTTTGGCGGGGGTAGCTCTTGAATGGACTTGATTTTGGATGGGTCCAACTCAATGCCCCGTCGGCTGACGATGAATCCTAGCAACTTTCCTGATGGAACTCCGAATGCGCATTTGGCCGGATTGAGCTTGATATCATATCTTCGAAGTCTTTGAAAGAACATTCTGAGGTCGGTAACGTGGTCTTCTCGACGTCTAGATTTTATGATCACATCATCCACGTACACTTCAATTTCCTTGTGTATCATGTCATGGAATACCGTAGTCATCGCCCTCATGTATGTTTCCCATGCGTTCTTCAAACCGAACGGTATCACCCGGTAGCAATAAGTCCCCCACGGTGTGATAAAAGCCGTCTTTTCTGCGTCCTCTTCATCCATCAAGATCTGATGATATCCCGCGTAGTAGTCCACAAAGGATCCGATTTCACGTCCGGCGCAATTATCAATCAGGATATGGATATTGGGAAGTGGGAAATTATCCTTAGGGCTCGCCTTGTTGAGATTGCGGTAGTCCACGCATACTATGATCTTCCCGTCTTTCCTTGGCACCGGTACTATGTTAGCCAACCATTCAGGGTATCGAGTGACACGAATGACTTTCGCCTGCAACTGCTTGGTCACTTCCTCCTTGATCTTTACACTCATCTCCGTCTTGAATTTCCGCAGTTTTTGCTTGACGGGAGGATATGCCGGATCAGTGGGTAATTTATGAACCACTAGATCAGTGCTGAGTCCTCTGGCATGTCGTCGTACGACCATGCGAAAATGTCTTTAAACTCCATGAGTATTTTGATCAACTCTTCTCTCAGGTTGGGTTCAATATGGACACTTATTATGGTTTCTTTAACATCATCCGTATCCCCCAGATTAACAGCCTCAGTATCATTTAAATTTGGTTTGGGTTTTTCCTCGAAGTGACTTAATTCTTCACCGATTTCTTCGACGGCTTCATCATCGCCGTATTCAGATTCACTCTCGTCACCTCTTATTTCATGCGTTATTATTTCCAAACCAGATTGACTTTCTAGGCCGGGTTGATTAATCTTTAACCACGCCATATTATTAAGATCAGTTGAAAGAAAGCTGCTCAGAAAAGTAAAAAGAAGAAAAATAAACAAAATTAGAAACAAAGGGAACAAAATTTCATTAATGGGAACAGTACAAGGAAAAACAAGCTTGCACACTCAAACAAAATGACCTAAAACAAACGGTCTTTACTCCGGGGACAGCCCCAACACAAAATTTGAAAGAAAACAATCCAAAAAAAACTACCAAGACTCCTTCCGGATAGGGAGAGGAGTAGCCTTCCAATTATTCAACTTTGCTTTCGATCCCACAAACTATATCTCGACATGGATGGGTCCTTCTCCATCCTCTAGCATGCATACATCCGAGAATAAGTCCTCGAACTTTCTCAAGAACTCTTCGTCTGGCCTAACCATAGGATTGGGAACCTTTGTCGTCGGATGTCCTCTTATCCCGGATCTGACGAAAGATCGGGAAAGGAGCGGAATAGGCTTCGGGAGCATCCATGTCTTCTGTTTATTCCTCTTGGCTCGCTGGATGTCCTCTGGTGTTTGCTTGAATCCCAAGCCGAAGGTTCCCACATTTTCGACCACAGATACCGGTTGTATGATTCCTTGCAGAGATTCACCTAAACCTTTGCCGGGTACGAAACCGTTTCTCAACATTTCATGATCCACCATGACGTCTGCAGTAATTATTCTATCATTGAGAATGCATTCCCCTTCTGGAACTCGGTTGACGGATACCGCATTGCAGATCTGGTATACCCATGGCCCAACATCTTCTTCTGTCTCAACAAAGGGGACGATGGTGCCTGGTTGTTGATCATTCTCTCCATGGACTACGATCTCCTGTTGGTCCCACTCAAACTTGACTAGTTGGTGTAGGTTGGATGGAACTGCTTTTGCGGCATGGATCCACGGTCGCCCTATCAGAAGGTTATATGACACTACCATGTCCAGCACCTGGAATTCCATGGTGAACTCCACCTGGTCCAATTGTCAAGATTAACACTATGTCCCCAACCGACGCCTTGCCTCCTCCATCAAACCCTCGGACACATATGATGTTCTTGCGTATCCTGCCGATATCCACTTTCAACTTGTTTAGTGTAGAGAGAGGACAAATGTTCGCACTGGACCCATTCTCGACCAGGACTTTGCTAACCACCGACTCCTCACACTTCACCGTAAGATATAAAGCCTTGTTGTGCTCGGTGCCTTCCTCAGGCAACTCATCATCAGTGAAGGTGATCCGATTCGCTTCGAAGATCCTATTGGTGATCTTCTCCAAGTGACTCACCGAGATTTTATCAGGTACGTGGGCCTCATTCAAAACTTTCATCAAAGCTTGCCGATGTTCTTCAGAATGTATCAGCAAGGATAGCAATGAGATTTGCGCAGGCGTTTTCTTCAACTGCTCTAAGACAGAATAGTCATGCAGCTTCATCTTTTCAGGAATTCTTCCGCCTCTTCGTCAGTTACCGGCTTTTTCAATGTTGCCGGAGTGATCTTCCTCAATTCTGCAGGGGCAAAACATCTCCCTGAACGGGTCAAACCTTGCGCTTCGCAGACTTCCTCTTTAACTTCTTTTCCTTTGTAGGTTGTCGTGACCCGATCATAATTCCATGGAATAGCTTTGCTATCAGCTATTGGCAACTGTATTGCTGGCTTGATGATGAAAGGATCCACTCGAACACCTGCTACAGTCAAGACGGGTTTGGTTGCTGCCCCTGGTACAACTATTTTTACTCCCTCTGACCTCATAGGCACTTTGTTCACACTTCCCTTTTCTGCTTCCAACCCCTCTTGTACGTCCTTCTTGCAGATGAGTGACTCATCAAGGCTTGGCCCCTTTTTCATTCTTACCCCACTAGACTTGATCATCATTACAGTCTGAGAGGTTTTCTCCTTTCCCTCTTCTACCCGTACCAACTCAATCATGTTGGTCTCATGATGAGTTGGAAGTGGATTTTGGTTGATGTTGGGCTCTGCTGGAGTCTGGACCTCAATTCGGCGAGTGTCGATGAGTTCCTGGATAGCTATTTTCAACCTCCAACACTTTTCTGTGTCGTGCCCCGGACATCCTGAGCAGTATGCACAATTTATTGAATGGTCCAGATTCTTTGGAAGAGGTGTCACACCTCCCTTTTTACTACCCCACATAAGCATAAATATAAATACGCTCGTAGGGTATACCCCGACGCTCAAATATCCGAAACGGATAAAATAACGTAAGAGAAGGAGTTTTTCCAATTAAAGGACAATCGGTTCGGGATTTATTGAGATTAATCAGAGTCGCCACTTGGGAATGATAATGGTGTCCCAAGTCACCGGTTAATCCCGAATCCGAGGAATTTTGACTCTTAAAAATGTCTGCGAAGCAAAGATCCGGATAAGGAACTCTGTTAACCCGGGAGAAGGTGTTAGGCATTCCCGGGTTCCGTGGTTTTAGCACGGTCGCTCAATTGTCGTTCCCGACTCTTGTTTGACTCAATTATAGATTTTAAACAACATATAATGCTTTTTAAATTAGGTATTATTTTAAAGAATTTGCGGCATCGCGAAAACACGCCTCGAGTCACACTGCAACCAACCACCTCGACTTTCTGGATTAACAAAACGAAACCACCGGGTTAGCGTTAAGGTATTCCACTTATTGATTTCCTTTGTTTTTTTTTTTTTTTTTTTTTTTTTCCCTTTTTAGTTTTTTTTTTTTCATTTTTTCCTTTTTTTTCTTTTTGTAGTTTTTCATTTTTTTTTCTTTTGGTTATGGAAATGGTCGAATCCTATGTGGATTGCCTACGTATCATGACCCCGCATGAATCGGACCGAGCGTAGTTCTTGCAAATTAATGCAAGAAATAAAGAGATGTTTATTTGTTTTTTTTTTATTTTTTTTTTCTTTTTCTTTGAAGGAAAATTATAGAAACCGATTCCAACTACAAACTTGTGTAGGAGATTTCTACAAGAATAAGAATATTTTTGGTGTCAATTATGACTATTTTCTACAAAATTGGCCACATAATGGCTTATTTGACAAAATGACTATTTTTGCAAAATTTATTTAAGAAAGATAAAACTAAATTTTTTATCCTGTGGCTCATGGGGCATCGTTCGGCATCACCATAAACCAACACAAGACTATTTTTCATAAACTGGCCAAGTAATGGCTTATTTAGACAAAGTGGCTCTTTTTGCAAAATTTATTTAAGAAAGATAAACTTTAAATTTTTTTTTTTATCGTGTGGCTCATGGGGCATCGTTCGGCATCACCATAAACCAACACAAGACTGAGGAAGTTGAAATGCAAAAATTGTGGCTATTTCAGCAAAATTTCGGCCATGTAATGGATTATTTGACAAAATGGTTATTTTTGAGAAGTTGAGCGATGACTCAAACTTGATTTTGCGGATACGGCCTTTCAACGTTTCCGTGAGGGAATATTTCAAAGCTATGCCCGCAAATTATTTAAAATGACTCAAAGTGGCTATTCTTGCAAAAACGGCCTTCCGGCGTCCTTTTGAGGGACATTCGGCTTATTTTACGCAAGAATAGCATCACCCGATTTATTTATAACAAAATCAAAAATTTGACATTTTTTTTTTATTTTTTTGCAAAACGGGTGTGAACCCGGACTTGATTTTGAGGCTTTGGCCTTGCAACATTTCTACAAGGAATATTTCAAGGTTGTGCCCGCAAATTATTTAAAAAGATTCAAAGTGGCTATTTTTGCTAAAACAGCCTTCCGGCGTCCTTTCGGAACATTCGGCTATTTACAAAAACGGCATCACTTTGATTTTATTGACAAAAATACACACATTTTTTTTTTGATTTTTTTAAAAGGGGTGGTTGGACCCGATGAGGGTTGCCTACGTATCCCACCTAATGGCGAGAATCAAACCTGCGTAGTTCGATTAGATTAATCGACCAATTTATTTCAAAAACAAAACCATTTTTTCAAATTTTTTTTTTTTGATACCCATTTTCACTAACTCTTATTTCTCTCTTTTTTTTCAATAATTTTTCTACCCTTGAGATTTTTGCCGGTCCGCATAATGATCAAGGACAATTAAAAATGCAACACATAATATGCTCGGTCTTAATTACCGGGTCACCTCTATCCTAGACGGACCCAACCCCTATGTTGAGTCCCCTAAGTCGGATATGATGCAAATAAACGTCCTAGACCTAGGCTCAATATCCTGATTTTTCATTGGTACTAGACCGTATACCCGAGTGGACAACTCGGATCGAGGAGGGGGCTGCGTATCGGTGACCCGCAGAGTCAATCGACTTTGTAACTTTTCCGGCCTCTTTTTCTTATTTTTGGTATTGACACTAACGGAAAGGGGAGTCTCAACCAGTAAGCACATCCCCGGAGGTAAGAAGAGAAGGGTTTTCGGCATAGTTTTATATATACAGTTCACGTAATATCAAAGCGGTAAACATGTAGCACGTTAATAAAAACATATAATGAAATCAGATATAAGCAAAAATAGCAATTTTACTGAGCTCGAATTCTTAAACCCCGAACCGAAGTTCTGGGTTACTTGTCCCCAGCAGAGTCGCCAGAGCTGTCACACCTCCCTTTTTCCGCACATACACAAATGTAATGTGCCACTGTTTAATACTACATCCCGAGAAGGGATATAATAATAATCAGTGAAGGAGTTTTTCCACTTGAAGGACAGTCGGAACGGGATCAATTTATTTAATTATTCAGAGTCGCCACTTGAGAAAATATAATGGTGTCCCAAGTCACTGGTTTAATCCCGAACCGAGGAAATTTATGACTCGTAATACAGTCTGCGAAACTAGAAATCTGGATAAGGAATTCTGTTAAACCGGGAGAAGGTGTTAGGCACTCCCGGATTCCGTGGTTTTAGCACGGTCGCTCAACTGCTCTTTTTGCTTTTATCTGATTTCTTTTTATATTTTAACTAGATGCTTTTAATGTTCCGCCTTTTCATTTTAGAAGAATTGCGACGTCACGAAAACACATTTCGAGTCATACCGCAACCAGTACGCCTATGACTTTCGGTGTATTTCAGCTTTGCCGAGATTTGGATTTAAGTCGCACCAAGTGCACACTCGTTCAATGGAAAGTACATTAACATCGTGCCCTAAATAACGTCTATCGGCTTTTAACTTTGGGGAGAGGCTATGGAATTTGCTATTAGCCTCTCCGGTTCTACTATGTTATCTTATTACTAAATGGGGGCCCCGGTGTTTGTTATTCGGGCGAGGCTCATCCCAATTTTCATTAAAGGATTCAATACTAGTATTTGGCTATGTTTTCTACATTTGTTTTTTCCTTAATCGATTTCTAATATTTAAACATTCCAGGCCCGTAATTTTGTTATTCAATGGGGCCTGGATTTCCAGAATAAGGATTTGCTACATTAAAAACAGGTCCAGGTTCTTAAAGAACCAGACCTGATTCGGGCATTCTATCGCCAGCCCAATTAGCATTATACAGAGATTCGGGCCCATAACATGCCTTGGGCCCAAACTAAATAAAATTGGAAACAATTGAAGCAACAGAACAAAGATACACATTTGAAATGGAAAGCACCTTTATTTATTCAGTGAAGGAAATCAATATCATACATTAGCTACAAATTAATTATTTATTACCATAAATCAGAACTAACAAACTACTTCTTCTTCTTACACTAGCGTTTTGAAGTTAATACCAGTTAATACCTAATTTGAGAAAGCGACGGATTACATAATGGACTTAAAGAATGATTAAACTAATTAACTATGGATCTGAATTAACTGATTAACTACTCACGAATATTTAAATTACCAGTTTCGTTATGTACTAGGCATTTTTACATTACAAAGATGGTTCTAATTAAATTGTATCAATATCCGTAAATAAATAACTCAGAGACCTATTTATATTATGCTACTGATTTCAATATGGCTTGTTTTATCACCAGATTATTAACCTAAAACATGATTAAAGCACTATCTAATCTAACATTTCCTATTTTTAAGCTTATCTATGTGTAAATGACATCTGATATGTGATTAAGACTTATGAATCTATTGTGAGTAAGTAACCAACTAATTTTTTGAAATTATTATTAACTAACCCATGTTTTAAGATCTATTACCTAATTAAGCTATGTGATACACTATTGCTACTATACTACTAGTTATTACAATGTTTTTGTTTTTCGTTTTTCAGCTACTACAGAATACTTCAATAGATAAATTACAAATCTAAACTAACAACACTAAACATAAACTACAGGACAGCAAATAATCGGATCCAGATCTTCATTTTTTATTTCAACAATTCACCATTACAGCTTCAAGTGAAAGAGATATGTACCTGGTTTTGAAAAGAATGGGAAAATGGCAAATCAACAAGGTGGTGAAAATACAGCGACAACAACAGTAACATCCAGCAGTAGCTTCAACACCTCAATCCCGAAAATCCCAACAATACGGAGAAAAACAAAAACAAACCAGTAAAAAATAGAAAAGAAAAATATTTTCCAGATTTTCTCTTTGTTTTGGCTTTCTAGCTTTGAACTCTTTTCACTTCGCAAAAGAAACTCTCAAAAATTGCATTTTTTCCGTGTATACTTCTGTATCCAGAGTGTATATCTAGTGTATACTACAGCAGGGAATTTTTTTATTTTTTCTTCTATTCCGATTTTTCCTCTCTTTTTTCCACCCCCTTTTTCATAAATCTTCTCTTCTATTTATAGGCAAGAATTTCGAAAATTTTCAGATTTTTTATTAAAAAGAAAATATTTTTTTAATTTAAAGAAAACCCACTAATCCATGTTTTCCTCTCCTTGTTTTCTTCCTTGATTTCCTTGCCCCCACTACTTTATGTCATGTAATTATGATTATTTTTTGCTAAAAAAATCTGAAATTTTCTTCTTGGGCCAAGGGGTTTTGGGTTGGGTAAGGGTTCTTAGGATTGGGCTTATAACTTAATTTGCAAGATGGCCCAATCCAAATTTTTTCCATTTTGTTCTTCTCCATTATTCAACTTCCTAATTAATAAAGCCCAATATACTAAGATTAATTTATAAAAACTAAAATTATCTTGAAATACTAATATCATAATAATAATTGTCACCTAATTTTAAATGGTAATTAAAATACAATCACACAATTTGGACATTAAAGGCTAAAATGCAAAAAATGCCTATTTTTGTGATTTTCATTTTTGTAAGATAAAATTAATTACTCCTAATTGTAGAATTAAATCCTAAATGCAAATGCGATATATATATATATATATATATATATATATATATATATATATATATATATATATATATATATATATATATATATATATATATATATTGTCATTATTTTTTAAAAATGACACTAAATTCACAACAATTGCAAACAACACAAAACTCTTTTATTTTGAATTTTTGGGAGTAATTCTCATATAGGGCAAAAATCACGTGCTCACAGCTGCCCCTCTATTTCCTTCAGACTTTATGTGTAGCAACCCTACTTGCTTCAAAGGGTGGAACAGACTGGTGTAAGACTCTCCCAAGGGAGTAAAAGTCTTTGGCCTTGGCGCCCCGTCGCTCTTGAATGCTTGGTTCGGACGAAAACCCGCGCCCGTGGGACTTCTATATGCTCTTGGGGGTGGATAATTATTTTGCGGGTTTGGTGCACGCCATGATGCGTGGACGGGAGGTGTGGCATATGACTGTGCGTGATGGACAGTAAAATGGGGATCGAGGTGCCGGATAGTAGTGTTGCGGGTGGTTATATGGATTGTGGAAGTAATTTTGGTGGTGAGGCTGTGGCGGGTTATACTGGGGTGCGGGGCCTCTGTTTCTGAACCATGTTCCGGAATCAACCGTCGTGAATTCTTCTTTCCTCTTTTTCCCAAGCACTCCTCCGGTACCACTTTGAATAGCTTGAGTGGTGGCTTTCAACGCTCAATAGCTCATGATCTTGTTAGCTTTCAAGCCTTCCTCGATCATAGCCCCCATCTTTATCACCTCAGTGAATGACTTACCCACGGACGTCACCAGATGTCCGAAATAGGTTGGCTCCAGTGTCTGTAGGAAGTAATCCACCATCTCATTCTCTCTCATAGGCGGATCTACCCTTGCTGCCTATTCCCTCCAGCGGAAACCAAATTCTCTGAAACATTCGGCGGGTTTCTTCTCTAATTTTAGCAATGATAAGCGATCGGGGACTATTTCAAGATTATACTGGAACTGGCCGATGAATGCTTGAGCCAAGTCGTCCCATGTAAACCATCTGCTGGGATCCTGCCTAGTGTACCACTCTAGTGCAGATCCCCCCAAACTCTGACCGAAGTAAGCTATCAGAATCTCATCTCACCCTCCGGCTCCTCGCATTTTACTACAAAAACCTCGAAGATGGGCTATTGGGTCACCATGCCCCTCGTACAGGTCAAACTTGGGCATTTTGAACCCGGCCAGCAACTGGACATCTGGGAATGGACATAGATCTTTGTAAGCGACACTGACCTTGGTTGCCCAAACCATGCATATTCCTGAAGGATTGCTCCAGGCTTTTAACTTTTCGAATAACTTCCTCATGCTCCAAACTTTGGAAGTGCTTTTCTGGTTCTGTCGGGTTATCCCAGTGAGGGGTGTGCGGATGTGGTTCAGGAGCCCTAAAGGTAGGCTCGGGAGGATAGTAAGAATTGTCATGGATTTGAACATGCATCTCACCGGATGAGTTTTGTAGATTAGCAGGTGGAGGTGCCACAAAAATAGGGGTGACCGTGGGAAGAGGATTTTGTTTGGCTGGTGGAATTTGGGTGGTATAAGGGTTTTCCCCTTGATAGTATGGATAGATTGGGGCGTTTGTCGAAGGATCAAGGGGTGGGTGTTCTGGAGCTGATGCGAGAGTATGGAGGTTTGGTGAAGACTGTCCCCTAGCCCAGGCTAGGTGCATCTCTGTTATCTGCTGTCTCAACCGATCTACCTCTTCTTTCATGATCTGTATCTCTGATTTCTATTCCTCGAGACTTTTACGGAACTAGACATGCTTGCTGGAATTGGCCCTTTAGATCTAGTACGGTAATGGTGGCTGGCCAGTATATTCTGTCAAATCAACTGCTAAACTTTTCTGAAAATCAACAAACTCGTTAGCTTACTGAGTTTAACAGATACGTCATCGCACGTTGAATGCAATGCACCTAATCAGTTAACCATTTCTATATGTATTTGCTGCGTGCGTCATTCCAGCTTTTTTAATTAGCTTTGAAACCCTCGCCTATTATTAGAATTTTTATTGATTAACATTCTCTTTTTATTTCGGCTTCTTTTACGTGATGGTCGAACCTTATGTGGATTGCATATGTATCACGTCCCCGCGTGAATCAGACCGAGCGTAGTTCTGGTAATAAGATTTGTGGCAAAATTCTGGAATTCTTATATTGAAAACCTTTACGGTTACAAAACATGTCTTACAACAAAATGAGAGAAATGCTTGACTCAAGAAGACATAATAATAAAAGGAAAAAGAATGCCAACAAAAATTTTTCAAAATTTCAAAAATACATCTTTTAATCAATAGCCTAATGCTCTTAAACTCTTGGGGGCCCGCGAGGCATCGTTCGGCCTTGCCGCGGGCCTTGGTGTGAGGTCCCTGTGTAGTCCCCTTAACTCTCTCATGATCTGATGAACATAGTCCATAACCGAAGCAAAAAGGGTGGTGCGGGGCATCTGTTCACAAGCTAAGCACTTCATGGTGACGTAATGCCCGATTTCTTCAATTATATCCTTGATCCTGTCCCTTTCTCTGAGTAGCTGTTCTATCCACTGTTTCTTCGCCCCCAATCTTCGAGCATTGTTGGTGACCTGGTCTAAAATCCTATCCACTTGTTCCTGCAGTCGGGCCATCAAATTGTGGCAACGGTCGAGGTCTGCTCTAGCATCCCGGGCTTGCTTGAAAACCCGCTCCCTGAGGATAACATTTGCTTCCCTTAGATTAGTGATGATTTCAGTGTAATCTTCTTCCACCCGTTGTAGATGAAGTGCCTCTGTTGATGCGCCTCTTTTCTACAGCTAGCACGTATCTTCATTGTTTGGGTCTTTGACTCTTCCAATTCTCTTTGGGCATCGGCGACTTGACTTTTTAAACCCTTTATCAATTTTTCGTCTGATCGACTCCTCAACTGTCTGCCGGCATCCCTTTTCATTTGCTGGATTTGAACTCTCAGAAAGTCATTTTCTTGTGCCAACTTCTTTTTATCTCCTTTGTCGGCGGCAGCTTGCATATCCTTTTCAAATTAGAGATCTTGGACCTGTTGCTCTATCTTGCCGATCCTTGTTCTGTAAACTTCTTCTTTGGCTAACCAGTCCCATTGTTCTTGTGACGCTTCGGCAAATTCCCTGAGGTGAGGTCTTTTGGCTGGCCTTTCACCCGATGTTTCTCCTTTGTACCAAGTAAGATATCTGGGTACAACCTCTCCTCTGGCCCGATCCTGCATGCAAGTGTTTGCCTCCAGATATTGGCATTTGCTCCAGATCTGGCGGACCCTTGCTTCTGGGAATTGACCATCGGGGCCAATTTCAATAACATGGGTACTCAGGTCTTCGTCTTTGGGCATTATCTGGCACCTCCCAAGCTGTCTCAAAACCCGATGGGGCGCATAAGGTTGAATGCTCTTAAGTCCCATTAAGAGAAAGTGGGACCTAGCCGCTGGCATGTACACGATTCTGTCTATTGGTAACCAACCCAATGTCCACTGTATTTGACTTGCGCTGAGAGCCTGAAAGTACGCCCTCCATGCCAAGATTCCTTCAGGTAGGATGGTCCTATCAATCCTTGTGTAGAATTCGTTTATGCAAGTTTTTTCAGCCAACCCGTACCTCAAGAACTGGGTACGGCGACACAGGTGTTCGATCATCCACATTTGTAGCAATAAATTACAGCCTTCAAAAAAGTCTCCTCCGGCTTTGCAGGCTGTGAGAGCTCGATATATCTCTGATAGTACCATGGGAGCAAGAGTACTTTCATTTTGGGCAAGCAAAGTACTGACAATTCCGGCTATCTTTATATCAATATTCCCGTCTTTTCTCGGGAATACCATAAGTCCTGAAAAGGCTATCATGAAGGCAATTCGTCTGTGCTCCTCCCATTTCCGGTGATTACCCTTGCTGCATAACTTATTCTCTGGCTTGTCAAGACCTCCCACATGACCGTACCTTTGGTAGATGAAGCTTAAAGTACAAAACCCTTGTGCTAGATCTGGGTTATGTACCGTTCTGGCTATCTTCAGTGAGTCTAAAAATCGGTGTATGGCGACAACCCTTGGAACGACTAGATATTGGTGCCCCAATGGTATATCAGTATTTCCAATGTATCCGGTCATCTCCTCCAAAGTCCGAGAAGTGAAAGACATTGTGCGCGGAGTCCCAGTATGTGACTAATGCTCTTATGATATCCCCTCGAGGCTTTATTTCAAACAGACCTGTGAGACCTTTCAAATATTTCTTGACTTCATCCTGCCCTTCTTCGCCTAGATCATCCCACCATAGTCGTATTTGGACCGGGATTTTAGTCATGAGTGAAAAGGGTTCATTTCGAATCGTGCTCATCCTGCACATTTATTTAAAGAAGAAGATCATTTTGGCTGACCATGATTGGACTATTTTCAAATTTTGAACAGATGATTTAATTTTCGACCGCGACCTTTCAGCATTTTCGAGGCAATGACTCTAAAATTTAGAATTTTGGTATTTTTGAAAAAGGGCAAGTTGGACCCGATGGGGGTTGCCTACGTATCTCACACCCGGTGAGAATCAAACCCGTGTAGTTCGGTCCATCAAAACAAACTATATTTTATTGACCGACAAAGAAAATATATTTTGTTAAGGAAACCATTTTGTTGGCAAGGTCGACCTTCCGTCGTCTTTTATCAGCAAACTAAATTTATTGATTTGTTGGTAAAACACATTTTTGTATTTTCAGAAAAATATCTATTTCCCATACTATTTCCCTTTTTTCGTTTTTTTTTTCTTCAGTACTTAAAAGCTGGTCAGCATGCAAGTCCAAATAAATGCTTAAAACAAACATGGTGTAGCAGGATGGTCTTTTCATTTCAGGTTGCCTGTCCTAGACGGACCCAACCCTTGTGTTGAGTCCCCTAAGTCAAATGCAACGTGATGCAAATAAGCGTTTCCTACTAGGGATCCGGTATGAAGTTATGTTATTCTAAGCTCAAAAACCTCGGTACATGATCTAGACTGTGTACCCAAGCGGACAACTCGGGCTGAGGAAGGAGCTCCTTTCCGGGAACCAAAAGGCCAGCCGGCTTAGAAACTTTCCGAGCCTCTTTATTATTTCGGGGTATGACACTAACAGAATAGGGAGTCTCAACCAGTGAGCACATCCCCGGGGGGTGAGAAGAGAAGGGTTTTCGGCACAGTTTATATACACAGTTCACGCGATATCAAAGCGGTAAACATGTAGCACATTAATCAAAACATATAATGAAATCAGATATAAGCAAAAAACGGCAATTTTAACTGAGCTCGAATTCTTAAACCCTGAACCGAAGTTCTGGGTCGATTATCCCCAGTGGAGTCGCCAGAGCTGTCACACCTCCTTTTTTCACACATATATTAAATGTGCTATTGTTTATTACTACACCCCGAGAAGGAATATAATAATAATCGGTGAAGGAGTTTTTCCATTTAAAGGACGGTCGGAACGAGATCCGTTTGTTTAATTATTCAGAGTCGCCACTTGGGAAAATAATGATGTCCCAAGTCACCGGTTTAATCCCGAACCGAGGAAATTTATGACTCTGTATTACAGTCTGCGAAACTAGAAACCTGGATAAGGAATTCTGTTAACTCGGGAGAAGGCGTTAGGCGCTCCCGGATTCCGTGGTTTTAGCACGGTCGCTAAACTACTATTTTTTGTTTTCATCTAATTTCTTTATATATTTTAATTACGTGCTTTTAATGTTCCGCTTTTTCATTATAGAAGAATAATTGCAACGTCACGAAAACACATTTCGAGTCACACCGCAACCAGTGCGCCTGTGACTTTAATGTATTTCAGTTTCGCCGAGAATAAGATTTGGGTCACATAAATGCGCACCCGTATTTGAGAATGTATGTTATTTATAAATCCCGCCTAAAGTATCTACGTCTTTGTTAACTTTGGGAAAGACCGTGAAATTCGCTAAACGGTCCTTCCGAGTCTAGAATTTTATAACAATTGATTGAAGGCCCCACAATTTTGTATTTAATGCGGCGAGGCTCAGCTCATCTCATTTCTATTAAAAGGTCACCTTAAAGCAACTTTAATTCTCTACTAGGTTTTCCCATAATTAACAAAAGAGCGAGTCTTTATTAATTAACTATATCTTTGTCTTCTAAATTAGAGTCCGTGAATTATTATTTCAAACAGCCCGGGCCTCGATTATAGAGTCCAAATAGGCGCTTACAGGCCAGCTATAAACTGGGCCAAAATGCATAACCCAATTTCCAAAACCCACATTTAATAGCTCTAACTTCAGTCTTAATAGGCTAATACCGTTAATTATTTTTATTATGAATCTAACTCAACAAAGTCTAATTGATTGCTGAAATCCTTATTTTTAAGTTTTAACGTCCTTTCGATGATTATCAATGCAGCAAATGGTTTTTCTTTTCTTTTTTTTTTAAAAAACAAAATCTGTTTATGAACCTCCTAAATGCTATAATGATTTGAAAATTACATTAAAGGCTTGGATCACTTTTAACAAACACGTTAGTGTCTTAGAAGTTAATTCAAATTAACATTCACAAGCATACATTTCGACATTTCAGTGATTACAATATTCAAACTTAGATTTCTAAATTAATTAATGAAATTACTAGCAATGATTTTGTTTACAATCATAATATTAATTAAGATTAGATATTGATATTAATGACTATATTTTGAACCTGTTTCTATCGTTACATAGCTGAGAAAATATTTAATTCATGTAAAAAATCAAATAAAATTTCAGTAACTACACACTTCACATGATTCAACTAATAACTATTTAACCTATGAATATGTAATTGACTTCATGCTAGTAACTGGAAATCTAGATAACAGTCCAAATATATTACTAGCAGTTAAGAGATAACAGTCCAATTGTACATTTCATCCAAAGTTTATTACTAATCAACTTATGATTAATACCACCACATAGTTGATTCAAAAGTCTAATACAATATTATACGAACAAAACTCGTAGATTCCAGCTTCATTTCCTCCCAATAGAGTTTACATTTATAAAGGGATGTGTACCTGAAATTTAAGCAGATCTATTTAGATTTAATAAGCACAGCAACAGGATTTGACTCAACAGGCAGCTCAGCTATAGCAGCAATAGTATACACTCAACAGCAACAACCAGTTAAAAACCCACGACCAGCAGAACAATCAATCCAGAGACAGATGCAAAAAATCAGTGCAAAATCCAACCAAACCCAATGAAACAGTAACCGGGAATCTAATAGCAACCCAGGAAGAATCACTTGAAATCCCCAGCAAGACCAAATCAAACACAGGTATAAGAGAACACTAGTTTTCTGATCTTCAGACAACCAACGGAAGAGACTTAGAACTTCCAATGAATTCCCTCTCCCATACACAGACTGGTTTCCCCTTTTTAACTCTACCCTCCCTTGAACTTATGTTTTTAGTGTATCCCTCGTATCTCTATGTTCTCTTTTTTCAGGTGGTATGCCTTTATGTCTGTATGTGTGTCTATATCCCCTGCCCATCCCTCTATCTATATAGTTTTTGAAATTCAGCTCCTAATGGTGCAACTATCTTAAACTAAACCCCTGCCCATCCCTCTCTCTGCCCAGCCCATTATATTCTCTGAACCCCCCACTACTAAGTGTCCTTGTATGGACTTTATCATTAAAAACACTGATTGCAGGAGACTAGTGGGATACCCTGCTGTACAGCAGGTTCCACTAGCCCCTCTTATGGGCAGGGTATAAAAAAACTAATACTAATTAAACCCTATGAGCTATATCCAATTAATCCCTAATCTAAAATCAAACAAACAATAAACCACAGACTTATGAATTGCATACGGCCAGACCGAGGAATGAGCAAACATACAAGCTAACTAATTTGCCGACGTTAAATAAACTAGACATACAAAGCAATTACGGCATTGAATTTAAACAAAACAGGTAAAGATAGGAATCGACCGAATAAGAGGTCTGTTGGGAAGAGCAGAAAAATGCTAGAAAAATACCAATCCAATAACCCAAGCATAACATGTAAGCATACAAAATGTTCATATAGAATGAAGGAAAAGAAGTTAAATACCTCAGAATTGTAGGTGACCCAAGCTCGAACTCGGATTGACCACTTTGAGGTCGAATAGACCTTAATTGAAGTGTTCTCAATCGAGAACACCTCAAATAAGGTCCGTTAGACCCCTGGATTTCGATCAATTGGGCTTAATTCGACCTTCTGGATTTTTAGGGTTCATGTGAGTGGGATTTGGGGTTTTGCCAGTTCCGGCTAGATTCGAGTCGAACTAACGGCGGTTAGGGTATTAGGGAGGTGAGGCGAGGGTGTGGTATCATTTTGGGAGTGTTTGGTGTTAGTTCGAGTTTGACTCGAATCTTCGAATGAAGATTCGAGGAGTTCCGGATTGATTCGAAGTAGATGGTGTATGGATTTGGATTGGGGGTATCGAGATGGTCATTTGGTGTTAAGATGGTGAGGTTTGTCCTACCGGAACCGCCGTGAGGCGATTTCCGGTAGGCGGAATGCGGCGGAGACGGTGGGGCTCAGTTCGTCTCTGAGAGAGACGATGAAGGTGGGGGTCTGGCTTAAGGGGGGCTGGGTAGGTCTTTTGGGCTTATATACCTGCTGATGGATTTGATCCAGGCCGTTGGATCGATTAAGATCGACGGCTTGGATCAACTTACTCAACGAAACGAAGTCGTTTGAGACCGGGCGGTTTGTTTTTATGTGGATATGGGTGTTGACAACCAATTTTGGCCCTCCCCTTTCATAAGCAATTTTTCTATACTTCCTAATTCTCAATAATTTACTAAATATATTTTACATATTTTTATCCAAAATATTTGTTATATATATTATTATTTTTTTCTAGCCTCAAGATTTTTAAAATAAAATATAATTATTAGCCTTAATATAATTTAACATATTTATTGTAATTATATCGTTATTATTATTTTAGTTACTTAGTCACTATCATTTTATTATTTAATGTTAATGCATCGTAATGATTTAATACAAACTCTATTTGCCAAACTATATTTTATTTCTCTACTTTTATTATACTAGCCTTAGGGTACGCACTTTGCGCGTGTACCTACATCAATTAATATATAATATTATTTATATTAATATTTTTATAAAATATATTTAAGTTATAAAAAAAATATATACAATTTTATGAAAATGATAATTTTGGTTGAAAGAGGACTATCTACATATTCAAGTAATCGTTTTTAATTGCTTTTGATGATTTTTAAAGTCCTAAGAAATATGACTGCATACTTAAATAAAACAAATCATTTTCGTACTTTTAAAGTATGTGCGGCTATGTGTCTATCAATGCGCAATAATTTTGTGTCATTTTAAACGTATTTATTAAATTTGATATTTATTAGAATTCCTACATACATATTGAATATTATTAATAAACTTTTTTTAAAATAAAAATGATTTATTGCTATCATATCCTTGTTCGAGTTAGTAATTGATAAGTTAACAACTTTTTTTTTGTCTTAGTTTAGTAACAAACTCAGAATATAAAAATAGAAATTTGCAAGTGCATGTCTTGATCGAACATATTCATTTCGAATCATAAATATTGACTACCATATTTGTAATTAGAAATATACTACTTTTGAATCTCCAAATATGAGAACTTTTTATGTATTTCAAACATGGAAAAATATTAACCAAATTTTAGTTAAAATTAAAGTCCTAATATCAATGCTATAATTTAACGATCATTCCTAAGTATTAGAAGATTATTATAAATGACTATTTTGTCTAGTGTGAACTCTATTTTTTTTTAAAGGGTAAAAAAAAAAAAGAGGCAAACGATATTTCACTAATGGCCTTCGTACTTTTAATATGGTATAGATATATATAAATGCATACTAGATATTAATTGTTATAATAATATAATTTAATATTTTATCATAAATTATTAGAATTATAGAGGCATAATAATTTTTAAAATGGATAAGAACTTTTAAATAAATTAGATCATCTTGCTAAAGTTTAATGTTACTTTAAATTAGACCAATTTTATAACACATTTTTTAGATTTTTAGACCCCAAAAATCAACCAAAATAGCCCATACCCACCAACCCATCTACCTAACATTTTCATCTACATGGACTCCACATAAGCGCCACATAACCTCCACATCAGCGCCACATATGCGCCAACGGTACAAATCCCATGACTAACACACTCCTAGCACATGCTCTCACCATCCCTACACACTTTGACCCACTCCTTGCCACATGGACTCATCAGATCTAGTCTATTTTTGAATTAATGGTCAAGATCATCTCTTCCATCTTCTAGAGAATTCCAAATAAAGACTTGCTTTATTTATTTTATTATACCTTATTTACTTATATTAGAATTAATCTCAGCCATCCAATGCATCTAATCCAATGGTTGGATTTATTTCTAAAATTAAAATTAAATTAAATTAGGGTTTCCTCTCTTTCTCTCTTTCAAGGAAACCAACGCCTCTTTTGTCTGCCATGGCAGAAAAGTTTTGGCTTCTTCTATTTTCTTAGAAAAATTTGACTCTCAAATCATATAATCAGAAGTTTGTATACCTATTCTAAGGAATCATCTGCAAGCTCAAAAAACTTCGATTGAAGAATTCAAATTTGTTTGCTATGAAGATGATAAAGGTAAAAATCGGTTCTATTTTGTTTCCTTCAAGGTTTTACAATTTGGCAATCGAATCTCTGCTTCTCCTGCCCGTATCGTCCTTTTTATTTCTTCTACACACCATTTCAATCCGTTGGAAGCCCTAACTCTTCAAGAATCCCGCCCAAATTGACCCTAGAGAAGCCCTAGTAATTTTTTATAAATACATAGCTTTGGGGGAACTCGGGGGGCCATCTTCAAAGTTTTATTCTTAAACATACTTTACAAGGCCTTAGTTGTGTATCCTCTGTTGCTCTCCTCTAAAGCAGAGGTGTTCTTTTCTTTTACCTTTCAGAGCTTGTTAAGTCTGTAGTTATAAGCTCGAGTTCAAGTTCGAAACCAAGAGTCTCGGAGATAGACCTATTCGACACGTCCAAGTTCGCTGCATCGCAAAAGGTCAGTAATTTTTCATTCTATCTTCATCCTTTCTTCACGTTTTTAAATACATTGGGGCATGTATTACGAGTGAACCTTTGATTCCCTTTGATATTTTCTTGTTCAAGTTAAATGGCATAAAACAAATGAATGTGATATGTTGTCTATTATTTGTATTTATATCTTTATTTAACAGTCGTTGGGTTAGGATTGTGTATTTGTATGCAAATCCTAGATATTAGTGGTTGATTGACATATCACAAGTTTCTTCTAAGACTTTACTGTCCATTTGTTCATAGAAATAGGAATTAGTTGGTTGTACTGTATTCATGCGAACAAACGAAAGCAGGAGTAATTAGTAATGCATTTATCATTTCTATTTTATCAATAAATGCTCATTAGCATTTTAACAAAGTAAACTAATTAGATGCTAGTGAATGTTTTCTCTGTAGCTAAATACTAACATAAAAATATATAATTTAGAGAACATAGTCTTTACTAGAAAGGGTACATGACTTAATAAAAAAAATCATACTTAGTTGTTGTATCTGGTTTATGTATCATTAAGGAGGTTTATGTATCATTAAGGAGGAGGAAAACTTCCTGTTAAGATAGTGTATTGAATTTTTGTCTAAAAGGAGTCTAAGTTGATTTATTGTTTTAAAAGCATGAAGCAAATCTATCCATACTTTATTATCACTCCAGAATATTGCTCAAATAACATGTGTTTAGATATCATATGCTAACATCTAAAATATCAGTAGCATTCTTTAGATATCATGTGTAGTAATTGTCTAAAAAGAGTCCCGACATTTTGACTTATCTTTAGAAGGAATGGTATTGGGATTTTGATATCTAATTTAAGACTTAAAATTGAAGTAGATCCAATTATATGTGTTGTGTTATATGGATATTTAATTTATCTAGTGTCTTTGATATCATGGATAGCAAGACTGTTAGGGCCTGTTTATTCATTTAGCTTATTCCTAAATAGGAAATAGTATGCTTGCATTTTCATGAGCTACAAGCCTATCTATTACTGAAGTATTAATGCCTCTCTTTAGTTGCTTCCAGTAGTAGGAAGATGGACTTTGAATTTGCTTGAAACTTAGAGATCTTATTTATAGGTTTAGAGAAATTATTTGTTCCGTCTAGAACCTCTGCTTATAAAAGTTTAAATTTAGGCTCACTAATTGATGAAAATATATCTTGAACTTATCATGACTTTATTAGAACCTTTTTGATACATGTATTCTTTTTGTAAAGACACTAGTAGTGAGATTCAGAATTTATGTATCAGTTTTTTCTGTTGAGTATATTTATATAGTTTTGTTGCTTTGTTTTCATCCAGTTAGATAGGGTAAATATACAAAGTCCAACTGTTAAGTGTAGTTTTTTACCGAAAATAATGGATTCCTTATCCCGTCGTGAGATTATAATTTAATGGAAGTTAGTAGTGTTATTAGTGCCACTGTTTTTCCTTTCTCGTTTCCGTTATACTTGTTTAAGATTTTCTCTTTTCTAATTCTTTGCTTTCTTTTGTGTGTTTTGCATATGCACTGGAGCAATATGAGTCTTAATGCAGGACTCGCTACCATATCCCGAGCATGGAGTCATCGCATTATCCGTAAAAATACATTGGATAGCGAGAAAACAAGCGAAGAGCTTGGGGCTGCCGATGGCACTTTTTTTTCCTTTCTTTTTTTTCGTTATTCGCCTTTGATCGTCTATGTTGTCTAACCATATAAATTTGGTTGCGTTTGTGTAGTTAGTCTATCTCCCTGTTGAAAATGGTTAGCTGAAGCACATAATTAACTACCTATAATTTCTATCTTGGGGTGTAAGGTTTAAAACTAGTAACTGGAACTCATTTTTTTAAAAAAAAAAAAACCGTGCCTAGCTTGACAAATACATTTTTTATATTATTGGATATTGGTTTTCTCTAAAATATTAGATATACCAAGTAAAGGTTTATCTTTGTAGTAACTATATATATATATATATTTTTTGTTTCTCTTTCAAATTAAAACATATGCATATCGTGATGTTCTTATAACTTTGTGAATTTAAATATTTGGAAGAAGTTTTAAAATCCATATGTCTATTTTTCAACGCCAAAAACGCTAGATATTCACCACATTTTGCTATAATTGACTTTAACTAATTCGATCTACATTTTTTATTGTTTAATTAAAAGTAGTTTACTTCAATTTCATCAGCGAAAGAAAGTTTTGTCTACCATTTGCTACCAATACGTCAAAATACTCTTATAAAATAATTAATTTAGAGTTACTAACCTAAGCTTGGCCGGTTAACCGTTATTAACGGATTTTAAAAGGTGCTTTTAAAACAAAACCTTCCTTTTAAAATATTTAAAACCCTTACTTAGAATCTTTAGGTTAACACCATAAGACACAGTTTGGCTTAAGCTTTAAAAATAGGTGTCCTAATTCACCTTAAAAATAATTAGGTGGCGACTCTCTTTAATTAATTAATCCTTTAGAATTACCAATATGTTATACTCAAATTTGACCCGTGTTAAAATGGGGTATAACAACGGGTTGGGGTGCAGGGGCGATTGGCGACCGATGGATCAAAAATGATCCAACAGCTTGGATATCCTGGCCTGTTACGGCGTCGTTTGGGCGTATCCGGAGATGGCCTGAACCGAATTTTGCTTGGGCCTGGGTTGGTCATTTTCCTTGGGCCTATTTTTACACATAATTGACTTAAAACAAAAATCCTTAACTTGAAACCCAAAATTGCTAGATAAAAATGCAAATGCAACATGTTTTTGTAGTTTTTATTGATTTAACAAATAAACATGGACACGCAAACGCAAACAATAAGAAAAAGAACATATAATCCACAAATATTGCAAACAAACACAAAAACTCTTTTTATTTTGAATTTTTGGGAGTAATTCGTGTGAGGCAAAAAATCACGTGCTCACAGCAGTTTCGGGGCGCCCGATATCTTATCAACCCTTTCTTGACGCTCCCTCATTTGGTCGTGTAGCATTTTATTCTCGTTCTCCATTTTTTCTATTTTCCTCATAATCACCGCAAGTGCATCATTACCTGCATCAATAGCGGTGTGAGTGTTACCTGTTGGGAGAGGAGCGGAAGCAGGTTGCTCTTTGGCGGTTGATGTGGTATCCGTTCGTGCGACGCTTCTACTTGCCCCTTGAATGGGTTTGTCGAGTATATTGTTTATAGTACTTGTCAAGCACATCTCCAGTAGTTTTTTTTTTTACTGTTGGCGGCGCTTCCTTAGTTGTGGACGTGGAGGCTCCACTTTCGCGTGAAGCAACTACACTTCCATGAGGGGGAGGTGAGTCGCTCCGCCTGGGTGTAGTCAGCATCACATTCTCTTCGTCTACTTTATCAACCTCGTTGATGGTGTTCAAGAGGTTGGTTGTGGCGTTTACTACTGCTTTCAGTCTTTCATCTCCTTTTTCTACCATTGTTAGTTCGTGCAAGCGAGAAAAAGATAGTTGTTGTCATTTTTTTATCTAGAAGAAACTAAAATTTTAACTAGAAATTCCCCACAGATGGCGCCATTGTTTTACCAAAAAAGTGTTAAACTTTTTCCTAAAACGAATTAGTAAAAAAATAGTGGGTGAAAGCGAGTTAAACTACTACATTTGAAGACTTAATGCATTAACAATGTAGGATCATGTCCGATAATATTGAATGCATATTAAGAGTGCTCAACAATTGTCAATTAATGCAATAAAGAAAACTTGCAGTGAAGGTAGATAATAACAACAAATGTAATAAGAAGGAACTTGTCACCCAAATGTTAGATGACTTGTATGATTCTCCTTCATAACAACAACACGGGGCAATATAAAATGAAGGTGGACAAGAGATCCTTGGATCTTGTAAGTAAAAGATATATGTTGAATTATGGAATGAGTGGACAAGACAAGCTTTGTATATTCTCTGTAATCAGCCTTTACAATGTGTTCTTATCCAAAGTCAAGATCGCCTTTTGTTCTTTTATCTTTTCCTATTTATAGGGGATACTCCTAAGAAGCCCTAAAAGTACAACTGAAAGAATATACAATGAAATATTCTGTGTTTCTAGTCTAAACTTATTCTACCATTGCTTCCATACATTTTTTACTTGACCTCGGCACTAATCCTTTTTAAGGCGACTCTTCACCATTGTACCGTGGTCGGCTTAATCCTCGACCGCGTCCATTTGCAACTATTAAGTCTAATACAAATTTTGACCAATACAATAGTGAGGGAGAGATAGATCGGAGATAGAGGAGTTCTACAAATGTTTGACCCTTTCCCTTTTCAATAACAAATTTTCCAGTTAAGTGCTTAGATATGGTAGCAGAACCTAGGACCCCGTTTTTTCTTAACATAGTTCTAAGCAAATGTTTTTGGAAATATTCTGAAAGCACGCCGTTGATTGTATAGCGAGACAATTTTTGGCTTTCTATTGGATTTCATTAGCTTCGAGGATTATATATTTTATTTTCCCGAAAAACAATCTTGATTAACCTTCAAAAGGACGGACCTATACTTTCGCACTTTCCTTAATCGCGTAGAAAATTGAAATGCTTTTTGTTTCTCCAGTTAAACTTACCCATATAATTGGAAATTATAAGCAGTATTCACCAATCAGTAGTTTAAAACTAGGATAGTGCCATAGTAAAAGAGAACGTTATTAATTTAATAAAAATGGTTGCATGTTATAAATATATTATATTATGGATGTTCATACTCCGTTGTAAATAAGCTTTCTGAAGAAGCTTATCCGTATATAACTCCGCCGTAAATATGTTTATCTATTTAGTACTCTATTGGAAATAAGCCTCCTGAAGAAGCTTATCATTTCGGTACCCGGTTATGGATAAACATTACCTCCGGTAGAAGATTATACATACCGAGTATAATAAGCTTATCCTTTCAATATCCGGTTATGGATAAATATTACTCTCGGTAGAGATTATCCATACTGGGTATAATAAGCTTATCCTTTCAGTATCCGGTTATGGATAAACATTACCCCGAGTAGAAGATTATCCATACCGAATATAATGAACTTATCCATTCAGTACTCCGTTATAGATAAACATTATTCTCAGTAGAAGATTATCCATATCTGGTATTGTAGCAGCTTACACAGCAGCTTGTTGTAGCAGCTTACACAACGGCTTGTAGTAGCTTACACAGCAGCTTGCAGTAGCAGCTTACACAACAACTTCCTTTCTTATATAAATAGAAGAGTTTTCATTTCATTATGTACATCGGTTTGAATTCGAATAATATATTAGCCTCTCTCTATACTTGTCTTTACTTTACAGTTTTTATTTTATAACACTTATTTCTTTTCTCAGACCCTCGGCTCAGAAAAAGGGAGAGGAACGAGGTAAGAACTTTCTTTTATTAAATAATGTCAAATCTTTCTAAACTTGAATTTATAGCCCTGGATATATCGGGCAAAAGCTATATGTCTTGGGTGCTTGATGCTGAAATTCATCTTGATGCGATGGGTCCGGCAAACACTTTCCGTGATAAAAATCAGGCATCAAACCAAGACCGTGCCAAAGCAATGATATTCTTACGCCATCACCTTGATGAAGGCCTGAAAATGGAATATCTTACTGTTAAAGATCCAGTCATACTGTGGAATAATTTGAAAGATAGATATGACCACCTGAAGATGGTCGTTCTTCCACAAGGCACGATATGATTGGACTCATCTAAGGCTACAAGATTTTAAATTTATCAGTGAGTATAATTCTGCTATGTTCAGAATTATTTCCCAATTAAAATTATGTGGTGATAATATTACTGATTATGATATGTTGGAGAAAACTTTCACCACTTTTCACGCCTCGAATATGCTCCTGCAGCAGCAATATCGAGAGATGGGATTTAAAAGGTATTCTGAACTTATCTCACATCTTCTTATAGCCAAACAACATAATGGGCTATTAATGAAAAATCATGAAAGTCGACCTACTGGTTCTTGTCCATTCCCTGAAGTGAATGAGACGAACTTCCACCAATCCAAACGTGGAAGAGGTCGTGGCCCCAGTCGTGGTCATGGCCGTGGTCGGGGAATAAATCCCAATCATGGTAATAATAATGCACCAAAGAACCCTCCTCGCCACCAGCAGTGGAAAAGGAAGGAACAAAAGCATGAAGCGGTGCAAGCACCAAATGCAGAAAGTGCATGTTGTAGATGTGGAGGAAAAGGGCACTGGTCACGTACCTGCCGTACGCCAAAGCACCTGGTTGAGCTTTATCAAGCCTCCTTGAAAAAGACAGAGAAAAATGCTGAAGCAAATTTTATCTCTGAAGATAATTTTGACTTCATGCATTTAGATGTAGCTGATTACTTTGCACTCCCAGAAGGAGAAACAAGTCATGTAATCGGTAGTGAATCTGTAGAAATATAAATATTTTGATTTTTGTTGTTTGTAATAAGTAGTATGGTTATGTAATTGTACATAAATAAAAGTTATGATTTGATAATGTTGCTTACTATAATATATCTTATTTATGTCATTTTGAAGAATTTGGATATTATTATTAGATCAACTTAAACTCTAGCATAGTTTGCAAGAAATATACAACTATCAGAAGTAGTTATTTTTGTATATCTTATTGTAATTATATTTTATTAACCACCAGAAGTGGTATATGCCTATGATCACCAGAAGTGATAATTTAGACTTTCTATGGTTACAATTGAAGATAAAATACATAAATATTCTCTACACGCCTCGATCTAAATATTTTAAAAGAGGTTGTGGCATCACAATTTATTGTGATTAATGCGCGTTCAGATAATCATGTTCGATTTTCCTGAAGGATGAGAAATTTTGATAATAATAATCCATTCCCTGAAGTGAATGTGGCAATATTAATAAATTTGGTAAATATGAACGCGTTTTTGATGTAAATATATTTACCTCCAGAAGAGGTAATATAATTGAGAGAATATATATTCAATATTTCGTATTTTAAATCTGCTCCTGAAGAAGTAATACAATTGGAATTGCCTCCTGAAGTAGGAAAATATTATGAATAGGAGTTTTCTTGTGCTCAAACAATTGTTTACTTGGTTGTGATTTTCTCTTTCTCTTATGGTACCAGAAGTATCAGAGCAATATTTGATAGTACAAATGTATTAACAACTCCTGAAGAGCTAATTGTTTGCCTAGAAGACACGTGACACCCGTAATGTCCAATAAATATTAGATTATGGATAATAAATGAAGGCTCTCGAAGAGATTATTTACAAATATGTCATTCATATTATATGATTGTGGTCAAAACATAGGTTTTAGTAAACCCGAAGTTTACTAAAATAAATGGCTATCATATTGAGATTATAAATGATTGAAAGATTGAAAATCTTCAATTTTCCACAATCATAGGGGGTAAAATAATATGTATATGAGAAGTTACCCGCCTTATTCTTCGATTTGTACTTCATCGTGTATCACGATAAACCAGAAGTTTACTAATACAAAAATAGCCATAGTAAATCAGAAGTTTACTAATATGTCATAGTAAACCAGAAGTTTACTAAGAGATAGCACATGTCATGATAAACTTGAAGTTTTCATTTGCCATTATTAAATGAGCTATTTGAGAATTTAGATAAGCATATACTCAAGAACTAGAAGATTCTTCAAGAATTCTCCTGTGTTGCTTGTTCTCATAATAAATTGATTATACCAGCTAAAGTTGGGACTAAAACCCCTTATTCTGAATTATATAAAAGGTGAATATTCACCTATCATGTGAACCACTTATAGATGCATATATAAGATGGTTACATGTATGTTTCTTGTCAACCTGCAGTTTGGCATTTGAAATTGCTTTTCTCACTTAAGAGCATAATTTTCAGATTATGAAATCAAGACAGTTCATCTTGATAATGCTGGTTTATGTACAAGCTAGTTTAGCAATGAATACCTCCTATTAATGGCTAAACTATTGTTTATGAGAACAAAGCTTCATGTGTTGGTCTAAGATTTTCTAAATTGCATATAGCAGCACTTGTATGCATCAGACCAACAAATGATAAGTCCTCCCCTCATAATTGGTTTATGATCAGAAATCAAATATTTTACTATCTTTTGATGTATGGTATATGATTAATTTCTCTACCACAATGCATAAAGATATGTTTTCCAAAGAAGATTGGGGATATATGTTAGTTTTTCTAACATCCGGGGAATGGAATAAATAGCTGAAAAATATGCTATATGAATGGAATTATCATGATCCTCACTTAGAAGATAATTCAAGTCAAATGCCAGAAGCATTTGCTGATCCAAAATCAAATATCATATTTCAGCTGCAAATGCTCCTATCAAAATTTAAAGTCCCTGAAGGATAGTGTTTACTGTACGCATGAAGCGTGGTAGACAAATCGGTTCCAAAGGTAACGATCATTGAAAAATGATAAGGAGCTAATGATCAAAATGATCATACTAAGGAGGAAATAAGCTCTAGAAGAGCCCACGACATAACATTTCATGAAACTCCAGAAGAAGTTGAGGTACCTAAAAATAAAGAAAGTGATGAGATCTCAACAAGTTATGTCGCTTAGGAACCGATACAAAATGATCGTCGACGATATATTTGATACAATATAGTGCACAATATTGTGAAATATTGTGAGGATCGGACCAGTAGTCCAGACACCTGAAGATGCCATGCCATTTAAATGCGAGTCATAACCTATATGTCTCATTTGATTAAATCTCTATAAATATCCCTGAAGGATTTAAAATGCCTGAAGCATATAAGTTCAAAGTCTCGGTAAATGTACTCGATCAAATTATAAAGATCTTGTACGGTTTAAATCAATCTGGACGCAAGTAATTTAATCGCCTCACTGAATATTTGCTGAAAGAGAGTTACATAAATAATGTTATTTGTCCATGTAAAGAAAATGTCATCGGAATTTGTTACGCTTACTGTATACGTTGATGACATAAATCTTGTTGGAACTCCAGAAGAGCTCTAAAGGCAATTGAATATCTTAAAAAGAAAAGAATTTTAGATGAAAGATCTTGGAAAATTATCTTGGTCTGCAAATTAAATATTTAACAGACGAGATCTTTATCCATCAATTTGCCTATACATAAAGGGTCTTTGAATGCTTTTATATGGACATGCGCACCCATTAAGTACATCAATGGGTGTTCAATCACTTGAAGTGAATAAGGATCCGTTCCGACCTCTAGAAGAGGATGAGGAACTCCTTGGTCCTGAAATACTCGATCTCAGTGCAATTGCTATGCACTTATGTATCTTGTTAATGCTAACAAATGTAGTGCAGATCGTATTGGTTATGCAGGTACAAGGTTAGAATGCAGAGACTCAAATATTTGAAACAAGGTTTTCATCAGGGGGAGTAAATACGCGATGCACTCTTTTTTCCTTATTAAGGTTTTTTCCCACAGGGTTTTCCTTATAAGGTTTTAATGAGGCACATTATCTTTTAATGAACATCCAAGGAGGAGTGTTATAAATATATTATATTATGGATGTTCATACTCCGTTGTAAATAAGCTTCCTGAAGAAGCTTATCCGTATATGACTCCGTCGTAAATATGTTTATCTATTTAGTACTCTATTGGAAATAAGCCTCCTGAAGAAGCTTATCATTTCGGTACCCGGTTATGGATAAACATTACCTCCGGTATAAGATTATCCATACCGAGTATAATAAGCTTATCCTTTCAATATCCGGTTATGGATAAATATTACTCTCGGTAGAGATTATCCATACTGGGTATAATAAGCTTATCCTTTTAGTATCCGGTTATGGATAAACATTACCCCGAGTAGAAGATTATCCATACCGAATATAATGAACTTATCCATTCAGTACTCCGTTATAGATAAACATTACTCTCAGTAGAAGATTATCCATATCCGGTATTATAGCACCTTACACAGCAGCTTGGAGTAGCAGCTTACACAGCAGCTTGCAGTAGCAGCTTACACAGCAGCTTGCGGTAGCAGCTTACACAGCAGCTTCCTTTCTTCTATAAATAGAAGGATTTTCATTTTATTATGTACATCAGTTTGAATTCGAATAATATATCAGTATCTCTATATCTTGTATTTACTTTACGGTCTTGTGGGTAGGGCGGGAGGTTTGGGTGGGGGGTGGGGGGTGGGGGGTGGGGGAGGAGGTGAGCAGGGGGGCATGGAGTGGTCCTGTGGGTAGGGCGGGAGGTTTGGGTGGGGAGAGGTTAAAGGACGCTCGGAGATTGAGGATCGGGTCGTGGAACGTAGGCACACTAACGGGTAAGTCCATTGAGTTGGCAAAGATTCTCCAGAAGAGGAGGGTCAACATAGCATGTGTGCAGGAAACTAGGTGGAAAGGGACGAAGGCGAGGGATGCAGATGAGTTTAAGTTGTGGTACTTCGGGGTTGAGAGGGGTAAGAATGGAGTAGGTATCTTGGTAGATAGGAATCTTAGGGAGTCCGTGGTTGAGGTTAGGCGAGTGGATGATAGGTTAATGTCTATTAAACTGGTTATTGGCGGTAGTGTTCTCAATGTCATTAGCGCTTACGCGCCGCATGCAGGCCTAGCTGAGGAGGTTAAAAGGCGTTTTTGGGAGGGCTTGGATGAGTTGGTGAGTAGTATTCCCCAATCTGAGAAGTTAGTTATTGGAGGGGACTTTAATGGTCATATTGGGGCGGAGGATGGTGGTTACGGTGAGGTGCGTGGCGGCTTTGGCTTTGGGGTTAGGAACGGAGGGGGCACTTCGCTGCTTGATTTCGCTAGGGCTTCGGAGCTTTTGATCGCGAACTCGTCATTCCAGAAGAGGGAGGAGCATTTGGTTACTTTCAAAAGTTCCACGGCGAGGACTCAGATTGATTACCTCCTCCTCAGAAGGAGCGATAGAGGGTTGTGCAAGGATTGCAAGGTTATTCCGGGAGAGTCCCTTTCAACTCTTCATAGACTCCTAGTGATGGATGTAGGTCTCTAGGTGAAGAGGAAGAGGAGGGGTTCTCGGGGCCGACCGCGGATTAGATGGGGAACTTTGACTAAGGAGAAAGCCCAGGAGCTGGAGAGGAAGCTAGTTGATGGGGGAGCTTGGAGTAGCTCTGGGGAAGCGGACGCAATGTGGTCAATGACGGCGAACTTGGTTAGGGAGGCTGCGCGAGATGTGCTTGGGGTAGCCAAGGGCTATTCAGGCAGGCACCAAGGTGACTGGTGGTGGAATGAGGTAGTCCAAGGAAAAGTGGAGGCGAAGAAGGCGGCGTTTGCTAAGTTGTCAGGGAGCTTAAGCGAAGAAGAAAGGAGAGCGAACAAGGAGAACTACAAGGTGGCGAGGAAGGAAGCGAAACTAGCGGTCACGGAAGCTAAAAATGCCGCGTTTGGGCGCATGTACGAGGAATTGGGGGAGAAAGGCGGGGACAGAAAGTTATTTCGGTTGGCTAAGGTGAGGGAGAGGAAGGCGCGGGATCTAGACCAAGTTAGGTGCATCAAGGACGAGGATGGTAGGGTTCTGACGGGGGAGTCGCAAGTCAAGCGGAGATGGCGGGAATACTTTCGAGACCTGCTTAACGAAGAGGGGGATCGAGTCTTAGAGCTAGGGGAGCTGGGGCATTCAGAGTGTCCTAGAGACCTCGGGCACTGCAGGCGCATTAAGGAGGAGGAGGTCTTGAGGGCGTTGCGTAGGGATGAGTAGGGTTCGAGCGACTGGGCCAGACGAAATTTCGGTGGAGTTTTGGAAATGCATGGGTAGGTCAGGAGTGGAGTGGTTGTCCAGGTTGTTCAATGTGATCTTTAGGACCAAGAGGATGCCGGAGGAGTGGAGATGGAGTACAGTGGTTCCCTTGTACAAAAACAAAGGGGATATCCGGTGTTGCAACAACTATAGGGGTATCAAATTAATAAGTCACACCATGAAGGTCCTGGGAGAGGGTGATCGAGGCGAGGGTGAGGGAGATGTCATCTATATCCGTGAACCAGTTTGGTTTCATGCCGGGTCGCTCTACTACAGAAGCTATCCACCTTGTGAGGAGGGTGGTGGAACTGTTCAGGGATAAGAGGAAGGACCTGCATATGGTGTTTATCGACTTGGAGAAGGCGTACGATAAGGTCCCTAGAGAGGTTCTGTGGAGATGCTTGGAGGCGAAGAGCGTGCCAGAAGCCTACATCAGAGTGATCAAAGACATGTATGATGGAGCCAAGACTAGGGTTAGGACGGTGGGTGGCGACTCGGACCATTTTCCGGTGGTTATGGGGCTACATCAAGGATCTGCGCTAAGCCCTCTCTTATTTGCCTTGGTAATGGATGCTCTAACTCGCCATATTCAAGGGGATGTGCCATGGTGTATGCTCTTTGCTGACGACATAGTCTTGATAGACGAGACGAGGGCCGGTGTTAATGCGAGGTTGGAGGTCTGGAGACAGACCCTCGAGTCTAAGGGTTTTAAACTAAGCAGGTCTAAGACAGAATATCTAGAGTGCAAGTTTAGCGCCGAATCGAGCGAAGTAGGCTGGGACGTGAAGCTGGGATCTCAGGTCATAGCCAAGAGGGACACTTTCAGATATCTTGGATCAGTGATTCGAGGGGACGGAGAGATTGACGGGGATGTCACTCACCGTATAGGAGCGGGGTGGTTGAAGTGGAGGCTCGCATCAGGAGTCTTGTGTGACAAGAAAGTTCCACAGAAACTCAAGGGGAAGTTTTATAGAGCGGTGGTTAGACCTGCCATGTTGTATGGGGTGGAGTGCGGGCCTGTGAAGAACTCTCATGTCCAGAGAATGAGAGTTGCGGAGATGAGGATGCTCAGGTGGATGTGCGGGCTCACCAGATTGGATAAGATTAAGAATGAAGTTATTCGGGAGAAGGTGGGGGTGGCCCCAGTGGATAAGAAGATGCGAGAAGCGCGACTCGGGTGGTTTGGGCATGTGCGGAGGAGAAGCCCTGATGCACCGGTGAGGAGTTGTGAGCGACTGGCGGTGGTTGGCGCGAGTCGAGGGAGAGGGAGGCCTAAGAGGTATTGGGGTGAGGTGATTAGGCAGGATATGGCTAGAATGGGGATTTCCGAGGACATGACCCTTGATAGGAAAGTTTGGAGGTCTAGTATTAGGGTTGTAGGGTAGGGTCTTCTAGAATTCTTAGCACTTCTTTTAGGGGCTGAGTGAGGTTTGGTAGCAATCTCTATAGTTAATTAATGTATTGTGTTGTGCCTATTATGGTAGTAACCGATTGGTATTATTGCATGTCATTCTACTTTTGGTTTTATGTTTAGATAATTATTTATTTGATTTATCCCGAATTTACTAACATTGTTTTGTTTTGTTTTGTTTGTTGATTTTCTCTCTCTTTTTCTGAGCCGAGGGTCGGCCGGAAACAGCCTCTCTACCCTTTCGGGTAGGGGTAAGGCCTATGTACGTATTACCCTCCCCAGACCCCACTTTGTGGGAACATACTGGGTAGTTGTTGTTGTTGTTGTTGTTGTTGTTGCATAATTTTTTGTTATTACATCCCACACAATTACCAAAACACAAGAAGAAAACGCAAGACACAAATTTCATTGTCTCGAGACTCGACCATCCTCGCTGAAACACACGAGATTTATCAATTTCTCCAATTCTCCATTTTCTATCGTTAATAAGAAAATCAAATGCCGGTCGTTAGTTCAAATTCATCATCTTCCACTTCAAAATCATGGATCCTTCATGGTCTAGCTGCGGGAGCTGCAATGGCCGCGGCTCTCGGGGCTCGCGCGTATCTTGGCCGATCCGGCAGGATTCGGAGCCGGGTCATTGGCATTATACCCGCACGTTTCGCTTCCACTCGCTTCCAGGGTAAACCCCTCGCTCATATCTTGGGCAAGCCCATGATCCAGGTATTTTCTAAGAACTCTCATTCTTTTTACCGTCTGTTCAGCTTATAAAATTGCATGATTCGTTAATTGATTAGAGATTGTTGAAATAGAGCATAAACAGCAAGCCACAAATTTCAAAATAACCTTCAGCTTTTACCGAATAATGTAATTACTGATTTTTTTGTGAAACTGCATATTATATACTTCCTAGTACTCCGTTTGTTTGAAATTATTTACCTCTGGTGTAGCTTTAATCGGGATGTATTATCGTACTCGTCATCTCGAAAGGAGTTGACAGTTGACACCCTCACCAGATTCAAATTCTTAATTGCAGAGAACATGGGAAAGGGCAAAACTTGCTGCTACCTTGGATCATGTTGGTACATCTCCATTTGACCTAACTTGACTACTTTCCTATATCCCCAAGCACAACCGCCGACAAAGAAAAATAGGAAAGAAACGAGAGAATGAAAAAAGGGAAGCAATAGTGGGTGTAGTGTAGTTGCTGATATGTTTGCATTGTTTAACAGTTGTCGCAACAGATGATGAAAAGATAGCCGCGTGCTGTCATGGTTTTGGTGCTGAAGTAATAATGACTTCTGAATCATGTAGAAATGGTAAACATAACATCCACTTGCTTTATTGATCCTAATTTTGCTAATTTTGAGAAATTTCAGTGTTTGAAATTGCTAATGATCAGTTGTTAATTTGAAGGAACCGAGCGTTGTAATGAAGCTCTTCAAAAGCTTGCAAAAAAGTATGATGTTGTCGTTAACATTCAAGGAGATGAACCACTTATTGAACCTGAGATAATAGACGGCATTGTCAAAGCCCTGCAGGTAAAGTTCCTTTTTTTTTTCCTGATACTGATATGAATTGGGGTTGAACTTTTTAAAGTTAACTCTGACAAAAGGTACTTAAATTATGATAAATGAGAGGTTTGTAATTTTATAAACATTTATTCCAATATGGTCGTGGCTTATCATACTCATACCATCTAAAACTTTATGTATTTAGACGTGTATTTCCGAATATTACACTGTTAGTGTTATTAAGTTGATTAATTTTTGTTCGAACGAGGGAAGGGATTAAACTAGTGTTATGCTCAAAGTAATATAAAATTTAGTTGCGGCCAGTTATCAGAAAAGAGTGGATAAGCTGACATGGACAGTGGACCCACAAATGAATGGTTGAACTCAATGTTTTTTCACAAAGTGAAGATATAAACATATTGGACCCTGCAGTAACTATTAGCTTCATCATATATCAACTTACAATTATCGGGGAGATTTAGAGAAGTTAAAGTTTGACTAGGTCCTTAGTGATGTGTTTTGGTGTTATATCTTGAATTTTAGTGAGATTCTTTGAGGAAGAGTTATAATTTCCGAGGAAGGCAAATCACCCCCCAAAAAAGCAGCGAAAGATATCAGTTTAAGGTCAATATAAACTGCTTAGTCTAGTTTAAATCATTCGACTTGGTACAGTTTGCCATTTATGAAAAGATGTTAATTTTTTTTGGGGAATGTGCAAAGCTGATTGCAGATCAGACTTCAGAGAAAGGGGAAAAAAAATAACTTTAGAGTAATGTGAGTTAGCCCTTGTGGGTGAAGCCAAAATTGCAAAAGGCTCTAGCTACTGCATGGTCTAATATTATCAACAATTCACGGTAGTCCTAAATCTGCCTCCTAACTGACTTCATGATTATTTTACATAAATATATGTATAAGAGGATTATCTACGTTTGAGACAATCATTTCATGATATCATCTCTTGGGATGACGGGTACAGGGTAGTTAATTGCCACAAAACCTGCATTATGTGTAGTCATATATCATACTTATATTGTCAACGTATGAGGAAAGAAGTTTAGCTTTTACAAGAGTTGTAATGTAATTTCATCTCCTCACAACTTCTTTCTGCCTCTATATTACCAGTAGTATAACAACAACAACAAAAACCCAGTATATTCCCACAAAGTGGGGTCTGGGGAGGGTAATATGTAGACAGGCCTTACCTCTACCCGAGAGGGCAAAAAGGTTGTTTCCAATCGACCCTCGATTGCCAGTAGTATAACCTTATCATAAAATTACCAAAGGATTACCATGTATTTGTGCAGGCTGCACCAGATGCGGTCTTTAGCACTGCTGTGACATCTTTGAAACCTGAGGATGCATTTGATCCTAATCGTGTTAAATGTGTGGTTGATAAACGTGGTTATGCAATCTATTTTTCCCGAGGATTGATCCCTTATAACAAGTTAGTCATGAATCTCTTTAAAATCTATTGCAGTGGTATTTCTTATCTGCTTTGTGATAAAACCTGATCACTTTTGTGCAAACTTTCAGGTCTGGCAAGGTTAATCCTCAGTTTCCTTACTTGCTGCACCTTGGAATTCAGGTATTGAGTAATGCATCTATAGTGCAACTATCATTAGTTTCTCTGGCAAAATATTGTATGACTGAGCAATTGTCTTTCTCTTATATCATATACAGAGCTATGATTCGAAGTTCCTGAAAATATATCCAGAATTGGAACCTACACCATTGCAACTTGAAGAAGATCTTGAACAGTTGAAGGTCCTTGAGAATGGATACAAGATGAAGGTACCAAATCTGCATGCTTGACTCATTTTTTTTACTCGCGCTTTGATTGACAATTAGAGACTCTCGGCAAGTTATACCTTTGTATGCTAATTGTTTGTGCGAATATTGTGGAAAAACAGTTCAAAGGAAAAAAGAAAAGTTTTTCTCCTTGTATGATACAAAATACTTAGACGGTAGCAGCTGATGTTGACACTAATATGTGTCTTTCGTATACACATTTCTCACTTATCTATGGTTAACATGGATTCTCACTTTAATTTTTAACTGCTAATGTTAAATTGCTTGTATAAACAACAGATGCGAGTAAGTATTTACCATATGTGGACAGAAAAATTAGTCTTATAAATTAACAAAAACAAAAAATAGAAACTGAGAAGAAAAATTGTCTATAAGGTTAATCAGTTTGCATCGATGTCCTGCCTTGTTGCAGCCTTTCATTTATTTGCACATCTAATTTTCCTAGTTGGTTTGTTCCTCTTGTTCTGATTATCTATCAAGATTGTACTTATTTAGTGGATGGATCTCGTCCTGTATGCAGGTGATAAAAGTTGACCATGAGACTCATGGTGTTGACACTCCGGAAGACATAGACAAGATAGAGCAGTTCATGCGGGAGAGGAACTTGTCTTAGAGCAGAGTAAGTTTATATTGGATGACTTTGGTGTTGTATAGAGCTATAGATGTAGAGCTTTCTGGAAGCCATTCTTAATTGGAATTAGTGCATAATTGATGTTGCTGAATTATATATGTTAAGATGAAAGAACAATCCTGCGAATAGTTCATATTTTGGCGTTTGTGGTGTATACTATCTTCAACCTTACTAGGAGTAGGGACTAGCATTTCCGCCGATTTGCAAGGTTATGCATTTCTTATTCTTTCAATGGGTGGAATACTGGAATTTGGGTTGTCTAGGGAGCAGCCCTCTGTCTGTACTTGGTACATTGCGTGAAAGCTGACTGTCGACTATAGATATTTCCTAGGGTGTGAATAAGATATTTTGTTTTGCATTGGTTGCATCTGAGTCTGCGTATTTTCTTTGTTGTCGCCAATATCTAAAGTTAAATGGATTGAGTCGCTAATGGTAGTCGGGCATTGGGTTGGACATGGTTGCAGGTGGATAGCTTCATGACTAGTTTGGCCCTTGTTATGGAAATGCACAATGGTGCTGCCATTTTAATGGGTAATACTAGCTTGCTATGAGTTTCAATTTATAAGAAACCAGAACAGATTAGTGCTACTAGCAATATTTATAATTTTGATTGTTCAAGAGGCACTGAAAATGCTTAATAATTGGTGGAAGATAAATCCGTCGAGTCATCATAACATATAAGGATAGGATAAATTAAAAAAATAGCCAAATTTACAAGCAATCCATCAAAAATAGTCCTAACTTCAAAAGTAATCGAAATTTAGCAATTTTTTATGTAAAGATAAATTTGAACGAAAATACTATTCAAAACCTGGAAAATATGCTAGTATATTATGCTGGAATTCCAGCATTAAATACTAGGACTCCAGCATAATATACTGGAGTTCTAACAAAGTATACTAATCCAATATAATATGCTGGAAGTTCATACACAAGTACTCGAATTTTCAGTATATTATGCTGGAACTTTTCGTATTAGAGTTCCAGCATAATATGCTGGCAGTTCAACCAAAGGTGCACCGAACTCCAGTATCTATTGTAGCAAAATAGTGACTATTTTTCATTGACTTCATAAACGCTGGCTATTTTTGAATGATCCTTCCGAAACCGTGTTATTTTTACTATAAGGACGAGTGCTTTGGACTTTTAGAAAAGCAAAATAAACAAATCCTGGAAAAGACTGAAGATTTCCATTCAGCATGGAGTCTAGACTACTCTAGAATTTTCTATTGTATAGAAAAGGAAAGATGGTTGACCAAGGGTATATATGTCATTTCATAAAAAAATTATGTTTGCATTTCTTAAGTATAAAATACACATGGATCCCATATTCCTCTACCCACAACTCTCCTTCAAATACATAATGCATGTGTTGATTAGACTATTTGTGCAGTGCAAATGCTCATTTTCACTCTTTTTCTCATTTTGGAAAATTATTAATTTTGTTTTATTTAGATAGAAGTTTCCATAGAGAAAATAAAATTAATTTGTAAATAATACAACAACAAAAAGAAGTATTGATTTTTATAAGATTTTTATATTTAACCATATTTTCTATATATAGAAAAGGAAAAATGGTTGACCAAGGGTATATACGTCATTTCATAAAAAATTTATGTTTGCATTTCTTAAGTATAAAATACACATGGATCCCACATTCCTCTACCCGCAACTCTCATTCAAATACACAATGCATGTGTTAATTAGACTATTTGTGCAGTGCAAATGCTCATTTTCACTCTTTTTCTCATTTTGGAAAATTATTAATTTTGTTTTATTCAGATAGAAGTTTCCATAGAGAAAATAAAGTTAATTTTTAAATAATACAACAACAAAAAGAAGTATTGATTTTTATAAGATTTTTATATTTAACCATACTATCTTAAAGCAATTTAAAAATAAAAATTAAATGATTGTCATCTATCCATTTTGAAAACGGATTCAAACTAAATACTTTTATATTCAAAAATAATTTTAAAAAATATAACTTGTTAAACCTTAAAAGTTAATTAACTAAACACCAACAAATAATAATTTTAATACAGTGTTGGGCCCTTATACGGGTCTTTTCTCATCCAGTGAAGAGAGAGAAACAAAGTAAGAACAGTGTGCTACATGTACTTTTTTTCTTAGAGAAATGTCAATGTTATCTCATGTACATTAATGGCTTTGTATAAAAAGCTCCAAAAGAAACTACGCAGCTAGTATATGTGAATGTTGCAACTGTGGATTGCGCAACTAACCATCGACAGCAGCAAGAAGAAAATGCATCAGCGGGCAGCAGGTTTTGGTACTGATTCCGTGATCAACTGAACCTCTGTCTTGAAAAGAAGGAAGGATAGCGATTCCAGTGAAAAATAAACAAACCCACCGGGTGAGTGAGTCACAAACGATCCGAAACTCTTTCCCACCACACAGTGCCACGCTGGTCCGTATACCGAATCAAACTCCTAAAACCACAATGTGAAAAGAAAAATTCAAAATGTTTGAACTCGAATTTGAAACTAAAGGGGAACAAGAGCTAAAGAGATAGTGAAGTAGTCCTACCTTCTTGAGGGAGCGAGCAAGGAGGGTGGGGTTAGGACGGTGAGGGGAGGGGTGGAGGAGGAGAGTTCTGGCGCAACGAAGGGCGTGTTCCTGCATGGTGAAAGGCATGTCAGCTGATCTGAGTCGCACGTTGAGGCTGATGGCGAGAGCTGCAAGCTTCACTTCTTCTGTCGACATAGATTTGCCATTGTCGTTGCTCTTAGGCCTCTGGCGCTGGAAAAGAGTAGAAGAAGAAGAAGAAGAGTGCATGGGCATTAGGAGTTTTTGTTTTGAGGGAAAGAACTTTGCTGCTGTTGTTTCAAATATTGATTTGGGCAGAATTTCTCTGTAGTCAATCAGGAAAAGTAGATGAGTTGAAACTTTTGACCATTCAGACAAACAGACTGACCCAACCACAGGGAGTTGGCGGGTACGTTTGAAGTTCTATTTGAGCTACTACCCAATATAGTACTATAGTTATTACTATTAAATAAATCCTGTCTTTTTTGTTTTTTAATTATTCCATCATATTTGCCAGCATCACGAATTAATTTTCTATGTATAGCACTTTAAGGCACAAGTCTAACCAGGACTCTTTTTTATATACATTGAGATTCGGAACAAGTGAATCCCCAAGTATTTTTTATTTTTATACGAACATATAGAAATTATAAAATGTGTAAGGCGTGGATATTGATATACCTTAGTGTATTCTAAAAGTTATTGATATAATAAATGAAAATCTTAAAATTTGATAACAGAACTATATAAAATGAGAGTAGTATTAATTCTTCTCGTTGTGGAAGTGGCGATAAGGGAGAAAAGGCGGAACGTGGAGGCAGAGAAATGAGTCATGAATGACAAAGTGATAATGGCCAATGGGGCGTGGGGGAGGTTCTAAGTTTTTGTGCTATTAATACTCTGAGACTCAGACTACACGAGGATGGGATGGGAGATTCCCAAAGATTGTGTTTCCAAATGGTTTTTCACATTTTGTCTCCTCTTCCACCAAACTCAAGACTCAAGTCGCAACTCGTGAATTTTATGACCTCTGGGTGCTATTATTGCTATCATTACGCTTTTGTTTGTAAAAAGAAAAATATTTCATTCTTAACATATTGATTTCGAAATTTTCTGAACAAATTTACAATCGTTTATTGGCGCTTTTCCTGTGCACTCTTTATATTTCTAGAGGTAGTATCCAGTGGCGGAGTCAGAATTATATAAAGGGGTGTCTAAATAAAAAAATTATTGGTATAAGGAATGAAACTTGCAACCTTTTTGTAAATTTTGATATCCCTTGATCAATGCACTAAGAGTTTGTCTTGTGTTAAAGGGATGAACCCCTTAGATATATTCAATTTTTTAAAAAAAATTACTTATTTACGCAGTGTTATTTTCCGGTGAAGGGGTGTAGGGTGACACCCCTCGGACAAGGGTAGTTCCGACCCTGGTAGTACCGATGTTTCTTATTTCTTCACTACGGTATTTGATAATCAATAGAAAATATGAGGACTGGCATTACTTGAAATAGTAATTTCGGTGAGAAATCCACCTTTTAGTATTAAATAACAATGTAATTGACCATATTAACATTTACTATCTCACATAGACAATCCTAACACATTCCAACACTATTTACTCCAAGGACAACGTAGGAAAAAAATAATTAATTCTTTCTTGAAATCTAAAAAAATCACTTATTTTGGACCACAAGAAAAAAACAAAAAAATCACTTATTTTGGACCAGAGGGAGTAATAGTTATCCAATAGTTAGTACTCATAAGTTTTGTGGTGAGTGATAGACATGTTTACCTTGAAAAATGTAAGTAACAATTAAAGATAATTTATGGTTTTAAAGATGCTTGATATATTCTAATACTAGTGATTATATGAGTAATATTGAGCTTAAATAAGAAGAG
Source organism: Nicotiana noctiflora (assembly GCA_032618575.1). NCBI lineage: Eukaryota > Viridiplantae > Streptophyta > Magnoliopsida > Solanales > Solanaceae > Nicotiana > Nicotiana noctiflora. Next base: position 64,368 of record JASVEL010007252.1, read on the forward strand.
ATAATGAACCAAATCAGTGTTAACAAGACAGTAGGGGCCTCGAGCTCGTCTATCCAGGGACCTCGAGGTCAGCTAAGACCAATAAAGTATGAACAATAAAGTAAAGACAATAAGGCTAAAGAATAACTACTGAGCACATTGAACAAGAAAAGAATAAGAATCTTCTATTATAGTGAATGATATGATTCCTTTACAATATGATTGCAGCCCTCTTTATATAGGAAGAAAAAATTCCAAAATAGTACATTGCTCATAAAGGTAAAGAATTCTATTGGTACAAGTGTATAACGGCCTAGTACGGTCCTGTATCATTTCGTACAACCCTTATCCTATAATTAATGCTCAGGTCCACGTGTCCTTGAGAAACTCCCGCTCTTTCTTGATTGACTTTGAGATATTGCTGCCCTCGATGAAATTCGTGCCAAGTATCTGATCAGCTTCCTCGAGGTAGGTATCCCTTAGTCGGATACGACACCCACTTCAAATCTTCCGTACTCGGACCTATTAGCCTGATTTAAGCCTTCAAAATCATATTCCTCAGTATTGACCATATATAAGACACAGACCGAATCAAATGACTAACGTTACGTTTGATAAACTTGGAAAAGCTCATCGTGAAGAATAAGTTACAAGGCTCATAAAATATAAAAATGTAAAACAACTTGAGCGTATTATAAAATAAAGATTGTAAAGTAAAGACAAGTATATAGAGAGACTGATATATTATTCGAATTCAAACTGATGTACATAATAAAATGAAAACCCTTATATTTATAGAAGAAATGAAGTTGTTGTATAAGCTGCTACTGCAAGCTGCTGTGTAAGGTGCTACTACAACCTGCTGTGTAAGCTACTATAAGCTGTTGTGTAAGATGCTACTCCAAACTGTTGTGTAAGCTACTACAAGTTGGTGTGTAAGCTGCTACTATATCCGATATGGATAATCTTATATTAAAAGTAATGTTTATCCATAACGGAGTACTGAAAGGATAAGCTCATTATACCCGCTATGGATAATCTTCTACTGAACGTAATGTTTATCCGTAACCGGGTACTGAAAGGATAAGCTTATTATACCCAGTATGGATAATCTTCTACCGGAAGTAATATTTATCCATAACCGGATACTGAAAGGATAAGCTTATTATACACATTATGGATAATCTTCTACTGGGGATAATGTTTATCCGTAATCGGGTATCGAAAAGATAAGCTTCTTTAGAAAGCTTATTTCCAATAGAGTACTAAATAGATAAACATATTTATGACGGAGTCCTATATGGATAAGCTTCTTCAGAAAGCTTATTTACAACGAAGTATGAACATCTATAATATAATATATTTATAATAAGTATTTAATCCATAATATAATATATATATAACAAGTATTTCATACTTTCCCCACCCAACACTAAGAGGTGTAAAAATGTTGGAAAGAATTATATATGGAAACAATTTCTTTGAGATTGTTAGTATCACGAAAAGTCTTTTCTCCTATTCATTTAATCCCCTCCTTCCCCCCCCCCCCCCCCCCCCCACCACACACAAAAAAAAATGGAAAAAGAGAAAATGATGTAAGGTTCAAAATGGGCCATTAAACATTACTAGCACTGTAGTCTCCATTGATCCAGTGGCCCAATTACAAAAGGATGACAAAAAGAGATTTTTACCTATATGTACTGCATTACAAATTTATTTATATACTGCATTACAAACTATTTATATTTGGATTTTAACTTAATTACAAGTTGATATATAATTTACTAATTATATGCAAATTAGTATTAATAAGTATATATTCATTTATATTAGGAATTGAATAGAAAATTCATTTCCCTTTATACACACTTTCTCTCTCTTTCTCTCCATCTTTGTCCTTCCATCTTTTCTACTTTTTATCCTTTCATGTTGTATAGAATTTTAATGGAATTCATCAGTGAATTTTAATTATTTTAATATAAAGTTTTAATTTTCTTTCATGTTGCACAATTGGTGTTCCAATTGAAATTGTCTATCAATAAATTTTGAAGATGTTTACCTCTTCACCATTGACAGCCACTAAAAAGTTTCGAAATGTTGAATTCGTATTCGAGTATTCAAAAAATAAAATTTATATTTGGATTGGATGTTGTTGCAAAAAGTTGAGAATATTTTTTGAAATTTATATCTCAATTTTGAGGGTGTTTGGCGAAGATTAGAGTTGATTTTGGCTGGATTTTAAATTAAAATAAGAAGAAGAAGAATAAAAAGAACACATGACATATAAATACAAAATTGTATTAAAGTTATGTTATAGTTGTATTTAAGTTGTATTATATTGTAATTATATATTTTTTATTTTGAATACGGTATGAAAGTTGAAAAATAATTGTATAATGTATGAATCTTTGTATGACATCTGTATTTATGTTATAAATACTATCTTTTTTCATAAAGTTATTGATATGTATCAAAATTGTATTAAGAAAGAAAGTTTTGAGTGAAATTTCAGAGAGGAAGAAGAATACACCACGTACAAAAAGTGTACAAATTGCATACAAAAGATATTATATAAATTTTATATGAAAATTATATTTAAGTTGTATAATATTATAATCGTATTTAATTGGATAAATAAATGTATAAAAAATTGTAGATAAATTATCGATAAGTTGGATACTATATAATTAATTGTACAAAATTTATTTTAATTTATATGTTATTGTAAATGTATCGATTTATATCAATTTTGAATATTCTAGCATTCAACTCACCTGGTTTAGGTGCTGTTTATCATTGATGTCTTTATTGCTTTGATTTGGCATTACATTCTGGTTCAAACTATTAAAATAGTTTTCTAAGATTTGGTTCTCAACGAGTGAGAGCACCAAGCAATTCCATGCTCCAAGGTGTTCAACAAAGCAGTTCCCATTGTTGTTCAAGAAAGTCATACCACCTAGTACGAAGTGAAGACTGTACTGGGAAAAAACTTTTTATGACGTGGCAAGACACGTGGAATATCAAGTAAATTTTTTTTTATTATTTTAAGGAGGAGACACGAAGAAGTAAATTAGGCACGGGGTAAAATTCGATTAAAGAAGTCCCGTACCTATTTAGAACAGGTAAGAACGTAACTACGGAGATGAAGGACATCAACAGAAAATAGACACGAGCTTCGTATCCGTTCAAGACATCTAACGGTAACGAGCCAAAAAAGCATTTAAAGCGTGGATCTGAAGGCAGAAAGGAGTCTAAATTCAATCATTAAACATCCTATACGTTGAAGGATCAGCATTTATTGAAAATGATTATGTAACGACCTATTTAATGTCATTTATTGCTCATTAAAACTTACGTTTTATTCTTCCATCTAGAGTTAGCTATAAAAGGAGGAAGTTAAACCCATTGTAACACACAACAATCACTAAAATACAATCTTTTTTACTGTCTATTCTAATTAGGAAAGCCTATTACATTTTTTCGGTCTCTTGATTATCAGTAACCCGATTAAACAAATTGGTTCCGTTACCGGAAATCTGATAATCGATTCTTTTTAGAACTTATACGTTTCATTTGTCGTAAACATCATGTCACACGATACATTGAACGTTATCAGCGGCGGAGAGGATATCTATGGAATAACGTATACAGCTTCACAGAAAATTTCTAAAGTGGTTATTACGCATGGGAAGCGAGTACGCCAAACCTTGGAGGATGAAAGCGTGATTTTTGATGATGCAAACACCGAAGGAATGATCACCCCTCACAACGATGCACTGGTTATTTCTTTACTCGTGCACGATACTGATGTGAGGCGAGTCTTAATCGATCCGGGAAGCTCTATCAACATCATCTTACTAAAAGTACTACATGAAATACAAACTGACAATATAATGATACCTAAGGCGCATATATTATCAGGCTTTGATAATACGAATGTGACAACGATGGGAGAAGTGGTCTTAACAACTTACGCTGCGGGAGTTGTTAAAGAAACCAAATTTCAGATAGTAAATATAGAAATGGATTATAACCTAATATTGGGGAGGCCATGGATTCATGATATGGATGTTGTTCCTTCAACTCTACATCAAGTCATCAAATTTCCGTCGCCTTGGGGAGTACGACAAATCCGAGGGGATCAACGAATAGCCAGGAGTATCAACGTCGTAGCAGATACGAACTCCGACGAGTCTGTTGAAGGGGATAAAAGTCAAAATTCATTTAAAAAAACAGATTTAGACTCGAGGCCCGATGTTATTCAGGAACCCGAGAAAAATGAAAATATCAAAACAACAATTGAAGAGCTCGAAGCAGTAGTCTTATCTGAACAATGGCCCGAGAGAAAAGTTGATGTAGGGGTCAACCTAAGGTCAGATATGCGAGGTACGTTAATTGAATTTTTGAAAACTAACGGGGACTGTTTTGCTTGGTCCTATGCTGATATGACAGGTATACCACCGGAAGTAAAGACCCATAAACTCAACGTGGATCCAACCTACATTCCAATCAAACAGAAGAAAAGAAAGCAAGGGGCCTTCAAGAATCAAGTAATTCAAGATGAAATCCAAAAATAATTACAAATTGGGTCAATTCGAGAGGTAAAGTATCCTGATTGGTTAGCCAATACGGTGGTCGTGCCTAAGAAAAATGGTAAGTGGCGAGTTTGTGTAGATTATACTGATCTCAATAAGGCTTGTCCAAAAGATTCTTTTCCCTTACCTCATATAGATCGGATGATAGACGCCACGGTAGGTCATGAACTTCTAAATTTTTTTCGATGCATATTCGGGGTAAATCAAATTAAAATACACCCCGACGATGAGGAAAAGACTTCCTTCGTTACTGGCCGGGGAACTTACTGCTATGAAGTAATGCCCTTTGGTCTTAAAAATGATGGTGCAACCTATCAAAGGTAAGACACCAAAATGTTTCAAGAACATTTAGGGAAAACCATGGAAGTATATATAGACGATATGCTTGTTAAAACTCAACACTCCGATAATCACATCTCTCATTTATTTGTCGCGTTTGAAATTTTGCGTAAGTACAATATGAAACTTAACCCAGAGAAATGTGCATTTGGAGTAGCCTCAGGTAAGTTTTTGGGTTTTCTTGTTTCTAACCGTGGCATTGAGGTGAACCATTCACATATTAAAGCAATCAAAGAAATACCCGATATCCTTACAAATAAAAAAGAGGTTCAAAGTTTGACTGGAAGAATCGCAGCTCTAGGGAGATTTATTTCTAAATCCTCTGAAAAATGCTTTAAATTCTTCTCTGCACTAAAGAAGCAAGATCATTTCGAGTGGTACGAAGAATGTCAACAAGCTCTTAAAGATTTGAAAACCTACCTGTCAAATCCGCCCCTATTGGCAAAACCAAGAGAAGGTGAGAAGTTGCTTATTTATCTGGCAGTCTCAGAAGTAGCGGTAAGTGTTGTTCTAGTTCGTGAAGACCAAGGTAAGCAATCTCCTGTTTATTACGTAAGTAAAACTTTATTAGATGCGGAAACCAGGTATCCACAGTTGGAAAAGCTAGCATTAGCACTAATTGTGGCATCTAGGAAGCTAAGACCTTATTTCCAATGTCACCCTATCGTTGTAGTTACGGCTTTTCCCCTAAGAAACATTTTACATAAATATGAATTGTCGGGTAGATTAGAAAAATGTGATATAGAATTAAGTGAATATGAAATAATTTACCAACCTAGAACCGCTATCAAATCCCAAATGCTCGCAGATTTCGTAGCTGATTTTAGTCAGGGGATGCACCTAGAGGCAGAAAAAGAATTACAGGTTTCTAACGGTGCAAACCCAGGGATTTGGACTTTATTTGCTTATGGCTCATCTAATGTAAAAGGGGCAGGTTTAGGAATTGTTTTAATCCCACCAACAGGGAAACAATTAGACAAGCTATAAAATGTCCTTCTATCACTAACAATGAAGCAGAGTATGAAGCTGTGATCACAGTTTTGGAGTTGGCACTCGAACTCGGCATCAAGCAAATCATAATCAAAAGTGATTCGCAGCTGGTTGTAAATCAAGTGTTGGGGACTTTTGTAGCCAGAGAAACCAGAATGCAGGGAATATCTTGAGAAGGTGCGAGAATTAGTGAGACAATTCGAGACTTGGAAGATAACACAGATTCCAAAGGATGAGAATGCAGAAGGTGACGCTTTATCCAATCTTGCATCTATGGCAGATATAGCAAACGACGCAAACGCTTTAATTATACATTTATTTCATTCCATTCTCGAGCCTAATAAGAACGAGGTAAATTTTAATCATCTGACATGGCATTGGAGAAATGAAATCATTGCTTTTTTGAAGTATGGAACCGTACCTAATGATAAAACGAAGGTTCATGCATTACGAAAGAAAGCTGCCCGTTACTGTTTACACCAAGGAAATCTTTATCGTAAGATGTTCGGAGGTCCTCTAGCAAGGTGTCTCGGTCCCTCGCAAACGGAGTATGTAATGAGGGAAATACATGAGGACACTGTGGAAATCACGCGGGGGGCCGATCGTGGTAAAAACATTGATATGGGTTGGGTACTATTGGCCCAAAATAGAAGAAGAAGCAAATGACTTCATATCTAAATGTAATAAATGACAAAGGTACGTGAACAACATGCATAAGCCAGCTGAGATGTTATATCCAGTCATAGCCCCATGGCCTTTCATGAAGTGGGGGATGGATATTGTGGGTCCACTACCACAAGCAAAGGGTCAGGTAAAATTTATACTCGTGCTTACTGACTATTTCACTAAATGGGTAGAAGCAGGAGCATTCAAACAGGTACGAGAGAAAGAAGTCAAAGACTTTATCTGGAGAAATATAATATGCCACTTTGGGGTTCCAAAGGAAATCGTGTGCGACAATGGTCTGCAATTCATAGGAGCACAAATTACAGAGTTCTTTCAAAGCTGGCAAATCAAGAGAATAACATCGACTCCATATCATCCAGTCGGTAATGGTCAAGCAGAATCCACGAACAAGATAATCATCAATAATTTGAAAAAGAGGTTGCAAGATTCAAAAGGTAATTGGAGTGCTTCCGGCTGTATTGTGGGCTTATCGGACAACTACAAAAACGAGTACGGGCGAAACCCCATTCTCCATGGTTTATGGCGCAGAAGCCTTGATTCCCGTTGAAATAGGGGAACCAAGTATAAGGTACGATCAAGCAAAGGAAGATGCAGACAATGAGGAGTTACGAGTTAACTTGGATCTGGTAGAAGGAAGAAGGGAGGCATCATTGATAAGGATGGCAGCCCAAAAACAAATGATTGAACGGTACTATAAACGGAGGGCACGTCTCAGGTTCTTTAAAACTGGGGACTTCGTACCCAAAAAGGTATTTCAATCCACGAAGGCTGCTAATTCGGGGAAGTTAAGTCCAACATGGAAGGGCCATACAAAATTCGTAGTGTGGCAGGCAAAAGAGCGTATGAGTTAGAAACCGTGGACGGTGAAATTCTTCCTTCACATTGGAATGCTGTACACCTGAAAAAATACTAATTTTAAGAAATTAAATACGTTCAGGTACCTTCATATAGAATTAATTTTTCTTTTTTATGATTTTACTAACGGTTTTAGATGCTAGGCACAAATCCTAAACCGTACCAAATGATGAGATACAACCTGCATGACAAAAATAGAATACTCACAAATTTTGAGCCTAAGGTTACATAGATCTGATGGAAATGCATACGAGTAGGCAGTCCACATCTAAAAGCCATATTTTCGAGTCCCGTGTATGTTTTGTTTTAGGGAAAGGGTCAAGTTACGAGTGACAACCAAAATGCCCAAGGCCTCATCCCTATAGCACCTGCACACTTGGGGACAACACAATACGGATAGCTTCGTGCAAGAAAGTAGACACGGGACCATAAAAGACGCGGGACCATAAAGAGATACGAGAATTCAAAGGAAAGTTAAAAGCTGCAGTAGCTGCGAATAGCTACGTTTTACCCTGCAACAAATATTTTTCAATGTTGGAGACACTTTCCAAGTCTTTTTTATACATAAAGATAGGACTATGGTTACATGCTAAAACAGGTTGTAAAGGAAAACCTTGTATATTTTTTGTAAAAAATCTGTTGTACAAAAAACAGTTGCGAGGAAGTCATAGACCTACTATAACACATGTATCATCCAAAAAACTTTACCCCAAGTTCATGAATAAAAAGCTTGGCAAAGTTATTTCATACAGAGAAAAAGAAAAACATGTGTTTCCTATCTCTTCCATCGTATAGCACCATTTTATGAAGTTGAGACGTCTTCTTCATTAAGTGCCAATATATAAAAGGGCCCTTTTTTATAATCCTTGTGTTGACAAGTCCACGAGTAGAATCATAAAGCATTTTCTAAAAGGATAAAAATGCAAAAATTATTCTATAAAGTCCTAAATAAGCAGATAGGCACGAACAAAAGGAGGTACTAAATAAACCCCTAAAACGAAACAACAAATTTGATCATTCAAATTGCAATTATATTTAAACAAGTTTACCCCATTTTAGGAACTGGGGACTTCATTACAAAAAACCCTTTTACAAGGATTAAACCACCAAAGGAAAACATAAACAAAACAAAAACTTGTCTATTAATTGATCCACTGGAAAGGAAGGAGTGTCAGAGGATGTAGCAGGAGCAGGGATAGCTTCATTTTCAAGAACTCTGGTATCTTCAGTAATAGCTTCGCCATCCACCGGAGTCACTGCCTCAGAAGTCTCACATACGGGAGAAGGAATACTGATAGGCTGCTCGGGAGTGCCTTCAGGTTGGTTACTTTTCTCAATCACATCTACAATCTTGGCTATTTCAGATTGTAAATTGAAACCCTCTTGAGTAACCTCCAATAATACACCCCGACGTGATGTAAGAAAAGCCCAGTTGAATTTATAGTTGAAATTCTCTGCAAGAGAGTTATATTCCTTCTCCAAAGCCTCGTAATCCTTCTCCCGCGTAGCAAGAGAATTTCTCATTGCTTCTTGCTCAGTTAGTTGGGAGTCAAGAGACGTCTTGAGAGCAATGTTGGAATCTTCTAAGGCGTGGATCTTGTCTGAGGAAGTCTTCAAATCGACCCGGGCTTGCCTCAAGCTTTGCTCTAACTCCTTGGCATAATCTTCCTTCCTCTTCATGAGTTCTTCGAGCCTTTTGATCTTTTCATTCGCCTTTAACAACGAGTCATTCAAGATATCCTTGGCATTCTTAACTTGACTCAAGGCGGCCTGGGACAATCCTAGGTCAGTTGATAAAGCACGATTCTCTCGCTCCAAACGGGCTTTCTCGTCTCGAAGTTCCTCCACGTCCATCAAAGCACTTCCATATTGCTCCTTCCAATTATGAGCTTTAAATTTAATCTCTTCCGAAACTTTAGAAGACTCACGAGCCTTTCTCTCCAATGAAGAGATCCTCCCCATAAGCTCCATGCTGATTAAGTAGCCTGCAAATATAAAGGTACAAAAATAAATACCTACGAGGAAGGGGAAATTAATATTCAAAAAGAAATTACCTTCAAAGTCGAATGAACTACGTCGTTCATCAGAGATAAGCAGTTGTGGTCTTCCATCTTTCTTCTCTCCAAATCCCCTATCAAAGGCTCCAGCCACACATCAGCGCCACCGGTCTTCCTTAATAGGCTGTGAGTAGCAGGTACTTCAAGTGTGACCTTTCTCATAATCATACCGCCGCTACTCGGGCCGGTTTCCGAGTGTACTAGAGAGGAAGATGGGGAAAGAAGAAGGAATGGAAGAAGAAGGAAGAATGGTAGAAGGTACGGGAGCTTGAATAGGAACAGGCTCGGGAGTTTGAATAGATACGGGAGCAGAAATACCCGTTGAGAGTGATAAAGAAGAACCCAATGTAAGGTCAAAAACACTTACGGGTAAAGAAGAAGAAAACGAATTGGGAGAAACAACAAGTGAGGAAGATAAAGGAACTTCATTTAAAGCAGGGCCGGACTCGCTACCTTCAATAAGAAGACGGGGTGTAGGCTCACTAAGGTCTATTGGGGCGACTTCTTCCTCAACCAAGGCAGTCTTAGCTGAAGAGGTATGAACGGGAGCACCCTCAATCTCATTTCCACGTCTTCTTATTTTTGGCCTCTCCTCTACCCCCGCGCTAGCATCGCCTGCCAACAACTTTCTCTTTACTGCTATCAAAGCTTTGGTCTTGTCCAGATCAAGAGCAGTGTTGGCAGCAACTCGCATGGCCATAGCTATGTCGGATTGCATTCATTTGTTCCCGAACCCTAAAATAAAAGGATATATAAAAGAAAAATGAAGTCCATGTTGTAGAAAAATGAATCTACTACACGCATGTGATCATAAAAATATACGCACCGTGTGTTTTTACTTTCCAGTTGTTAAGGGAAGAAATAGACTTCCAAGTTCTTTCTTCTCTGGGAGCCACCTTCAGAATCGAATCTACCCAACCACGAAAGTTGGGAACAGGTTCCACGTCCCCCATGGTTGCTGCAAAATCCACAAAAGGAATGGGATCAAAGAGAAAATCAAAATCTCTAAAGACGAAAATAAACGATAACCAGAAAACTTACGTGCAAAGTTTCACTTCTCCGGGAAGGGAATGTTTGTTTCACCTAGCCAATCCACCGTGCGAACAACAATATAACGAAGATACCATCCACGGTCATTAACGTAGTCCAGGTTTACCAAAACCTTTTTACCCCTTGCAGTTAAGGTAAAGAAACCGTGACGCATCAGGTTCGGATGGTACAGGTGAATGAGGTGAGCCAAGGTGAAATCAACCTTGGCCTTTGTAGACAAAAACCTCAAACAAGCCACTGCCCTCCATACTAATGGGCTGACTTGACCTAGGCAAACATTGAAAAAATGGCAAAAATTGAGGATGACCGGATCTACAGCAGGTTTCAGTCCCAAAGTGAAAGGATAGGTGTAAACAAATGATTATCCATTCCTAGAAGAAGAGATACTTTGCTGAATAGTAGGAATGGACACTCGAAGATTTTCTCTCCAATTACACTCCTTCCTAATGGTTGGAATTGAGAGTTCGGTTACAAGAGAAACATAAGCATCAAGTTTATCCAACTTTTCTGCTTGCTTCAAGAGTGACGTTTTATCACTCGAGAAGGATAAGTCACTGGGAACAATGTCCTCAATCGAAGGTTCTGAAGAAGGGTCAAAATGTTCTTTATCTTTAGAGGGGGAAACTTAAGAAGAAGAACTTGAGACATTCGGGTTTGGAGAAGAAGGGGTATTACTAGATGACCCCTCGCGCGATGACCTTAAAGAACGAAGTCTTCCCTCCTTGTCTTTACTGAGCCTAAGCGAAGAAGGGGCATTAGGAAACTGAGCAAGGTTCGGGATCTTTCTGGGGTTAGATTTTGAAGATGCTATTGCCGGTTAAAATTGGTTCTTGGAAGAAAGGAAAAAGGAATTACTGGATGCAGAAGAAAGTTGAAGATTCAGAGTATGGTAAAGAGGCAACTAGTAAAACTAAAGAGGTATAAATGGAAAACTATATTAAGGAGAACTGTCACTTCTCGAAAAGAAAGGTTAAGAAAGCCTGGAAAAAAGGGTGTAGGGCTGCTGGGTCGAATCAGAAGGCGACATGTGTAAAAAGCATTAAATGGAGGAGACAATTGAAGCGCCAACACTAACACAACATTTATGATTTTAAAAATTCCCTTTTGTAAGAATCCACTTCCCATATATTTAAACGATAAATAAATGGAAAGTGGGGGGACTATCTGTATTGGAAAAAAACTTTTTATGACGTGGCAAGACACGTGGAATATCAAATAATTTTTTTTTTATTATTTTGAGGAGGAGATACGAAGAAGTAAATTAGGCACGGGGTGAAATTCGATTAAAGAAGTCCCGTACCTATTTAGAACAGGTAAGAACGTAACTACGGAGATGAAGGACATCAACAGAAAATATACACGAGCTTCGTATCTGTTCAAGACATCCAACGGTAACGAGCCAAAAAACATTTAAAGCATGGATCTGAAGGCAGAAAGGAGTCTAAATTCAATCATTAAACATCCTATACGTTGAAGGATCAGCATTTATTGAAAATGATTGTGTAACGACCTATTTAATGTCATTTATTGCTCATTAAAATGTACGTTTTATTCTTCCATCTAGAGTTAGCTATAAAATGAGGAAGTTAAACCCATTGTAACACACAACAATCACTAAAATACAATTTTTTTTACTGTCTATTCTAATTATTGAAAGCCTATTGCATTTTTTCGGTCTCTTGATTATCAGTAATCTGATTTCTCTATTATTTTCTAGCTTTAATCGAAGTTAAATATTTTGGTTAAACAAAAAAAACATACAAGGCTAGCAGAACCAACTTATTCATGTAACATGTTTGGTCATAAGTTAATTGAAAAGCAACTTTGCATTTATGCAAATTTTGTTGCACTAGTTGGCAAGTTTGAAATCAAACGAAAACTTTTGTGTTTTCCTTTTATTATATTTACCTTCTAGGTATTAGACAATCTTTCCTTTTTGAGTCTTAAAAAATTTGTTTGCTTCGACTGTTTCAATTAAAGTTCTATATGTTCTCTCTAAAAAAAAGTCTTAAAACTATTTTACGTCACCGTAGTTCGATATTATTGGAATTGCTATACTACAGTTAAGGCATAATAGTAAAGAGTAGGGGTGTGCATTCGATTTATCGATTCGATTTTGACTCTTATCGATAATTACTTATCGATTATCGATTTGTACATATGCTTATCTTTATCGTTTCAATAAGGTTTCAATTTTTTCGATTTCGATTTATTAATTTTTGGGGCTTATCGATTCGGTTATCGATTATATCAATAAGAAAATTTGCGGGATTCCATGAAAAGTATATCGCTATAAACACGCCTAACTAATATGGACAAAAAGAAGCTAAAATAAGACGAACACTGTTTATAACATAAAAATTGTGTCAATAGACATATGCAACGAAACTAAAGTAAGGGATCAAATATATGCCACTAACACTCCAACGGTATTAAAAAAAAATAAAAATACATCATCACTGCTAATTCTATTTTCCATTAATTTGAACTTCATTCCCTTCGGCTTTAAATATGATCATTCCTTAAATTGGCAGATGAAATAATTAGGGGTGTGCATTCGATTTATCGATTCGATTTTGACCCTTATCGATAATTACTTATCGATTATCGATTTGTACAACTGCTTATCGTTATCGTTTCAATAAGGTTTCAATTTTTTCGATTTTATTTATCGATGAACCGGCAACAAATAATCGATTCGATTTATCGATAAATCGATTCGAATGCACACCCCTAGTAAAGAGGAGATGAGAGAAGAAAAAAATGGATGTAACTGAATCCCCTAATTTAAAATACTAATAATGGTTTATATATGGAGAAAGGCGGCAAAGAATAGGGAAATAGGAGAGGAGAGAAAAAAAAAATAGTGTAACTGAATCCCCTAATTTAAGACACTAATAATAGATTGTATATAAAAATTATAATTAAATCATTATTTATGACAAGTAATATACAAAAGTAGGACAATTCTAATAAATAACTTTCAAATATTATATAAGAACGAAAAAATCTCAAATAGAATTATAAATGCCAAAATTACTTTAACCCGAACCAAAATTATTTATGTATAAATTCTAATGCCGCCAAAGTAGAATAAACAAAAATATACATTATTTTTCGACTATTCTTTTTAAGTCAGCTATACAATGTGATTTTTCAATCATAAAATGTCCAAAAGGATCACGTGAGAGGCACGTGGATGGCAGAACCGCTGAACACCTCATCCGTTCATCAACACAGTCGTATATCTTACTTCTAACATCCAACTCAAAACCCAACACTCGGCTCAGCCACAGACCTCACTATCTCTCTGTAAATATCCACTCCCTCTCTCTCTCCTCCCATTATCCACGCGCGCGCACTCTCTCTTCCAATGGCTGGTTTGCTGGAAACCATTAAAGTCCCACGCGCCTCGGCTCTGCCGTCGTCGTCGCTGGCTCCGGTAGCCGGTTTTTCCTTCTCAAGTCCTCGTTCCTCTGTTAGATTCTCTCAATTCAGAGGCCTTAAGATCCAGCCAACTCGCTCATCCGTCTCCAATACCTCATGCTCAAAAATCATTCCCCGAGCAGCTCGAATCGTTTGCGAAGCGCAGAATACTGCCCTTGAAGGTAATTTATAAAATAAATAAATAAATATCTTGTACTCTTCTCTATTTTAAGCTTGATTTTGCTGAATGAAGTGTTTCACAACATTCAATTCCATAGTAATGAGTAAATCTTCAGTTTGTAGACGGATTACGTGTTTAGCTTATTTGATACGAGCTCTCATGTTTTACAAGTAATAGGAATTATATTTCATATTCTCAGACAGATTTTACTTGGCGGTGGAAATGGGCACCTGAATAACCACTTTCAATTTGTAAGGGGCAGGGTTGCACAAGGAGCGTTATTTAATTGATTTGAAGTAGTGAATATAGCTTTTAAGAAGACTTCTCTTCTGTTTCTTTGGATTTAGAGTTTCTCGTTATCGTTGGAAATTCAATGGCATCACATTGCTAATAAACAAATGGCCAGTTCAAAGACTCATTTGTGTTTTGACTTTTGTGCCTTTTCATCAGTCATCAGTCTGTTTTAATAGTTTTCCAAAAAGCAAAGACATAGCCTCAGAGTTCTAAGGTTAGAATTACTTTGGACAAGTTTTAAGGTACACTAATCTGTGTTTTCTGAATAGAACAGGAATTTGTGCGGGAAAACCATCAGTAAAGTATCATCTAGTAGCTGTGTTAGATGTCCTTTACAAATCCTAGAAACTAGAATAACGCTTTTACAACCACCAGACACCTGCCGCAGGTGGGGTTGTTGTTCTTGTTTTTTCCCTTTTGTTGATATTCCAGACACCATCAAAATGATCCTTGTAGCTTCTTACTTTTATTTTTCGTTCTTTCCAACTATTTTGCTAGTGGTCTTTAACAGCACTATAAAAGGGAACTAGTAGAGGTGTCAAGATGAGCCAATTGAATGTTAAAAGGCATCACTGGGGTCTCTATGGTGTATTTCCGTAAAATTGCTACTTCCACTTACCTGCTATAGTTCAATGAATATTGTTTGCTATTATTAGGGATGACAAACGGGGAGGTGCGGGTGCTGTATGGTGCAGGTTTAAGGCTATGCGGGCGGTGCAGGTTTAAAGCTATGCGGGACGTGTGGGGGGGGGGGGGGGGGGAGGGGTTGAAATACCTTTTCATAAAAATTAATGCGAGACGGGGTGGGTTGCGGGTTATGTGGGTTTATGCGGGTTTAAGTAAGATTTCTTCTAATTCTTCCTAATCGGAAATAATTTTTAAGATTTAATACATAAGGGCCATTTGCATTTTTCACAATGAGCAACAAATATTTTTTGTTTAAATTATAGAATTCAGTACATAAGCAACAAACGAACTTTCAATTTTTGGTTGATTAAATTGAAAATTTCAGGCAAAATATAAAAATGAAATAAGCAAACAAAATGAGAAAAGAAAAACACTTATGAGGTGCGGGGCAGGGCGGGTGGACGCATGTGTGGGTGGGGGGGGAGGGGAACGCGGGTGAAAATGCTATCGGTGCGGAGCGAGTTAAAATCTTCGCGAGTTTATGTGGGTTTGCCCTGCAACCGCATCGCTTGCCATCCCTATCTATTATGAGCATATTGGTGGCTCATGATCAGGCATTCTTTGCTATATTTTAGAAGTAGCACCAACTTGAACAATGTTGTGGACACCTATGAGTTACTCGTAAAGCTTCTTTATATCTTTGGGAATAAACATAGTTTGGTACATCAGTGCTTCCTTTCACCTTGTTGAACTTCATTCTTCACCCTTAAGCTCTTTCTGTGCGAGATGTAGATGTTGCACCTGTTACACGAATCGTACATAGTTAGGAATATGGGATTCTATGTTTTCCGATTTAATCTTTGGGCTTATTGACTTAATATAAGTAGCGTAAACAAATATGATACATCAGCTTCCTTGTCTAGTAAATTACAAATTTGTTTCTCTGGTTTCTGTTTCTGTGTAATTAGCCTGGCGCAATATGCATCTTGTCTAGAGAGCATTGCTTTTGCACCATCCCCATCATCATCAGGATCTTTTGTTGGTTTAACATGGTTCTTCGAAATTGCAGTGGGTGCTGTTAATGATCAAACATGGAAGTCACTTGTTGTAGAGTCTGATATACCTGTACTGGTTGAATTTTGGGCTCCATGGTGTGGTCCATGCCGAATGATCCACCCGGTCATTGATGAACTGGCAAAGGAATATGCTGGCAAGCTTAAATTCTTCAAGCTTAACACGGACGAAAGCCCTTCCACAGCAACCGAATTGGGGATTCGAAGCATCCCAACTGTGATGATTTTCAAGAATGGAGAGAAGAAAGATGCAGTCATTGGTGCAGTTCCTAAATCAACACTAACCACCTGCATAGAGAAATTCTTGTAAACTGGTGCATATATCTTATGAGAATCTTCCTGTTTCTATTTTCCCTCCTTGCATTTGATGTGGCAAAATTAATCTAGTAAACCTGAAATGCTCCTGTATAGTTGGGTGGCATTATGTTTCCCCATTAACATTATGTTGGTAGTTGAATGTTTCTGTTGAGTTAGTTTGTAATATTTGGGGGGTTTCAAAACTGAACAGGCATATCTATTTGTGAAAGAGTGGCTTTTCAGAAAAGTCATCTCTAAAATTCTATAAATATAAGTAATCTCCTGAAGTAGCGGAAATTAATTTTGCAGTATACAAAGACTTCATTTAATCCTGAAAGGAATTGCTTGTAAAACCCTGAAGATAATAGGGGCAATATCTCTTCAGGACAGTGTGTTTGACACAACAAAGTTTTTCTTCTTCAATTTTGTTTCCTACTCTTCTAGCATTTTCTCATGCATAGAAATTGACTGATTGTGTCTGTAAAGGTTTTAAAATGGCGTCATCCAAGCTTTATTTTAAAGGAAGGCTTCTTCAGGCATTTGTTTTTGCATAACACATGCTAGGCATTTAACTTTACATGTTTCTCACCTTGTTTAGTGCACGTAGCATAAAAATGGTCACAGCCAAAGCGCACACAGCTATGTTTATCAGTAATCTTTGGCTTTGTGAGATCAGTACTCGCTATTGAGGTTTTCTGGGCTGTTCTATACTTTGCTGACTGCTGAGGGCAATTTTTTGTTTACTGCAGTTCATGGCAGCAGATGTGTTCCTTGATGTATTAGTTTCGTCTTTTTATGTTCTTGTTATTTTATCACAATTTATATGTAGATATGATCATGAGAGAATAGTGGTGTTGTGCATAAACTAGGATTTAAGCTGGATTTGTGCCCGGTGTGACTTAGGGTGCTATTTCAACACGCTAGTTTGATTGTTTATTGCTTTTGTTTCCATGTGTTTATCTGGTCGGTTTTTAGCTTAATTTTGAAGTTCATAGTTTTAAAGGAGAAAAGCAGATCAGAGTAAAACTGGATCTCTTCCGTTGACTGAAGATAAGATTAGGTTACCAAAATCGACAATTGATCTCTAGGTAGTCCATGTCATTTTAGTTTTATAAACACTCAAAAATTTCTTGAAAATAACTATCCAATTTTTTTTGGAAGAATGCGAGCGTGGCAGGTTTGGAGTGGCTATTTGGGTTGTTTAATGTCATTTTTAACACGGCAAAAATGCCTAAAGAAATTGAGGTGGAGTACAATGATTCCATTGTGCAAAAACAAAAATGATATTTAGAATTATAACAACTATAGAAGTATCAAGTTGCTAAGTCATACTATAAAAATCTGGAAGAGAGTGTTGGAGATGAGGGTGAGGAGAGATGTCTATTTTTGAGAACCAATTCGGTTTCATGCCAAGACGATCGACTGCAGAAGCCATTCATCTTGTGAAGAGATTAATGGAGCAATATGGGGAGAGGAATAGGGACTTACATATTATGTTAATTGACCTAGAAGAGGCATACAACAAAGTCCTAAGGGAAGTTCCGTAAAAATATTTGGTAGTTAGAACCCGTAACCTGGCACACCACGGCAAGCAAGCTTACCGCTGAGCCAAGCCAGCCCTTCAAAGCAGATGTAATGAAGTTACTCTAAAACAATAAGGATGATTTTGGTTAAAAACTCTAGTATATAATACTATCTATTTTTTAATGTCAACTCTTTACCAAAATGTCTTACTTTTGACTCTATTGTCTCTGTAGAATTAATTTAGGTGCAACACATACCGTAACAACAAATGAATTTTCAAGCATTTAAGTTGCAACTGCTTATTCTTTTTTCTTATGGTATTTAATACGATTAGGTTCAATAAATCAAGTTTATTTATCCGTAGTAGCTATCCAATATTTCCTTCGCTTACTTTTAGTTGTCCATTTTGTATTTTTTATGCCCCTTAGAAAATAATAAATAAAGTATATTTATCATGATACCCATATTAATTGGTGTATAGTCTTAATGATTTGAAAAATAATTTGGAATGAGTAATTAATGCTGAGGATAAAATAGGAAAAATAATTTATTTTTTTCTTGATATGCAAAAAGTGACAAGTAAAAATGAAAATTTATTTAAAATAATTGAAACTAAAAATGAATGGAGGGAATAGTTACTATGGGGTCAACATTTAAACAGACTATGCGAGTCAGCTTCCATGGAATGAAATGTATTACTAGTAACTAGAATTTGTAAAATCGTTTGCCGAACTATCAAAAATTGCAATGGGATGAGGTCACTCCAATATTAAGTAAGAGATCTTGGATTCGAATCCTAAGAGTAGAAAAAATCCTGATAGGGAGCAAATACACACCAGGGAAAAATTAAACCATTTGTCAATGCTGATGGAATTGATTAAGTGTTTCTTTTGGTCTGTTCTGATTTTATGTTTTCTTTTCCTCTTTCTTTTTTTACGTAATTTTTAATCTAACCATATACGAAGATATTTAGTCGAATTGTATCGAAAAAAAAAAAAATGATTGAGTTCAAGTGATTGTTTTAGTGAAATGAATAAAAAACCCCAAAGCAATCACACATGTGGGGTCTATGGTGAGTAGTGTATACACAGACCTTACCCTACCTTATGAAAGAAGAGAGGTTATTTCCAATAGACCCTCGGCTCAAGAACAGTGACAAGGACACAATAAACCAATATTAACAATGACAAGAAAATAAGATAAAAGAAATAAATAACACATCATGTAATAGAGAGAACTAGGAATACAGAGCTACAAAAGAAGTGAGAAAACTACCGGCAATAATGTCACATCGTCTAATCAGTAAGGAACTCAAAATGGAAGAATACAAGACTAGTACTAGTACTAGTACTAGTACTACGACTAGAAGAGACTCTCGACTACCTATCAACCTACAACCCTAATTCTCGACCTCCACACCTCTCTATCGAAGGTTCATGTCCTTGGTAAGCTGAAGTAGAGCCATGTTCTGTCTAATCACTTCTCGCCAGTACTTCCTAAGCCTTCCTCTACCTCTCATCTAACCCGCTATAATCAAACTCTCATATTTTCTCACTAGTGCATCGATGTCTCTCCTCTTCACATGCCTGAACTATCTCAACTTCGATTCCCGCAACTTATCTTCCATAGGTTCCACGTCTATCTTGTCCCTAATAACTTCATTTCTAATCTGATCCTTCCTAGTATACCCACACATCTATCTCAATATCTTCATCTCTGCTACTTTCATCTTCTAGATATGATATTTCTTGATTGGCTAACACTCGGCTCCACACAACATAGTCCTCCTGACTACCACATTGTAGAACTTGCCCGTAAGACTTGGTGGTACATTCCTTTCACACAAAACACTAGATGCAAGCCTTTATTTCATTCACCCCGCTCCAACACGATGCGTAACATCTTCGTCAATCTCCCCATTACAGGTGGGCATCGGTCGGTTTCGGTCGCGAATGTCATCGGTTTAGCATATTGACCATAAGCCGATAAATGAACCGATAAGATATCATTTCTTGATTAATCGATTATCGATCTCGTTTTACCCAAAAAGATAACTCAATCTGAATTCTAGAGGAAAGAAATAATGAAGGATAATGTATATAGTATAAAGAATATGATAAAATTTCTCAATTGTTGTAACACTTTCAAAGAATATGATAAACATTATAATAGTCTTTCTCTATATGTTGAATGACAAATTTGGTAGGGTTACAACAATAGATAGAGAACTAGAAAAACTGGAAAATTTATACAACTAAGGGTAAAATCATATTTTTATAAAATTTATTGGGTTATCGGTTAAACCACTAATAGAATTGAAAAAATGGAGAACTGAACCGATAACCCTATAGTAAAATAACACTAAATCATTACCGAACCATTAACCCAATAAATTGATACTAATAACATAAAAAGTTTTTTTTTTTGGTTCGGGCTATCATTTTTACCCGATATATGCCCAGCCCTACTCCTCGTTCCCCTGAATAGCAGACCCAAAATATTTGAAACTATCTCTCTTAGAGATGAATAGCTTCACCTCTACTTTTGTTTCCTACATCCTGACATTAAACTTACACTCCAAGTATTCAGCTTTTGTCCAACTTAACTTGAAACCTTTTCCCTCCAGGGTCTACCTCCATAGCTCTAGTCGATCGTTAACCCCGCATTCTCACCGATTAGCACAATGTCATTTGCCAATAACATATACCATAACACCTCCCCTTGAATGTGACGAGCCAGCACATCCATTGCCAGGGCAAATAAAAATAGGCTAAGAGTTGAACCCTGATGTAAACCCATCATCACAAGAAAATAGTGTGAGTCTCCTCCCATAGTCCTCACCCAAGTCTTCGTTCCATCGTACATATTCTAAATCATCCTAATGAACGCCACCGGAACCCCACTAACCTCCAGACATATCCATAAAACTTCCCTCAGAATTTTGTCGTAAGCTTTTTCTAAATAGATGAACACTATATGCATGTCCCTCTTCCTCTCCCAATATTGTTGCACCAACTTCCTCACAAGATGAATGGCTTATGTGATCGAAAGAGCCGACACAAAACCAAACTGATTCTTTGAGGTAGACACATTCCTCTTCAGCCTCCTTTCCACCACTCTCTCCCACACTTTCATAGTGTGACTCAGTAGCTTGATACCCATGTAGTTTTTTCAATTTTGGATATAGCCCTTGTTCTTGTACAACGGGACCATAAAACTCCACGTACATTCCTCGGGCATCTTCTTAGGCCTAAAAATGACATTAAACAATCTAATAAGACACTTCAAGCCTACCCATCTGTGACGACCCAAAGGGTCATCACTTATTTTATTAATCATTTTGAGCTTCTGAGGCCTTGAAAATCTCATTCCATGTTGCCTCGATTTACGTGCACAATCCGAGCATGTAGCCAGGAAAGATTTTGTGATAGAAAATATGAATTCTATGAGAAATTTGGATAAAAATGATATTAATATTGATATGGTTGACTTCAGTCAACATTTTTGGTAAACGGATCCGGACTCGAGATTGGGTGGTCCCAAGAGGTCCGTAGGAAAATATGGGACTTGGACATGCGTCCGGAGTCGAATTCTGAGGCCGAGAGCCCAAGTTATGAATTTTTCTATGAAATTATTTTTGATGTAATTGTTAAAGGAAATGAATTAATTGACCTTGGTATCGGGCTCGTATTTTGGTTCCGACGCCCGATACAAGTCTTAAATATTATATATGTGATTTCGTAAAGTTTGGTGACATTCGGATGTCGTTTGAGATGTTTTGGACCTTGAGTTCCAAGTTTGAAAGTTTTGAAAACCAAAAGTATGAAAATCATGAATTTGAGGCTTGATTTGATGAAAACGATGTGATATTGGTGATGTGATCGCACGAACAAGTTCATAATGTGTTTTTGAGGTTGTGTACATGTTTGGTTTGGAGCCCGGGGGGCTCGGGTAAAGATTTGATAGGCCGTTGGATTAAATTCTGATTTTTTGCACTGCTGGTTTTTCACCCAGCTGTTGGCTTCGCAATTGCGAAGCATTTCTCGCAATTATGAAGGGGGCAGATCAAGGCAGGGCTCGCAAATGCGAACCCTGATCGCAAATGCGAAGCCCCTCATGACCCAGCCTTGTTCGCAAATGCGAACAATTGTTCGCAAATGCGAACATCCCCTTGTCCTGCTTATGTTCGCAAATGCGAACCATAGTTCGCAAATGCGAACCATAGTTCGCAAATGCGAACATTCCCAAATCCAGCCTTGTTCGCAAATGCGAACAATAGTTCGCAAATGCGAACAATGCCATTTACTGCCTGTGTTCGCAAATGCGAACATTAGTTCGCAAATGCGAACACTCCCCTTTCCTGCCAGTGTTCGCAAATGTGAACAAAAGTTCGCAAATGCGAACTTCCTAGCCTTAGCTTATTTTTCAAACTCCAGAAATTGGTCGGGGTTCGCAATTGCGAACCCATGTTCGTAAATGCGAACACAGAGACCTGTAAAACACGATTTTCAGTTCATTTCTTCACTTTTTACAAACCAAAAACACCCATTTGCGATTCTTCACGGATTCCTTCTTCATCAAAATAATTGTAAGTCATTTTTACTTAATTCTTTAAATTCCTAACATCATTAAACATGTTTTTCAATAGAAATCAAAGGTTTTCATGGTAGAATTTCTTGTTTTTGTTAGAATATAGGGTTTTTCATAAATTGGGAAATTGGACCTCGAATTGAGGTCCGATTTTGAAACAAATCATATACATGAACTCGTGAGGGGATGGGTAACCGGATTTTGGTCCGAACCCCGAGTTCCGACCATGTGGGCCCGGGGGCGAAATTTCACTATTCCAGGCAGAATGTTGTAAAAGTTGTAATTGGTCTTAGGAATTAGTTTGTTGAGTAGTATTGATGATATTAAATCAATTGTGTATAGATACGATTGGATTGGAGCCAAATTTGAAAGAAAAAGACATTTCCACGGATTGAATTGTTCATAAACATTCGAGGTAAGTGTTTGTTCTATCCTAGCTTGAGGGAATAGGATTATGTGTTATGTGTTATGTGATCGAGTGCGGTGTATGGGCTGTGGTGACGAGCATCCATACACCGGCGTCTAGTATGACCGTGAGTCGTTGAAAATGCTTATTTTGAGATATATTTACAGATGAATTGTTGAACCTTTGCCTGTTTGTAGAATTGTTATTGTTCTCCCTTGTCGGGACTTGTTGTGAAGATAATTATTGATTGCCCTTATTGGGACGGTTTGTGAATTACTGCTTCTTTCTTTGCCCTTAACTGTGATTGTTATTTGGGTGAGAAAGAGTGATAATGCACGAAGGGTGATGTCGTACCTTGATTTATTATTTATGCACGAAGGTTAATGCCGTGCCATGTTTTATTGATTAAGCACAAAGGATCATGCCGTGCCCTGTTATTGAACCATGTACGAAGGATTATGCCGTACTATGGATGTGAGGATGATGCCGTGTACTTTATTTGCTTATTTGGTGAGGATGAGAGTAAAAACACGAAGGGTGATGCCGTGCAACTGTTTGCTCTTCCTTGACTTGATATTACATGTGTTTCCATTATACTTTGTTTTTCCTTGTGAACTTATTAACTGTTGTTAATTGTTGAATTCTTTGAGATATTCCTTATTGTGTTATTACTTGGTTATTTCTTGTTATTCTGTGGTATACATATATATATTGAATTGCACAGGTTTATGTGGGTGTCTGGTCCTAGGCTTGTCACTACTTCGCCGGGATAGGCCAGGCACTTACCAGCACATGGGGTCGGTTGTTCTGATGCTACACTTCTATGCGTTTTTGCACAGGTCCAGGTTACGATCAGGAGAAGCAGCAGTAAATAGATTGCGTGGGAGTTGATCACATTTGAGACCAAGGTAGCTTGCAGACGTCCGCAAGCCCGTCGTCTCTCTCTTTACTTATGTTACTAGCTGTAGTCTCTTTGTTCCGAGACAAACATAATTATGTTATATTTCTTTCAAACTTTTATGTGCAGTATTCAATAGTAGTTCGTGAGTTGGTGACTCCACGTCTTGGGTAGAGGATTTCGGTATGATTTTTACCTTGTAACTAGTTATTTCTAATTCGATAAAGTATTCCGCACTTATTTAATTTAAGTTATGGTTTGTTGATAAATAAATTAGGAAATTGTGTTAAAAACAAGATAGTATGAATACAGTGGCTTGCCTAGCTACCACGAGTAGGCGCCATCACGATCCCGATGTTGGGGGAAAATTCGGGTCGTGACAAGTTGGTATCAGAGCTCTAGGTTACATAGGTCTCACCACTCACGAACAAGCTTAGTAGAGTTTGAGAGGTAGGTACGGAGACGTCTATACTTGTCCTCCAGAGTCTATTGAGTTAGGAAAAAGTCTCTCATTTGTTCTTTCTTGTCGTGCGACTTGTTCCTCAATTACTGATTGAATTTCTATTCTGTCCTTTCGCAGATGGTGAGGGCACGCGCTTCTTCGTTCGCTGACCAGCAACCCGAGCCCCAGGCAGCTCCCGTGAGGGGCAGGGGCCGAGGCCGTATCAGAGGCCGTGGTAGGGGTAGAGCTCAGCCCCCGATAGCTATTCCAGAGGTGGAGCCTCATATTGAGATTGACGAGGAGGTTCTAGTCCCAGCAGCTCTAGTGGGCCCAGCTCAGGTCCCAGGAGAGGCTTTATTTACCCCGGATCTTCGGGAGGCTTTGGTCAGGATAGCAGGATTTATGGACAGTGTTGCCAGAGCAGGTTTATTATCAGTTGCACCAACCGCTTCTCAGGCTGGAGGAGGTGCCCAGACTCCTATTGCTCGTACTCCGGAGCCAGTAGTTCCTCAGCCTCAGGCACCAGTGGTTCAGCCAGCTGTGGCCACTCAGTCGAGTACCACGGCTCATGCCGGAGATGGAGCGGCCATGACTTCTGATTCCTTATGGAGACTTGATCGGTTCTCCAAGCTGTTTACCACTACTTTCAGCGGTGCCACATCAGAGGATCCTCGGGACTTCTTATTCAGTTGCCATGAGATTCTCAAGACTATGGGGATCGTGGAGTCAAATGGAGTTGACTTCTGTACATTCAGGCTTGCAGGATCCGCCAAGACTTGGTGGAGAGATTATTGCTTGACTCGACCAGCAGGGTCCCCAGCTTTATCATGGGATCGGTTTGCGGAACTATTTATGGAGAAGTTTCTCCCTGCTACTCAGCGGGATGTACTTCGGAGGCAGTTTGAGCGCCTCCATTAGGGCACTATGACAGTTACACAGTATGAGATGAGATTTGTCGATTTGGCTCGTCATGCGGTGGTGATACTTCCCACGGAGCGGGAGAGGGTCCGCAGGTTTATAGATGAGCTTAATCAGCCAATTAGACTCCATATGGCTATGGGCGTGGGGAGTGACATATCATTTCGGGAGGCGGCAAATGCAGCACGTAGAGTTGAGATGGCTCTTGCTGGGGAGGTGGTTATTCATCGGATAATAGGCCTCGTCATTCGAGCGAGGTTTGGTGGTTCTTCCTCCGGTGGCGAGAGAATCCTTTGATAGAGGCCGGTCTTCGAGGCCTTTTTCATTCCGCCCCTTCGGGCTTCACGGGGTGGACCGGGTGATCGTGGTTTTCGTGGGCATTATTCAGACCAGCCTCCTATTAATGCTCGGCCTCTTCAGAGTGTTCGTGGAGGCCATTCGGGTCGTCGGGGCCAGCAGCCCTATCAGTCCAAGAGTTGCTACGGTTGTGGTGACCCGGGTCATTTTATCAGGAATTGCCCTTTAGCAGCGGGCAACTCTCGGCGGCGAGGTCCTCGTCCTATGATTCGAGGCCCCAGCTGACCCTCGCCTACCCAGCCAGTTAGAGGTGGGGGTAGAGATTATAGAGGTGGAGGTCGAGACCGTAGAGGTGGAGACCGTCCGGCCAGAGGTAGAGGTCGGCCGGTTGATGGTCGTCCTAGAGACGCGAGCTCGGAGGGGAGGTGCGGATCCCCGATTCTATGCTTTACCGGCCAGGCCGAGGCAGAGGCATCGGATGCCGTGATTACGGTACTATTCTTGTGTGTGGCAGAGGTGCTTCGTATTATTTGACCCCGGATCTACATATTCCTATATGTCTTCCTACTTCGCACCGTATTTGGCCGTGCCCAACTATGCTCTGGATATTCCAGTTTATGTGGCTACACGAGTGGGTGACTCCATTGTAGTCGATCGGGTGCATCGTTCGTGCGTAGTTATATTTGGGGGTCTTGAGACCCGTGTTGATCTGTTGCTTTTGGATATGGTAGATTTTGATGTCATATTGGGGATGGACTGGTTGTCCCCATACCATGCTATTCTAGATTGTCATGCTAAGACTGTGACCTTAGCCTTGCCAGAATCACCCCGATTAGAGTGGAAAGGTACCTCAAGCCACTCCGTTCGCACTGTTATTTCCTATGTTAAGGCTCGACGCATGGTCGAGAAGGGGTGTCTAGCTTATCTGGCTTATGTTCGTGATTCCAGCGCAGAAGTTCCTTCCATTGAGTCAGTCTCTATTGCACGGGAGTTTCCTGAGGTTTTTCCTTCAGACCTGCCGGGCATGCCACCGACAGGGATATTGATTTCTGTATTGATCTGGCACCGGGCACTCAGCCCATCTCTATTCCACCCTATAATATGGCCCCGCCGGAGCTAAAAGAGTTGAAAGATCAGTTGCAAGACCTTTTTGAGAAAGGCTTTATCAGGCCCAGTGTTTCCCCCCGGGGAGCACCTGTATTATTTGTAAAGAAGAAAGATGGCTCGATGCGGATGTGTATTGATTACCGGCAATTAAACAAAGTGACAATAAAGAATAAGTATCCACTGCCGAGGATTGATGATTTGTTTGACCGGCTCCAGGGAGCGAGGGTATTCTCTAAGATAGACTTGAGGTCAGGCTACCATCAGCTGAAGATCAGGGCGGCTGACATTCCTAAGACAACCTTTCGCTCTAGATATGGGCATTATGAGTTCTTGGTCATGTCCTTCGAGTTGACCAATGCCCCAGCAGCATTCATGGAGTTGATGAATCGGGTATTCAGGCCTTACTTAGATCTGTTCGTGATAGTCTTTATAGATGACATCCTGGTGTACTCCCGCAGCCAGGAAGAGCACGAGCAACACCTTAGAGTGGTTCTTCAGACTCTGAAAGATAACCAGCTATATGCCAAATTTTCTAAATGTGAGTTCTGGCTGAGTTCGGTAGCATTTCTGGGTCACATTGTATCAGTGGAAGGTATTCGGGTAGACCCAAAGAAGATTGAGGCAGTCCAGAATTGGCCTCGACCAGCTTCAGTGACTGAGATCCGGAGTTTCTTGGGATTAGCAGGTTACTACCGTCGATTTGTAGAGGGGTTTTCTTCTATTGCAGCCCCGATGACCAGGTTGACCCAGAAGGGTGTCCAGTTCCAGTGGTCAGAGGAGTGTGAGGCGAGCTTTCAGAAGCTCAAGACAGCCTTGACCGCCGCACCAGTGTTGATACTACCTACAGGTGCAGGGCCTTATACAGTTTATTGTGACGCATCTCGTACGGGGCTTGGAGCGGTATTGATGCAGGATGGTAAGGTTATCGCTTATGCTTCGAGGCAGTTAAAAATACATGAGAAGAATTATCCGGTTCATGATCTTGAGTTAGCAGCAGTGGTTCATGCCTTAAAGATCTGGAGGCATTATCTATATGGTGTGACATGTGAGGTGTACACTGATCACAAACGCCTACGGTACTTGTTCAAGCAAAAGGAGTTGAATCTACGACAACGGAGATGGTTAGAGTTGCTAAAAGACTATGATGTTACTATATTATATCACCCAAGGTAAGGCCAATGTGGTGGCCGATGCATTGAGTAGAAAGTATGCCGGCATGGGTAGTCTTGCATACATTCCGGTCAGTCAGAGACCATTAGCTCTAGATGTCCAGGCCTTAGCCAACCGGTTCGTGAGATTAGACATTTCTGAGCCTAGCAGAGTGTTAGCCTGCACGGTCGCTCGTTCTTCTTTATTAGAGCGTATCCGTGAGAGGCAATTTGATGATCCTCATTTGCGTGAGTTGAGAGATACAATACAGCGGGGAGGTGCCACACAGGTAAATCTAGATGATGATGGGGTATTGAAATTGCGGGGTCGAGTTTGTGTGCCCAATGTTGAAGGGATTCGAGAGTTGATCTTAGCGGAGGCCCACAGTTCGCGGTATTCTATTCACCCGGGCGCCGCGAAGATGTACCAGGACTTACGGCAGCACTATTGGTGGCGCAGAATGAAGAAAGATATCGTTGCGTATGTCGCTCGGTGTCTAAATTGTCGGCAGGTGAAATATGAGCACCAGAGACCTGGTGGTGTATTCCAGAGGATTGAAATTCCCGAGTGGAAATGGGAGCGGATCACTATGGACTTCGTTACTGGACTTTCTTTGACTCGGAGGAAATTTGATGCTATTTGGGTCATTGTTGATAGGCTGACCAAGTCAGCACACTTTATT
Source organism: Nicotiana noctiflora (assembly GCA_032618575.1). Lineage (NCBI taxonomy): Eukaryota > Viridiplantae > Streptophyta > Magnoliopsida > Solanales > Solanaceae > Nicotiana > Nicotiana noctiflora. The sequence continues at coordinate 92,831 of JASVEL010007252.1, forward strand.
CCAGTATCTGTCTCCTACTCGTCGAGAGGTTAGCGGAGGTTTACATTAGGGAGATTGTTCGTCTCCATGGAGTGCCAGTATCCATTATCTCTGATCGGGGAACGCAGTTTACCTCACGGTTCTGGAGAGCGGTCCAGCAGGAGTTAGGCACCCAGGTTCAGTTGAGTACAGCATTTCATCCTCAGACGGATGGCCAGTCCGAGAGGACTATTCAGATTCTTGAGGACATGCTTCGAGCCTGTGTTATTGATTTCGGAGGCTCGTGGGACCAGTTTCTTCCATTAGCAGAGTTCGCCTACAATAACGGTTACCAGTCTAGCATCCAGATGGCTCCGTATGAGGCGTTGTATGGTAGGCGATGTCGATCACCAGTTGGATGGTTTGAACCGGGAGAGGCTCGGTTGTTGGGTACCAGACTTAGTTCAGGAGGCCTTGGATAAGGTCAAGACTATTCAGGAGAGATTGCGTTCAGCTCAGTCCAAGCAGAAGACTTATGCGGATCGTAAGGTTCGAGATGTAGATTTCATGGTTGGTGAACGAGTATTGCTCCGGGTGTCGCCTATGAAGGGCGTGATGAGGTTCGGGAAGAAGGGCAAGCTCAGCCCTAGATATATTGGTCCATTTGAGATTCTAGATAGAGTGGGAGGGGTGGCTTACAGATTAGCTTTGCCGCCTAGCTTATCAGCCGTGCATCCAGTTTTTCACGTATATATGCTTCGGAGATACCACGGCGATCCCACACATGTGTTAGACTTCAGCAGTACTGTCCAATTGGACAATGATCTATCTTACGAAGAGGAGCCGGTGGCTATTCTAGACCGACAGGTTCGACAGTTGAGGTCGAAGAGTTATCCTTCTGTGCGTGTTCCATGGAGAGGTCAGCCTCCTGAGGCATCGACCTGGGAGTCCGAGTCTGATATGCGGAGCCGCTACCCACACTTGTTTTCTGACTCAGGTACTTCTTTCTTTTGTCCGTTCGAGGACGAACTGTTGTTTTAGAGGTGGAGATTGTGACGACCCAAAGGGTCATCACTTATTTTATTAATCATTTCGAGCTTCTAAGGCCTTGAAAACCTCATTTCATGTTGCCTTGATTTACGTGCGCAATCCGAGCATGTAGCCGGAAAGATTTTGTGATAGAAAATATGAATTCTATGAGAAATTTGGATAAAAATGATATTAATATTGATATGGTTGACTTCGGTCAACATTTTTGGTAAACGGATCCGGACCGAGATTGGATGGTCCCGAGAGGTCCGTAGGAAAATATGGGACTTGGACATGCGTCCGGAGTCGAATTCTGAGGCCGAGAGCCCAAGTTATGAATTTTTCTATGAAATTGTTTTTGACGTAATTGTTAAAGGAAATGAATTAATTGACCTTGGTATCGGGCTCGTATTTTGGTTCCGACGCCCGGTACAAGTCTTAAATATTATATATGTGATTTCTGTAAAGTTTGGTGACATTCGGATGTCGTTTGAGATGTTTTGGACCTTGAGTTCCAAGTTTGAAAGTTTTGAAAACCAAAAGTATGAAAATCATGAATTTGAGGCTTGATTTGATGAAAACAATGTGATATTGGCGATGTGATCGCACGAACAAGTTCATAATGTGTTTTTGAGGTTGTGTACATGTTTGGTTTGGAGACCGGGGGCTCGGGTAAAGATTTGATAGGCCGTTGGATTAAATTCTGAAATGTTGCACTGCTGGTTTTTCACCCAGCTGTTGTCTCACAATTGCGAAGGGGGCAGAACAAGGCAGGGCTCGCAAATCAAGGCAGGGCTCGCAAATGCGAAGCCCCTCATGACCCAGCCTTGTTCGCAAATGCGAACAATTGTTCGCAAATGCGAACATCCCCTTGTCCTACTTATGTTCGCAAATGCGAACCATAGTTCGCAAATGCGAACATTCCCAAATCCAGCCTTGTTCGCAAATGCGAACAATAGTTCGCAAATGCGAACAATGCCATTTACTGCCTGTGTTCGCAAATGCGAACATTAGTTCGCAAATGCGAACACTCCCCTTTCCTGCCAGTGTTCGCAAATGCGAACAAAAGTTCGCAAATGCGAACTTCCCAGCCTTAGCTTATTTTTCAAACTCCAGAAATTGGTCGGGGTTCGCAATTGCGAACCCATGTTCGCAAATGCGAACACAGAGACCTGTAAAACACGATTTTCAATTCATTTCTTCACTTTTTACAAACCAAAAACACCCATTTGCGATTCTTCACGGATTCCTTCTTCATCAAAACAATTGTAAGTCATTTTTACTTAATTCTTTCAATTCCTAACATCATTAAACATGTTTTTCAATAGAAATCAAAGGTTTTCATGGTAGAATTTCTTGTTTTTGTTAGAATATAGGGTTTTTCATAAATTGGGAAATTGGACCTCGAATTGAGGTCCGATTTTGAAACAAATCATATACATGAACTCGTGAGGGGATGGGTAACCGGATTTTGGTCCGAACCCCGAGTTCCGACCATGTGGGCCCGGGGTTGAAATTCACTATTCCGGGCATAATGTTGTAAAAGTTGTAATTGGTCTTAGGAATTAGTTTGTTGAGTAGTATTGATGATATTAAATCAATTGTGTATAGATACGATTGGATTGGAGCCAAATTTGAAAGAAAAAGACATTTCCACGGATTGAATTATTCATAAACATTTGAGGTAAGTGTTTGTTCTATCCTAGCTTGAGGGAATAGGATTATGTGTTATGTGTTATGTGATCGAGTGCGGTGTATAGGCTGTGGTGACGAGCTTCCATACACTGGCGTCTAGTATGATCGTGAGTCGTTGAAAATGCGTATTTTGAGATATATTTACAGATGAATTGTTGAACCTTTGCCTGGTTGTAGAATTGTTATTGTTCTCCCTTGTCGGGACTTGTTGTGAAGATAATTATTGATTGCCCTTATTGGGACAGTTTGTGAATCACTGCTTCTTTCTTTGCCCTTAACTGTGATTGTTATTTGGGTGAGGAAGAGTGATAATGCACGAAGGGTGATGCCGTGTCTTGATTTATTATTTATGCACGAAAGTTAATGTCGTGCCATGTTTTATTGATTATGCACAAAGGATCATGTCGTGCCCTATTATTGAACCATGTACGAAGGATTATGCCGTACTATGGATGTGAGGATGAGAGTAAAAGCACGAAGGGTGATGCCGTGTACTTTATTTGCTTATTTGGTGAGGATGAGAGTAAAAGCACGAAGGGTGATGCCGTGCAACTGTTTGCTATTCCTTGACTTGATATTACATGTGTTTCCATTATACTTTGTTTTTCCTTGTGAACTTATTAACTGTTGTTAATTGTTGAATTCTTTGAGATATTCCTTATTGTGTTATTACTTGGTTATTTCTTGTTATTCTGTGGTATACATATATATATATATATATATATATATATATATATTGAATTGTACAGGTTTATGTGGGTGTCTGGTCCTAGGCTTGTCACTACTTCGCCGGGATAGGCCAGGCACTTACCAGCACATGGGGTCGGTCGTGCTGATACTACACGTCTGTGCGTTTTTGCACAGGTCCAGGTTACGATCAGGAGCAGCAGCAGTAAATTGATTGCGTGGGAGTTGATCACATTTGAGACCGAGGTAGCTTGCAGACGTCCGCAAGCTCGGCGTCTCTCTCTTTACTTATGTTACTAGCTGTAGTCTCTTTGTTCCGAGACAAATAGAATTATGTTATATTTCTTTCAAACTTTTATGTGTAGTATTCAATAGTAGTTCGTGAGTTGGTGACTCCACGTCTTGGGTAGAGGATTTCAGTATGATTTTTACCTTGTAACTAGTTATTTCTAATTCGATAAAATATTCCGCACTTATTTAATTAAAGTTATGGTTTGTTGATAAATAAATTATGAAATTGTGTTAAAAACAGGTTAGTATGAATACAGTGGCTTGCCTAGCTACCACGAGTAGGCGCCATCACGATCCCGATGTTGGGGGAAAATCCGGGTCGTGACACCATCCCACGACCTTCCAAAATTCTACCGGGATCTCGTCTGGCCTAGTTGCCCTACCTATACTCATCTTCTATATCACCTCATCAATCTTAATACGCCTACAAAACCTAAAATCACGCCGATTCTCTGAGTTCTCCAACTAGCCAAGCACAATGTTCCTGTCCCCATCCTTGTTCAAGAATTTGTGGAATTATGTCTGTCATCTGCGCCTAATGCACGCCTTTTCCACCAATACCTTTCCATCCTTGTATTTGATGCACCTCACTTACTCTAGGTCCCGTACCTTCCTATCTCTAACCTTGGCTAACCTGAACAATCTTTTATCATCGCCTCTGCCTCAAGTTCCGCATACAGGCATTTGATGGGTTTTCAATGTCTTTGCCTTATATTTTGATGATCTAACAAATTTACTGTCAAGAACCAGGTAGGGAACCTGACACACTCGGGCTACATTGTAAGTCAACAAATTCTTGCTAAATGTGAATTGATATAGCTTCAGGAGATAGAGAACCAAACATGAATTTTGATACCCTTGTGGTTCCCTCATAGCACTACGATGTAAATTGGACACAGCTGGAACTGACGTGACTGCCTGCACTGCACTGTTTCTAGTGGTCACTTGTCATTTGACCAACTAAATCGCTTACATCATTCAAGGGATGTCATCAAGGTGTATCAACAAAGGATATTATATCAAAACATCACTTGATCACTTGGGAATTCACTTCAAGCATTCAAGCCTTCTGCAAAACAGTAAACTTAATTCTCAAGAGCTTGACGAACAAAGTTAAACACTACTACGGACCAGTTCCTAAATCTAGTATTTTGTTGTCCTTAGTTGAGTTGTAACTTTGTGATTGTTCTTATTGTGATTCCTTTTATCTTAGCCAGAAGCGCTGATTAGGAACCCCTTTGTAAAACCATACCTTCTGAGTTTGTGTTGTGACTAGAGTTAGTCATAAGTTGAAGTTTTTGTAACTAGCGAGTGACAAAGTGGCTTGTGGTAAGAGTATCACAAGTTAGTTGAGTTGAAGTCTTTGTAATTGAGTCATGACAAAGTGGCTTGTAATAGGTGTTTACAAGTTAGTGAAGTTAAGCCTACTAGTATAGGTCATGGTTTTTGTCCCCTTGAGTTGGGATTTTTCCACATAAAAATCCTGTATCTTATTTACTTACTGTTTCATTAGCATTCTCAGTAAAAACTCATATTGAACCAGGTACTCTATTGTTTGGTGGAATCATATAAATTAACAATTGGTATCAGAGTAGGTTCCTCATATCAGGCTAACACCTATGAAGGATCTGTATGGCTGCTCCACCAAATTTTGAAGAAGGTTAATCAATATATAGACCACCCAGGTTCAATGGACAATACTATGGGTGGTGGAAGACATGAATGCATGATTTTATCATGGCTGAGGATTCTGAGTTATGGAATGTCATATGTGACGGCCCTTATGTCCCAACACAAGTACTTGAAGAACTTCTATTCTCAATGCCAAAAACCAGAAAAGAATATACCGACACAGAAAGGAAAGCTGTGGAGTAGAATTTTCGTGCCAAGAAGATTTTGGTATATGGAATAGGACCTGATAAATAAAATAGAATCTCTGCTTGTGACACTACTAAGGAGATATTGGAAGCTTTGCAAACAACTCATGAGGGAACCACTCAAGTAAAATAATCTAAGATCGATATGCTCACTACCGAGTATGAACTCTTTATGATGAAGGACGATGAATCTATTCAAGATTTACACACAAGATTCACTTCCATCATAAATGAGTTACACTCACTTGGTAAAACCATTCCTAGGAACAAGCTAGTGAGGAAATTCCTTAGTATCCTGCCTAGTTATTGGGAAAGCAAGGTGAATGCTATTACTGAAGCAAAGGACATGTAGGAGCTGACCATAGACGAGCTGTTTGGAAATCTGAAGACCTACGAGATGAAGAGGAGGATAGACAGTGAAAGAAGAGAACCAAAGAAAGAAAAGAACCCGGTACTCAAAGTTGATCCAATGACTCAAGTGAGGAGGACTGAGATATGGCTAACTTAACCAAAAGATTTCAGAAGATGGTTAGAAGAAATAGAGGAATGCTAAAAAGGGGAAGCTCTAGCAAAACAAAGAACTATGATCTCTGTCATAAGTGTGGATAGCCTGGGCACTTCATCAAAGACTGTCCTCTCCTAAAGAAAGAGTTCTCCAAGTACAACCCTGAGAAAGCAGCTAAAAGGAACCTGGTTCCTAATAAGAACTTCAAAAGAAAGAGATCCGCTGACAATGTAGTGAAAAAGGCTCTTGCAGCATGGGGAGACTCCTCTAGTGAATCTGAAGATGAAACTGATATTGGTGATAGCTCTATGATGATAGTTGAAAGCGAGGAAAATGAATATGATAAAACTTTTGCTTTGATGGCCCAATCAGATGATGACAACAGTAGGGTAAATTTCAGGGATGTTCACAGAAATCTGAAATCCTACTCTCCTAAGAAACTTATGTCTTTAGTTAATGTATTAATTGATGCCTATCATAGTATTGTGGAGGATAAGGATGCCTTGATCTTAGAACTAGAGGAAGCTGAACAAACCAGAGATGATCTGGTAGTGTGTGTAGTGGATCTCAAGGAAACCATTTGTGAGTTGGAGAAAGAAAAAGATATCTTAACCAAAAAGTTTGCCAACATAGAGCATGAAAGAGATGACTTAGTAGTGGTAGTTGTTGACCATAAGGAAACTATTGAGAACTTCAGTAAAGCAAATGAGGCCCTAGTGAAAAAAATGACTGAAATTGAGGAAGAAAGAGATGATCTCTTGGTAGTAGTTACAGACCTGAGAGAAATAATAGAGGGACTAGGAACTGAGTCTAAACCCGAAAATACTGGAAAAGGAAAAGATGTAGCCAGTAAGGAACATATTAGGCTTGAAAATGAGTTGAAAGCTGTGAAAACTAGGTTGTGTGTTGAAACTGAGAAAAACAAGCAAATCATTGAGAGGTTGGGTAAAGCTGAGCCTGGGGCCAACCCCAAAATAATGAAAATGTTTGAGGCATTAACAAAGCGGGTGGAATCGGGTGAGAAAAACATTTAGGCAAACGACAAAAATGTGGAGACATATAACTCCAGGGGGTATTAAATCCCAGGAGTACCCCCGATATTAAAGGAACCGAATTCCAAGATGTTTACCCAAAATCCTTTCCCTCAGAGCACTACCTCGAAGCCAATCTCGAAGAGGTTTTGTATGCTCTATATTCCAAAGAAAAATTGAACCACAGATCCAAATGAGCATGTGACCTCCTATATTTGTTCAATCAATGGAAACGACTTGGAAGATGACGAAATCCAGTTAGTGCAGCTAAAGAAGTTCAGGGAAACTCTATCAAAGGGAGAAATGATATGGTACCATAATTTACCCCCAAATTATATTGATTCGTTTGTTATGCTTGTAGATACCTTCATGAAGGCTCATGCTAGGGCCATCAATGTCGAGACCAGGAAATCGTACTTTTCCAAAGTTAAACAAAGAGATAACAAAATGCTCTGGGAATTTGTATCAAGGTTTTAGATAAAGCGATTGGATCTACCCCTATTGCCGATGATTGGTTTGTTCAAGCATTCACTCATGGACTTAACCCTCAGAGCTCCTTGGTTTTGCAATAGCTAAAACAAAGTTTGGTGGAGTATTTGACAGTAACTTAGACCAATCAAAAATTGGAGTTGAGGAAGACCAATTCGGAGCCCCTTCTGGGTCTATTTATCTCGTTAGAGCCGATGATAGGTTTAAGAGAATCGCCAATTATGAACCAAAGTCAATCTAAGACCGGTATCAACCATATAGCAAAGATCAAAGGGGAAACGGGTCTGGATGTCACCCTACGAGGAACTTAAGGAGAGGCGATCGAGGGCTTAGCGGCCGAGGTCTAATGAGCAAACATTGTTTTGGTAGGCCACTCTATGCTAGGGAGGCACCAAGATTGTCAGAATATAACTTCAACGTCGATACTGCTAGTATCATATTAGTCATTGGGGCGCGTCAAGGATACCAAGTGGCCTCAGCCATTGCAGTCGACCCCACCAGAGGGACCCTAACTTGTTGTGTAAGTATCATTCCACTCATGGCCTCCTGACTGAGGATTGTCTACAATTGAGAAAAGAAGTTTCCCAATTGTTTAATAAGGGGCACGTATGAGAATTTCTGAGTCATCGATCCAAGAACCACTTCAAAAATAGGCACGCCGACAAATAGACTGAATAGGATGAACCTCAACACATCATCAACATGATCATTGGAGGGGTCTATGTCACTTAGGGACGAACAATAAAATGCACTAAAGTGTCTATCACGAGGGGAAAATGCACTTGAGACTATATCCTAGAAGCAACCATTTCGTTCAACGATGAGGATGTCGATGGAATCGTACAACCTCATAATGATATGTTGGTAATATCCGTACTTATCAATAAATCTCGAGTTAAACATGTGTTCATTGATCTAGGTAGCTAAGCCAACATCATCAAATCGAGGGTTACAAAGCAATTGAGGATACAAGACCAAATAGTACCAATAGTTTGGATGTTGAACAGATTTAACATGGCATGAGAAACCACTAAATGGGAGATAACCCTACTAGTGAACACCATCGGGACCATCCAAGAAACAAAGTTCTATGTGATCGAAGGAGATATGAGATATAACACTCTATTCAGAAGACCATGGGTTCACAACATGGGGCGGTTCCTTCAATCTTACACTAGGCATTGAAGTTCCCTATGCCAAGAGGAAGCAAGATGATTTACAGAGAACATTCGGCTGCAAAAGAGATATTCGTAGTAGATAAAGTACTCTCGATGCCTACCTTTTCGATATTAAAAAGCACGGAGCCGACAAGAAAGGCTGAAGTTAAATAGCAATCATCGATGCCAGTTTTGATCAGATCGGATGAATAAGGAATGGACGAGGAGTCAATGAGGAGGATGATCACGGAGTTCCAAGATCATTCATAGCTCTTGATAACACCGATGCCATCAATTTAATGATCGAAGAGTTTGAGTAAGTCACATTGATCGATCACCTACCGGATCAAAAGGTATACCTGGGCACGGGTTACCCCCAAACTCAGTAAAAACTCATTAATTTTCTTAAAGCTAACGTAAATTGTTTCACTTAGTACCATCTTGACATGATAGGGATCCCACCTGAGGTAACTACTAATAATCTAAGTCTGGACCTAAAGTTCCACCCAGTTAAACAGAAGAGGAGACCCCAGTTCGAGGTCAAGCATGCATTCATCAAGGAAGAGGTATATAAACTCCTTAAAATAGGGTCCATTCGGCAAGTTAATACCTGGACTAGTTAGCTAACGTAGTCATAGTTCTTAAAAAAAGAAATAAGCTAAGAATATGTGTACACCAAAAAGACTTGAATAAGGTGTGCCCTAATGACTCTTTTCCTTTGCCTAACATCGATCACATTATCAGCGCGAGAGCCGGGCATGAGATACTCAAATTTCTCGATAACTATTATGGGTACAAACTTTCGAACGGAACTATACAATTAGGAAAAGACTTCTTTTATCACTAAATTTGGCATATATTGTTATAATATAATGCCATTCAAATTAAAGAATGTATGTGCCACCTATCAATGCCTAGTAAATTGAATGTTCGAAGAACAGATAGGAAAATCAATGGAAGTTTATATTAACGACATGTTATGTCCCTGTAAGCAGATGAACATTTGAAATATTTATAAGAGACCTTCGACATATTGAAGGAAAATATTATGAAGCTGAACTCGCAGAAGTGTGCATTCGAGGTCGGATGGGAAAATTCCTTGGATTCATGGTATCCAATAAGGGAATCAAGATCAATCCCGATAAAATCAAAGCTATAGAAGACATCACCGTGGTGGAAAATGTTAAGGCTGTTTAGAAGATGACCGGGCACAAAGCCGCCCTGTGCCGGTTCATATCATGATTCTTGAATAAAAGCCATCGGTTCTTCTCATTGTTGAAGAAGAATAAAAACTTCTCCTACACTTCAGAATGTCAACAAGCTTTAGAAGAACTCAAATGGTACCTTTCAAGTCCTCCCTTGCTCCACATCATGAAGGCGGATGACTAGTTGTACTTTTACTTGGCAGTCTTTGAGGTAGCGGTAAGTGGAGTCTTGGTATGAGAAAGAGAAGGTATGTAATTTCCTGTTTACTATGTCAGTAGAACTCTAGGCGGGGCCAAAACAAGGTATCCTCACTTGGAAAAATTAGCGCTCACTTTGCTAAGCGCCTCGAGAAAGTTAAAATCATACTTTCAATGTTAACCCATATGCATCGTAACATCCTACCCACTAAGGAACATCATTCACAAATCCAAGATCTGGGACCATTTGGCTAAATGGGTTGCCGAAATCAGCGGGTACGATATCAATAATCGACCCCGAACCGCCATCAAATCTCAAATTGGCATACTTTAGGGATGACTTTATGCCAGCTTTAATACCCGAATTCAAAAGGGAATTAATGTTAACCTCGGGGACTACCTCAGGAATTTGGACCTTTTAAGGAGCTCGAAACCACCTAGAGGGGATGTGATTAAGCAATCGATCAGGATTGTGAAATTGAATAACAATAAGATCGAGTAAGAGCCATGATTGCAGGTCTCAAATTAGCTAAAAGCCTTGGGGACAAGGTGATCGAAGCCAAATATGACTCCCTCCTCATGGTAAATCAAGTCAATAGTACGTTCGAAGTGAAAGAGGAATAGATGCGAAGGTACTTGGACAAATTATAGGTAATGCAGTAGCAATTAAGGGAATGGACCCTGCAACACGTGCCCCGAGATTAAAATAGTGAGGATGATGCTCAAGCTAATTTTAGGGTCATCGATCAATGATGAGTTCAGCTCAGGAACAGTGGTGTAACTTATGAAATCGATGATAGGAGAAGGCCACACCTAAGTAAATTCCAAGAGTTTGACTTGGGATTGCAGGAACAAGTATATAGATTACTTAAAAACTAGAAAATTACCCTTGGATCCCAACTAATTGAGAGCTCTACGTATCAAGACTGCTAGATTTAGCTTGGTCGAAGGGACTTTATCTAGAAGAACATTCGACGGCCCGCTAGTCATATGCTTGGGGCTAGGAAATATTGAATATGCCTTGAGAGATGTTTATGAAGGCACTTGCAGGAACCATTCGGGTGAAGAATTTTGGTTCAAAAATTAATCAGGGCTGGATATTAGTGGACCAAAATGGAAAACAATTCAAAGGACTTCGTACGAAAATGCGATGACTGCCAAAGACACACATTGATGATCCATCAATCGGGAGAGCTACTCCATTAGGTCTTTTCCCCGTGGCCATTTATGAAATGGGGGTTGGACATTGTCAGTCCCCTGCCACGGGCCCCCAGTAAGGCTCAATTCATACTTTTCTTGACAGATTCTTTTTCCAAATGGGTCAAAGCTCAACCATTCGAAAGCTTCATGAAAAATAAGTCATTGACATCATTTGGGACCATATAATATGCTGATTCGGGATACTGGCCAAAATCATTTGCGATAATGGGAGACAATTTATCAGCAAAAAAAGTAAATAAATTCTTCAAAGATCACAAGATTAAGAAGATCCTATCAATACCTTACCACCCTAGTGGGAACAGACAGGTAGAATGCCAAAGAAAAATGGAAGGAAATCATGCTCGAAGTTATGTGGGCATACCATATGACCGCAAAGTCTAGTGCTGAGGCCACCCCATTATCATTAGCATATGGGGCCGAAGACTTAATACTAGTAAATGTGGGGGAACCGAGCCTTAGATTCTGATATGTAACTAAAGAGTCAAATGGTAAGGCCCTGATCACGATCCTGAAACTATTGGGTGAAAGGTGTGAGGTCATCCTAGTCCGATTGGCCGCTCATAAATAGCGCATGAAAAGGTACTAAAACCAAACAGTCAACCTCCAACACCTCAAGATCAGGGACTTGGTGTTGAGGAAAGTAACATTATATACCTGGAACCCGAACGAAGGGAAGTTGGGACCGAATTGGGGAGGACCATATCGAGTTGTTGGAATTACCAACAAAGGCTCGTACAAACTTGAAGTAGGAAACAATGTGCAACTACTGGAAAAATGGAATGTGACGCACTTAAAGTTGTACTACTGCTACGGTACGGTCCCAATTACTCTTTAATAATAATATAGATCGGAATAACACTTGTAGGTAGCGGCCAAAGATGGATATGGCTATCAGATTTGAAAGTACGTGTAGCACTCTTTTTCCCTTGAACCTGTTTTGTCCCAAAATGGGGTTTTCGACAAGGTTTTTAACGAGGCAACAGTAAAATATGCTAACTTAGATACGAAGACCAGTCTCAAACAGGAGTCAATGATCTTTCACTTCATGTCAACAGTATCCGAGCCTTCTTAAGCTCGACCTCAAATGCTGGGGGCCATTAACCCTGGATTAAGGGTTTTATCAAGGAAAAAAGAAAACCTTGTATGTTAGAAGCTAATACGCATTTGTTAGGGTTCATTGTAAATGTCAAATGGTCGTGTGAATCATGCCCACGTAGTCAACTTTATCCATGATACAACCTTCTACGAGCATTCGATTATATATATTTTACAAATTAAAATAAAAGAAGGTTTCGTATTGCTATTATGCAATTTCTCGCCTCTTAAAATCTGGATCCTTAAAGCCCACGGGCTACCCCTATTCAGGTATCGAGCCTAAGGGCTACACCTACTCAAGGACTGTCATCCAAAAAAAGTACAGGCAACTCGGGATACTAAATCTGGGAGGTACCTATTAGGCGATTCCTAAATACAAACGGATACGACCACCCTAAAAATGGCTTGGAGACATCCAAAGCTCGTAATAAGAAAGTAAGGCCTTTATAAGAACTCAAAATCTACTAAGAGGCTACCCTCGACAAAGCATTAACAAAAAATCACTTAAGCATCCTGAAAAACTTCTGGTCACACTGAGTTTTCAAAGCCTCGAATAAACAAAGTTGTATCAAGATTGGACTCCGTTCGGACCTCTGAAAAATGAACATCCTTCGACTACATTTGATTTTTTGCTACGCTACCATATGCATTACAAGAATAGAGATTATGAAAAGATGCTAGAAAAGTAAAAACATGACATGCCATAAAGGAAAATTTTCATATATATATATACACACACACACACACAAAGGCTCAACATAATGGCCTAAAAACAAAAAAAATGTACATAAGGAAAAACAAAAGCTAACAATATGCTAAGTCGTCTACTCCTAGTCTTTACCCCTAGAATAATCAAAGCCTCGGATCCTTCAGAGCCTTCGGCCTCCTCAGGCTTATAGATCTCCTTTGCCTTGGCCTCGAGTCTCTTCGCTTCCTTGATCTAGTCCAATAAGTGGAAGCCTCGAGCATGGATCTCTTCAAGGGTCTCCCTTCGAGACATCCACCTCATGTATTTGATCGTAGTAAACTCAACCCGAAGGAAGAGCGGGCACAACTAACGTTTACCCGAATAGTGGTTCAGGGTCAATCCATAGGGAGTTGGAATTTGGAGTGAGAAATTGGGATGAACTAGAATTGCGAATTAGCTTCTAATTTGACTTAAAACATATTTGTGTTTTTCTTTTTAACAACTATTTTATCAACTACTAATAAGAAATCTAGATTATGCTAGGGATGATTTTAAAGAGTAATATGCAAGTAGAGAAAGGGACTAGGGTAGTAGCATTTACTTAGGTGGATAACTAACGGGTAATGAAACTCAATGCAAAGATGATATGATGGGATTATTGGATAACTGTTGCTCTATGCATTCATTCTCACACCTCTCGGTAGAGAGAACAATTTTGCCCAATTGACTCTTTCGAGACCAATTGGGTAGGCTAATTTGCCCAAGCAACTTTAGGTTCAAGTTGGGTAATTACTCTCTCAAGGTTTATACCCGTTACTTGGGACTACCATTCTCATGGGTCCATCCCAAATCCTTGTTGGAATTGATTGAGAAGTTTTAGACTCTCTTTCTCAAGAAGAGCTCAAACCCACAAAACTAGATTTAGTGTTTGCAACCACAAAACCCAAATGAAAAATATTCAATCAACCCAAATCCTAACACCCACAATCATCTAAGCATTAAATAATCTAACCCATTAATTACCCATACTAGGGTTGAGCTACAACCCTAGCTATGGGTTTAGCTAGCCATGAAAATTGAAGAAACTGAAGAAATTAAAGATGAAATTGACATAATAGTTGATTACAAATTAAATCTAATGATAAAAGGCTAAGAAAATTGACCAAAATAGGCGTAAATGTGTTCTTACGAGCTCAGCCGTTCGTATCTAATATCTGACATAACCTAAAAAATTAAAAGAAGCTATTTATACTACATAGTAATTTCCGAACAGAAATACCCATGCGAGTCTCATGCGGACCGCACACTTTTGACGTGCGGCCGCGTAAGGCAATTGATCTTCAGGTGAACTGGCACTGGAGCACGACCGCGTACTTTGGTCACGCGGCCGCGTAGGTTCAGCAACGCGGACCGCATAGAAATGGAATGCGGCCGCACTATGTAATTCCTCCAGTTGCGACCTCTCTGATTCCTCACCCACGCGGTCCGCACTGATTTAGAACACGGCCGCGTGGGTCTTTTCCTTGAATTTTCTCTTCTCTGATCTTCATCGTTGTGGACCGCATGAAAGTTGACGCGATCCGCGTGGATCTGCTTGTGAACTTGGCCTCTCTGAACATTTCTGCGCGACCGCACACCAAATCAGTGCGGTCCGCACAGTTGACGATTTGCCTGGTCTGTTCTCTGAATCAACATGTGCGGCCGCACAGTAAAATAATGCGGTCCGCACAGGCTTCTTTTGTGTCCTTCAACTTCTTCATTTGACGCTTAGCCGGTTTCACTCCTTTTTTAGCCGATTTGACGGTATTCGTCCTTTTGTCGCTCAAACCTGCAAAATAGCGCACTTGTAAGCAATTCAAGGCCAGTTTAACACATTTTATGCACGAAGCTCGGGCAAGAAGGGGTCTAAAAGCATGCAAAATTCCTAGTTATCAACTCCCCCAAACTTAAACCTTTGCTTGTCCTCTAGCAAATCAAAACTAAAACCTAACTTTTAGAGAAAAGACATCAAAACAAGTCCAATTTGTCCGAGGGTAACCTCATAAACATCAATTAGGACTAACAATTGTCCCTAATGCAAATGTATCATTGACACCTTTTTGAAAATTTGAAGCTATGTGGATCAAGTGTGACACAAGAGATTCGAGGGTTGACTCGATCCATCAAGGAGCCTTTCTCAAAACACTTTGGTTTTTGTGGACCCCAAACTCGTACATCCTTGGCTCTCCCTAAGTGTACCTCACCTTTTAGAGTATTTGCACACAAATCAATGTAGAGGATTTCACACTCACTCTCTCACAGAAGAGTCCCTAAGCCCGACGCTAGGTACCATAGGCTTGCCCTTTATGTAAGTATCCACTAATGTAGGCTTTTCTCTACTTGAGATCATATAGGACTTTTCGGTAAGTCATTGTGAAGGCTTTTTGGGTAGGATAGGAATTTGGCTCTT
>JASVEL010007253.1:0-120813 GCA_032618575.1 Nicotiana noctiflora
AGGAGGAAAAATCATCACCAGGTATGTATGGCTAATTTTGATTCTTGTAAAATCGCCCATATGTGTGAAATTGTTTGGCATGTGTTAATTTGAGAGATTTTATGTGATTTTTCGATATCATTGTTGGGTATACAATTGATGATTGAACTACATTTGGTATGGTTTGAAATATGAATTGAAAGATGACAAAGGAATTGAAATTGGTAAAGAACTGAGGAAAATTGTTGTTAAGGCATATATGGTTTCTTTTGGAAAGAGATGAAACACTTGAATTGTGGAAATAGTGTAACATGGTTGTGATATTGAATTGAGAAGAAATTGAGAACATGAACCAATGTGTAAGTTGCTTATTTGAACTTGTTGAAATTGTGTGTAGTACATTATCTGCTGTTTGAAATTGTTGTGTTTTCAACTGTAAGGCGGGGTCGTGTTGCGCGCCGCAACGTGGTGAAATAAGGTTTGGGTTGGGGTGATAAGGGTGGCCGAGGTAATAAGGGTGGTCAGGGGCAATAAGGATGGAAAGCGATCGAAATCGCTAGTGAAAATTGATACATAAATCAATAATGTGAAATTGTGAAAGGAGACAGCAGGAGAGTTTGCAACCTGTGGGGCGCTGATTGCCCCTTTGTTTGACTACTTGTGCTTTACGTGATTGATTGGTTATTGTTAAATTGGTTGATTGTAGAAAGTGCTTTGTGTTGAGAATTATTTGAAATAAGGAAAATGTGGAAACATGGTTGGGTGGCTTAATTAATTGTTGATGTAATTTAATGGCTTGAGTTTACTTGGGACAAAGTTTGTCCATACATACCAGTACAATTCAAGTGTACAGACGTCCCTTTTTGCCGGGGACGCTACATTCGTGTTATGATTGTAGGTGGATCTGTAGCAGGCACTTCAACACATCGGCAGTAGTATCCTTCTCTTTCCACTGCCCATTTTGGTGAGCCCCTTTCTTCCTTGGGGCCTTGTGTGGTTCTTGCCACTTTGGTTTAGACTTCATTTTGGTTTTGTAAGGTATAGCCGGAGCCTTGTTACCGGCAAGTATTGTATTTCCCTTTTTTATCCTAGAGGCTCTGTAGACATGTAAACTGTGGGACTCCAGTCTTATGTATATATATGGTGTTATGTCGGGCGTTGTAAAAATTGAAATCTTGTTAATGAATCACTCGTATCGTTTTATTTGTTTAATGTGAAATCAGTTATGATTAGTAATATATTTGGTTAATGAGAAACAGTCATCACAGGGGTAACGCGTGGGAATGAAAGGCACCCAGGTCCGCTTGACTGGGGCAACCCGGTCAGGCGCCGGTCATGTTCCTCGATTTGGGGCGTGACACTTATGTGGTTGTCGTAGGCCGATGCGTCCTACTACAATCATATTACATTACTCCCAATCTGTTATGACAACAATCGTATTAGTAAAATGGTCTTATGTGGTTGTCGTAGGTCTATGCGTCCTAGTATATGAATGAAATCATATTCATTCACGGTCAATTACTAAATAACAAACACGATATATAAACGGAAGGTCCTATGACTACAATCGTGTTAGTCAAATGGACTTATGTGGTTGTCATAGGCCGATGCGTCCTACTACAATCATATTACATTACTCCCAATATGTTATGACTACAATCGTTTTAGTCAAATGGACTTATGTGGTTGTCATAGGCCGATGCGTCCTACTATATGAAAGAAATCATATTCATTCACGGTTAATTACTAAATAACAACCACGATATATAAATGGAAGGTCCTATTACTACAATCGTATTAGTCAAATGGACTTATATGGTTGTCGTAGGCCGATGCATCCTACTACAATCATATTACATTACTCCCAATCTGTTATGACTACAATCGTATTAGTCAAATGGACTTATGTGATTGTCTTAGGCCGATGCGTCCTAGTATATGAATTTCATATTCATTCACAGTCAATTACTAAATAACTATCACGTTATATAAACGGAAGTTCCGATGACTACAATCGTATTAGTCCAATGGACTTATCAGGTTGTCGTAGGCCGATGCGTCCTAGTATATGAATGAAATAATATTCATAGATGGTCAATTACTAAATAACAATCATGATATATAAACAGAAGGTCCTATTACTACAATCGTATTATTCAAAGGGACATATGTGGTTGTCGTAGGCCGATGCATCCTAGTATGAACGTATGACATTACTCCTTATACTATATATAAACGGAAGGTCCTATGACTACAATCGTATTACATTACTCTCAATCTGTTATGACTACAATCGTATTAGTCAAATGGACTTATGTGTTTGTCGTAGGCCGATGCGTCCTAGTATATGAATGAAATCATACTCGTTCACGGTAAATTACTAAATAACAACCACAATATATAAACGGAAATTCCTACGACTACAATCGTATTAGTCCAATGGACTTATGTATTTGTCGTAGGCCGATGCGTCCTACTACAATCGTATTACATTACTCCCAATCTGTTATAACTACAATCGTATTAGTCAAATGGTCTTATGTGGTTGTCGTAGGCCGATGCGTCCTAGTATATGAATGAAATCACATTCATTCATTGTCAATTACTAAATAACAACCACGATATATAAACGGAAGGTCCTATTACAACAATTTTATTAGTCAAATGGACTTATGTGGTTGTCGTAGGCCGATGTGTCCTACCACAATCGTATTACATTACTCCAAATCTGTTATGACTACAATCGTATTAGTCAAATGGACTTATGTGATTGTCGTAGGCTGATGCGTCCTAGTATGAACGTATGACATTACTCCCAATACGATATATAAACGGAAAGTCCTATGACTACAATCTTATTACATTTCCCCCAATCTATTATGACTACAATCGTATTAGTCAAATGGACTTATGTGGTTGTCGTAGGCCGATGCATCCTAGTATATGAATGAAATCATATTTATTCACGGATAATTACTAAATAACAACCACGATATATAAACGGAAGTTCCTATGACTATAGTCGTATAAGTCCAATGGACTTATGTGGTTGTCGTAGGCCGATGTGTCCTATATATGAATGAAATAATATTCATAGATGGTCAATTACTAAATAACAACCCCGATATATAAATGGAAGGTCTTATTACTACAATCATATTAGTCAAATGGACTTATTTGGTTGTTGTAGGCCGATGCGTCCTAGTATGAATGTATGACATTACTACCAATACGATATATAATCGGAAGGTCCTATGACTACGATCGTATTACATTACACCCAATCTGTGATGACTACAAGCGTTTTAGTCAAATGGACTTATGTGGTTGTCGCAGGCTGATGCGTCCTAGTTCGTGGCTGTCGTAGGCCGATGCATCCTACTACAATCGTATTACATTACTCCCAATCTGTTATGACTACAATCGTATTAGTCAAATGGACTTATGTGATTGTCGTAAGCCGATGCGTCCTATTATGAACGTATGACATTACTCCCAATACGATATATGAACTGAAGGTCCTATGACTACAATCGTATTACATTATTCCAGATTTGTTATGACGACAATTGTATTAGTCAAATGGACTTATGTGGTTGTCGTAGGCCGATGCGTCCTAGTACATGAATGAAATCATATTCATTCACGCTCAATTACTAAATAACAACCACGATATATAAACGGATGTTCCTATGACTACAATCGTATTAGTCCAATGGACCTATGGTTGTCATAGGCCGATGCGTCCTAGTATATGAATGAAATAATATTCATAGCTGGTCAATAACTAAATAACAACCATGATATATAAACGGAAGCTCCTATTACTACAATCGTATTAGTCAAATGGACTTGTGTGGTTGTCGTAGGCCGGTGCGTTGTACTACAATCGTATTACATTACTCCCAATCTGTTATGACTATAATCGTATTAGTCAAATGGACTTATGTGTTTGTCGTAGGACGATGCGTCCTAGTATATGAATGAAATCATACTTATTCACGGTCAATTACTAAATAACAACCACAATATATAAACGGAAATTCCTACGACTACAATCGTATTAGTCCAATGGACTTATGTGGTTATCGTAGGACGATGCGTCCTAGTATATGAATGAAATAATATTCATAGATGGTCAATTACTAAATAACAACCACGATATATAAACAGAAGGACCCATTACTACAATCGTATTAGTCAAATGGACTTATGTGTTTGTCCTAGGCCGATGCGTCCTACTACAATCGTATTACATTACTCCCAATCTGTTATTGCTACAATCGTATTAGTCAAATGGACTTATGTGGTTGTCGTAGGCCGATGCATCCTAGTATATGAATGAAATCATATTCATTCACGGTCTATTACTAAATAACAACCACGATATATAAACGGAAGGTCTATTACTACAATCGTATTAGTCAAATGGACTTATGTGGTTGTCGTAGACCGATGCGTCCTATTATATAAATGAAATAATATTTA
This sequence comes from Nicotiana noctiflora, assembly GCA_032618575.1. Lineage (NCBI taxonomy): Eukaryota > Viridiplantae > Streptophyta > Magnoliopsida > Solanales > Solanaceae > Nicotiana > Nicotiana noctiflora. The sequence continues at coordinate 4,468 of JASVEL010007253.1, forward strand.
TAGATGGTCAATTACTAAATAACAACCATGATATATAAACGGAAGGTCCTATTACTGCAATCGTATTAGCCAAATGGACTTATGTGGTTGTCTAGGCCAATGCGTTGTACTACAATCGTATTACAGTACTCCCAATCTGTTATGACTACAATCGTATTAGTCAAATGGACTTATGTGATTGTCTTAGGCCGATGCGTCCTAGTATATTAATGAAATCATATTCATTCAAAGTCAATTACTAAATAACAATCACGATATATAAACGTAAGTTCCGATGACTACAATCGTATTAGTCCAATGGACTTATGAGGTTGTCGTAGGCCGATGCGTCCTAGTATATGAATGAAATAATATTCATAGATGGTCAATTACTAAATAACAATCACGATATATAAACGGAAGGTCCTATTACTACAATCGTATTATTCAAAAGGACATATGTGGTTGTCGTAGGCAGATGCGTCCTAGTATGAACATATGCCATTACTCCTAATACTATATATAAACGAAAGGACCTATGACTACAATCGTATTACATTACTCCCAATCTGTTATGACTACAATCGTATTAGTCAAATGGACTTATGTGTTTGTCGTAGGCCGATGCGTCCTAGTATATGAATGAAATCATATTCATTCACAATCAATTACTAAATAACAACCACGATATATAAACGGAAGTTCCTATGACTACAATCGTATCAGCATAATGGACTTATGTGGTTGTCGTAGGCCGATGCGTCCTATTATATGAATTAAATAATATTCATAGATGGTCAATTACTAAATAACAACCATGATATATAAACGGAAGGTCCTATTACTGCAATCGTATTAGTCAAATGGACTTATGTGGTTGTCTAGGCCAATGCGTCGTACTACAATCGTATTACATTACTCCCAATCTATTATGACTACAATCGTATTAGTCAAATGGACTTATGTGATTGTCTTAGGCCGATTTGTCCTAGTATATGAATGAAATCACATTCATTCACAGTCAATTACTAAATAACAATCACGATATATAAACGGAAGTTCCGATGACTACAATCGTATTAGTCCAATGGACTTATGAGGTTGTCGTAGGCCGATGCGTCCTAGTATATGAATGAAATAATATTCATAGATGGTCAATTACTATATAACAACCACAATATATCAACGGATGGACCTATTACTACAATCGTATTAGTCAAATGGACTTATGTGTTTGTCGTAGGCCGATGCGTCCTACTACAATCGTATTACATTACTCCGAATCTGTTATAACGACAATCGTATTAGTCAAATGGACTTATGTGGTTGTCATAGGCCGATGCGTCCTAGTATATGAATGAAATCATATTCATTCACGGTCAATTACTAAATAATTACCACGATATATAAACGGAAGGTCCTATTACTACAATTTTATTAGTCAAATGGACTTATGTGGTTGTCGTAGGCCGATGCGTCCTACTACAATCGTATTACATTACTCCCATTCTGTTATGACTACAATCGTATTAGTCAAATGGACTTATCTGAATTCGTAGGCCGATGCGTCCTAGTATGAACGTATGACATTACTCCCAATACGATATATAAACGGAAAGTCCTATGACTACAATCGTATTACATTTCTCCCAATCTGTTATGACTACAATCGTATTAGTCAAATGGGCTTATGTGGTTGTCGTAGGCCGATGCATCCTAGTATATGAATGAAATCATATTTATTCACGGATAATTACTAAATAACAACCACGATATATAAATGGAAGTTCCTATGACTTCAGTCTTATTAGTCCAATGGACTTATGTGGTTGTCGTAGGCCGATGCGTCCTAGTATATGAATGCAATAATATTCATAAATGGTCAATTACTAAATAACAACCCCGATATATAAATGGAAGGTCTTATTACTACAATCATATTAGACAAATGGACTTATTTGGTTATTGTGGGCCAATGCGTCCTAGTAAGAATGTATGACATTACTCCCAATACGATATATAATCCGAAGGTCCTATGACTACGATCGTATTACATTACACCCAATCTGTGATGACTACATGAGTTTTAGTCAAATGGACTTATGTGGTTGTCGTAGGCTGATGCGTCCTAGTTTGTGGTTGTCGTAGACCGATGCATCCTACTACAATCGTATCACATTACTCCCAATCTGTTATGACTACAATCGTATTAGTCAAATGGACTTATGTGATTGTCGTAAGCCGATGCGTCCTAGTATGAACGTATGACATTACTCCCAATACGATATAGGAACGGAAGGTCCTGTGACTACAATCGTATTACATTATTCCCAATTTGTTTTGACGACAATTGTATTAGTCAAATGGACTTATGTGGTTGCCGTAGGCCGATGCGTCCTAGTATATGATGCATTGGCCTACCACATGGTTGTCGTAGGCCGATGCGTCGGTCTATTACTACAATCGTATTAGTCAAATGAAGGACCTTCCGTTCATAGATGCATCGGCCTACGAGAACCACATAAGTCCATTTGACTAATACGATTGTAGTTCTTGGACCTTCCGTTTATATATCGTAGTTGCTATTAAGGAATTGACCATCTATAAATATGATTTCATTAATATACTAGGACGCATCGGCCTACGACAACCACATAAGTCCATTAGACTTATACGATTTGATAACAACTAGGTCGGGAATCCAAACTAGAATAAGAATTTGAGAGGTAAATGCGGAAGCAATAACAATAGGAATTGAACAACTAGAATTAAAGAGACGAAAACAAAGGATATGGGAAAGATTCAAGGAAAAAATTCGAGAACTTTCAAGAACGCAAGTTCTATAGCCTTGACAAGATCAAAGTAACAACGTCTTGATTTATGAAAGAAATCAAACGCCTTTACTTAAAAGCAAATCAAAACAATAGATTCGGATCTTGACCACTTTACGAGTAACTTGAGACAACAATTAATACTAGTATTAATCGCCTTCTAAGAATACCACAAAGGAATCAAAGATATCACAAAAGAGAAGTAATCTTACTACTTGAACTATGAACTAGTAAAGGTTGAAAGATAAATCTCAAAGCACAAGTAACAAAGGTTCAAAAGAACTCTCAAAGTATAATATACTCACTCAATAATAATGTGTCTTATGAGGGAGAAGAACACCCTATTTATAGGAGTACAAAGGCATAAAAATAACATTAAAAACTAGGTGGGGTGGTTCTAGTGAAAAACACATTTATTACAATGAGGTAGGTGGTTGCTAAAGTCTAAGAAAAGTCTTTGGTTAGGTGAGGGGCGGCCAAGACCCTTTGGGGCAGATTTGGGCCTTAAAACAACTAGTTTGGGCCATTTGTTTGGATTCCAATTGGGCTCCTTTTGTAGTACCTCCTTTAGGACTTCTTTTAAGCTCATTTTGAGCCATTTTGGTGTACTCCAAGGGCTGATTTGGGTGACCATATCTTCCTCTTCTTGGACTTCAATTTGATCTATCAAATAATTGTAAAACTTCAACAATTCTTCTCCTCCGGGATGGAGCTCTTTCTCGACAATTAAAGGATTCTCTATGTGCACTTGAAGTCCAATGATCGTGTTTTGAAATTCTTTAGCTTGACATCTTGTTAAAGGTCCTCTTTGAGATTGCAACGCTTCATCCTTGTACTTGAATAGAATTGAGCTTCCTAGGATGCTATCATTCCCCTCTTCTTGAAAAGAATTCGTCCTCGAATTCGATCCTACGTCAAACAATGACAAGTCAGCAACATTGAATGTAGTATTTACTTGAAACTCACCAGGAAGGTCCAAGCTTGTATGCATTGTCTCCAATCTTTTCAAGGAATTGAAAAGGGTCAACTCCTCTAGGATGCAACTTTGACTTTCTTTTGGAAGGAAATCTCTCCTTTCTAAAGTCAACCCAAACTAAATCTTCAGGGTTAAAATTAACTTGTTTTCGATCCTTGTTCTTTCTTAAGGCGGTTTGCTCATTTTTCTTCGCAATTGCAAGCCTTGTTTGCTCATGAATTTTTGTCATCATCTCAGCCTTTGTCCTACCATCAAGACTAGCAATATCATTAGTATACAGTTCCTTGATTTGATCAAAACCCATCAATTTAGAAGTGAGGGTAGAAACTAAGACATACCTTCTTGAAAGTGCATCATCAACAACATTCTCTTTCCCTTGGTTGTAAGAAATTACATAAGGAAAAGTTTCAGTGAATTCAACCCACTTAGCATGCCTTCTACTGAGCTTACCTTGATCTTTCAAGTATTTCAAGGATTTCTCTTCTTGAAAGAGTACTTGATCACAAATGTTACAACCATCATGCTTATCCACTTTACTAATAACAAATACTTTTACAAGCTCACAATAAACATGACTTGAAGAACGACTCCACATCATACCACAACAATCACATTCTAGCAATTTATCATATGAACACTCATTAACCACTTGAATAAGAGAAGAAGAAATATTTAACTCATTCGCAAGCCTCTTCTCATTAATTTCATGCCTCTTATCATAAAGTTGGATTATGTGATCATTTATTTCATACATAATATCAAAAAGAAGCAAATTACTCTTGCACTTTAACTTAGATATTACAGTTAATGACTTGATGTGCATCAAACTATCATCATCCACAAAAATTATAAAGTCACCAACATATGATATAAGAGTATAATTCATTACCTAGAAAAATACTTTAGGTGTTCTAGAAAGACCAAGAATGCAAATAAACCAATTGTATATAACATACTTGGACTTATTTACTAATGGAATATCATCACCTTGTATTCTTTTATGCAATGGCTGTAACTTAGTAATGCTTTTAGGAAACTCCGTGTCATAACCCTGTAAATAAGAATCAAAATATTTAAAAGGTTCAATAACAAAGACTTTAACCAAGCTTTTATCTTCCACGATCCAACAAGAATTGATATTGCCGAATTTATGTTGCAATCCAATTGGATCTTTTGCCACCATATCTTGCACCTCACTTCCCCTTTCAAAAGGTATTTCAACACGTGGCTGCACAAAATCAAAAGAACTAAAACAGGAAAGAGTTAATGGGTTAGGAAGTGAAGAAACTTTTTTCTTGGTACTTTCTTTGGCTTTTATCACAAGACTACTGTTTTCCTCGCCCTTAGCCTCTTTTCTCTCACTAAAGAGTTCTATTCCTTCACTCAATCCCTCATGTTTTTCTCTCTCTACCTCATAGACTATGTTTATCTCATTGTCTTCTCTCTTTTCTTTCTTCTCAAGATCACTCTTTTCTTCACTAGACATCCCACTTTTTTCACTCAACACAACCTCTCCTTTTTCCTCTCTTGGAATGTCAACATGCACTCTCTTACGACTCTCATTCTTTTCTCTCTCGTATTTTTCCATATTCTCTATAACAATCTTTTCATCTTTACAAATTTGTGAAGGAGTCAAAGGACCAAGAATGCATTTCTTCCCATTAAACTCAAAAGAGTATCTATTTTTTTGGATACTATATGAAGCATTTCTATAGATATACCATGGCCTTCCCAACAAGATATGAAAATTATTCATGGGAATGACATCACACCAAATCACATCCTCATACCTTCCAATAGAGAATGACAATAACACTCTTTTATCTACCTTTACTCCTTTCAACATGTAGGGTTCAAAATGTTCAACACAAGACAAGTTCAATTTCTCAACCATATAAGTGCTAATTAAGTTATAGCCAAAAGCTTTGTCAATTCTAAGGGTATAACTTAAGACATCACACACCACTTTAGCTCTTGTTTGAAAAATAACTTTACCATTGTCTTCCTTCCATTCAATATACTGTAAGTTTGAGTTTTCAAATTGTTGAACCATCGCTTTCCTCCTTCCATTGTAGTTACCTGTTTGAGACATCTTGTCATAGATTAAAGAAAATATGTCTCTCCAATTTGGCGTTTTTCTCAATTGTTCTCAAACACACCTTTCCTTTCTTTTTGTTTTTTTTTTTTTTGAAATAACCTTTGAACAAAATACTTTGTAGATTTACAGTTAAACCCAACTTGTATGTAGTTCTCAGTAGTAAAAATCAGATTTTTTCTTTTGTTTTTGGGAACAAATAAAAGAAGAAAGAACCAAATCCTAGAACTTTTAGGCTCGGTTGAAACAAGACGCGAACGAAAAGGAAAGAATATAAATGTGCAGAATACAAAGAATAAGAAAATCAAGGATCCCCTCTTCTTGTTTCCTTTGTTAATTTTTGGAAACATTTAGATACAAAAGATATATCCTGGAGAGCAAGCAATTGTATTTCTTCTTGTTTTAAATTGGATTTCGTTTTTTTTTTGTTTTTTTCTGTTTTTTTTTCAATATATCCCAAGAATTATCAAGAATTATCAAGAATGAAATCTTGATAGAACCGCTCTGATACCACTTGATAACAACTAGGTCGGGAATCCAAACTAGAATAAGAATTTGAGAAGTAAATGCGGAAGCAATAACAACAGGAATTGAACAACTAGAATTAAAGAGACGAAAACAAAGGATATGGGAAAGATTCAAGGAAAGAATTCCGAGAACTTTCAAGAACGCAAGTTCTATAGCCTTGACAAGATCAAAGTAACAACGTCTTGATTTATAAAAGAAATCAAACGCCTTTACTTAAAAGCAAATCAAAACAATAGATTCGGATCTTGACAACTTTACGAGTAACTTGAGACAACAATTAATACTAGTATTAATCGCCTTCTAAGAATACCACAAAGGAATCAAAGATATCACAAAGAGAAGTAATCTTACTACCTTGAACTATGAACTAGTAAAGGTTGAAAGATAAATCTCAAAGCACAAGTAACAAAGGTTCAAAAGAACTCTCAAAGTATGATATACTCACTCAATAATAATGTGTCTTATGAGGGAGAAGAACACCCTATTTATAGGAGTACAAAGGCATAAAAATAACATTAAAAACTAGGTGGGGTGGTTCTAGTGGAAAACACAATTATTACAATGAGGTAGGTGGTTGCTAAAGTCTAAGAAAAGTCTTTGGTTAGGTGAGGGGCGGCCAAGACCCTTTGGGGCAGATTTGGGCCTTAAAACAACTAGTTTGGGCCATTTGTTTGGATTCCAATTGGGCTCCTTTTGTAGTACCTCCTTTAGGACTTCTTTTAAGCTCATTTTGAGCCATTTTGGTGTACTCCAAGGGCTGATTTTGGTGACCATATCTTCCTCTTCTTGGACTTCAATTTGATCTATCAAATAATTGTAAAACTTCAACAATTCTTCTCCTCTAGGCTGGAGCTCTTTCTCGACAATTAAAGGATTCTCTATGTGCACTTGAAGTCCAATGATCGTGTTTTGAAATTCTTTAGCTTGACATCTTGTTAAAGGTCCTCTTTGAGATTGCAACGATTCATCCTTGTACTTGAATAGAATTGAGCTTCCTAGGATGCTATCACGATTGTAGTCATAGCAGATTGTGAGTAATGTTATACAATTGTAGTAGGACGCGCATCGGCCTTCGACAATAACATAAGTCCATTTGACTAATACAATTGTAGTAATAGGAACTTCCGTTTATATATCGTGGTTGTTATTTAGTAATTGACCATCTATAAATATGATTTTATTCATATACTAGGACGCATCGGCCTACGACAATCACATAAGTCCATTTGACTAATACGATTATTTGCATAACAGATTGGGAGTAATATCTTACTATTGTAGTAGGACGCATTGCCCTACGATAATCACATAAGTCCATTTGACTAATACTATTGTAGTCATAACAAATTGGGAGTAATGTAATACGTTTCTAGTAGGACGCATCGGCCTACGACAACCACATAAGTCCATTTGACTAATACGATTGTAGTTCTAGGACCTTCCGTTTATATATCGTGGTTGTTATTTAGGAATTGACCATCTATGAATATTATTTCATTCATGTACTAGGACGCATTGGCCTACGACAACCACATAAGTCCATTTGACTAAAAGGATTGTAGTCATAACAGATTGGGTGTAATGTAATACGATTGTAGTAGGATGCATCGGCCTACGACAACCACATAAGTCTATTTGACTAATACGATTGTAGTAATAGGACCTTCTGCTTATATATCGTGGTTGTTATTTAGTAATTAACCATCTATGAATATTATTTCATTCAAATATTAGGACGCATCGGCCTACGACAACCACATACGTCCATTTCACTAATACAATTGTAGTCATAACCAATTGGGAGTAATGTAATGCGATTGTAATCATAGGACCTTCCATTTATATATCATATTGGGAGTAATGTCATACGTTCATACTAGGACGCATCGGCCTACGACAATCACATATGTCCATTTGACAAATACGATTGTAGTCATAACAGATTGGGAGTAATGTAATACAATTGTAGTAGGACACATCGTCCTACGACAATCACATAAGTCCAATTGACTAATACGATTGTAGTCATAATAGATTGGGACTAATGTAGTACGTTTGTAGTAGGCCGCATCGGCCTACGACAACCACATAAGTCCATTTGACTAAAACGATTGTAGTTCTAGGACCTTCCGTTTATATATCGTGGTTGTTATTTAGGAATTGACCATCTATGAATATTATTTCATTCATGTACTAGGACGCATTGGCCTACGACAACCACATAAGTCCATTTGACTAATACGATTGTAGTCATAACAGATTGGGGAGAAATGTAATACGATTGTAGTAGAACGCACATCGGCATACGACAACCACATAAGTCCATTTGACTAATACGATTGTAGTAATAGGACCTTCCGTTTATATATCGTGGTTGTTATTTAGTAATTGACCATCTATGAATATGATTTCATTCATATACTTGGACGCATCGGCCTACGACAAAAACATAAGTCCATTTAACTAATACGATTGTAGTCATAACAGATTGGGTGTAATGTAATATCGTGGTTGTTATTTAGTAATTGAGCGTGAATGAATATGATTTCATTCATATACTAGGAAGCATCGGCCTACGACAACCACATAAGTCCATTTGACTAATTCGATTGTAGTCATAACCGATTGGGAGTAATGTAATACGATTGTAATCATAGGACCTTCCATTTATATATCGTATTGGGAGTAATGTCATACGTTCATACTAGGACGCATCGGCCTACGACAATCACATAAGTCCATTTAACTAATACGATTGTAGTCATAACAGATTGGGAGTAATGTAATACAATTGTAGTAGGACGCATCGGCCTACGACAATCACATAAGTCCATTTGACTAATACGATTGTAGTCATAACAGATTGAGAGTAATGTAATACTATTGTAGTAGGACGCATCAGCCTATTACAACCACATAAGTCCATTTGACTAATACGATTGTAGTACTAGGACCTTCCGTTTATATATTGTAGTTGTTATTTAGTAATTGACCATCTATGAATATTAAATTAATTCATATACTAGGACGCATCGGCCTACGACAACCACATAAGTCCATGTGACTAATACGATTGTAGTCATAGGAACTTCCCTTTATATATCGTGGTTGTTATTTAGTAATTGACTGTGAATGAATATGATTTCATTCATATACTAGGACGCATCGGCCTACGAAAACCTCATAAGTCCATTTGACTAATACGATTGTAGTCATAACCGATTGGGAGTAATATAATACGATTGTAATCATAGGACCTTCCATTTATATATCGTATTAGGAGAAATGTCATACGTTCATACTAGGATGCCTCGGCCTACGACAATCACATAAGTCCATTTGACTAATACGATTGTAGTCATAACAGATTGGAAGTAATGTAATACGATTGTAGTAGGACGCATCGGCCTATGACAACCACATACTAGGACGCATCGGCCTACGACAACTACATAAGTCCATTTGACTAATACGGTTGTAGTCATAACAGATTGAGAGTATTGTAATACGATTGTAGTAGGATGCATCGGCCTACGACTACCACATAAGTCCATTTGACTAATACGATTGTAGTAATAGGACCGTCCGTTTATATATCGTGGTTGTTATATAGTAATTGACCATCTATGAATATTATTTCATTCATATACTAGGACGCATCGGCCAACGTCAACCACATAAGTCCATGTGACTAATACGATTGCAGTCATAAGAACTTCCCTTTATATATCCTGGTTGTTATTTAGTAATTGACCGTGAATGAATATGATTTCATTCATATACTAGGACGCATCGGCCTACGACAACCAGATTGGGAGTAATGTAATACGATTGTAGTCATAGGACCTTCCGTTTATATATCGTATTGGGAGTAATGTCATACGTTCATACTAGGACGCATCGGCCTACGACAATCACATAACTCCATTAGACTAATACAATTGTAGTCATAACAGATTGGGAGTAATGTAATACGATTGTAGTAGGACGCATCGGCCTACAACAATCACATAAGTTCATTTGACTAATACGATTGTAGTCATAACAGATTGGGAGTAATGTAATACGATTGTAGTCATAGGACCTTCCGTTTATGAATCGTATTGGGAGTAATGTCATACGTTCATACAAGAACGCATCGGCCTACGACAATCACATAAGTCCATTTGACTAATACGATTGTAGTCATAACAGATTGGGAGTATAGTAATACGATTGTAGTAGGACGCATCGGGCCTACAACAACCACATAAGTCTATTTGACTAATACGATTGTAGTAATAGGACCTTCCGTTTATATATCGTGGTTGTTATTTAGTAATTGACCATCTATGAATATTATTTCATTCATATACTAGGACGCATCGGCCAACGTTAACCACATAAGTCCATGTGACTAAGACGATTGTAGTCATAGGAACTTCCCTTTATATATCGTGGTTGTTATTTAGTAATTGACCGTGAATGAATATGATTTCATTCATATACTAGGACGCATCGGCCTACGACAACCAGATTGGGAGTAATGTAATACGATTGTAGTCATTAGACCTTCCGTTTATATATCGTATTGGGAGTAATGTCATACGTTCATACTAGGACGCATCGGCCTACGACAATCACATAACTCCATTAGACTAATACAATTGTAGTCATAACAGATTGGGAGTAATGTACTACGATTGTAGTAGGACGCATCGGCCTACAACAATCACATAAGTCCATTTGACTAATACGATTGTAGTCATAACAGATTGGGAGTAATGTAATACGATTGTAGTCATAGGACCTTCCGTTTATGAATTATTGGGAGTAATGTCATACGTTCATACAAGAACGCATCGGCCTACGACAATCACATAAGTCCATTTGACTAATACGATTGTAGTCATAACAGATTGGGAGTATAGTAATACGATTGTAGTAGGACGCATCGGGCCTACAACAACCACATAAGTCTATTTGACTAATACGATTGTAGTAATAGGACCTTCCGTTTATATATCGTGGTTGTTATTTAGTAATTGACCATCAATGAATATTATTTCGTTCATATACTAGGACGCATCGGCCAACGTTAACCACATAAGTCCATGTGACTAAGACGATTGTAGTCATAGGAACTTCCCTTTATATATCGTGGTTGTTATTTAGTAATTGACCGTGAATGAATATGATTTCATTCATATACTAGGACGCATCGGCCTACGACAACCAGATTGGGAGTAATGTAATACGATTGTAGTCATTGGACCTTCCGTTTATATATCGTATTGGGAGTAATGTCATGCGTTCATACTAGGACGCATCGGCCTACGACAATCACATAAGTCCATTTGACTAATACAATTGTAGTCATAACAGATTGGGAGTAATGTAATACGATTATAGTAGGACGCATCGGCCTACAACAATCACATAAGTCCATTTGACTAATACGATTGTAGTCATAACAGATTGGGAGTAATGTAATACGATTGTAGTAGGATGCATCGGCCTACGACAACCACATAAGTCCATTTGACTAATACGATTGTATTACTAGGACCTTCCGTTTATATATCGTGGTTGTTATTTAGTAATTGACCATCTATGAATATTATTTCATTCATATACTAGGACGCATCGGCCTACGACAACCACATATGTCCATTTCACTAATACGATTGTAGTCATAACCGATTGGGAGTAATGTAATGCGATTGTAATCATAGGACCTTCCATTTACATATCATATTGGGAGTAATGTCATACGTTCATACTAGGACGCATCGGCCTACGACAATCACATAAGTCCATTTGACTAATACTATTGTAGTCATAACAGATTGGGAGTAATGTAATACAATTGTAGTAGGACGCATCGTCCTACGACAATCACATAAGTCCAATTGACTAATACGATTGTAGTCATAACAGATTGGGAGTAATGTAGTACGTTTGTAGTAGGCCGCATCAGCCTACGACAACCACATAAGTCCATTTGACTAAAACGATTGTAGTTCTAGGACCATCCGTTTATATATCTTGGTTGTTATTTAGGAATTGACCATCTATGAATATTATTTCATTCATATACTAGGACTCATTGGCCTACGACAACCACATAAGTCCATTTGACTAATACGATTGTAGTAGGACGCACATCGGCATACGACAACCACATAAGTCTATTTGACCAATACGATTGTAGTAATAGGACCTTCCATTTATATATCGTGGTTGTAATTTATTAATTGACCATCTATGAATATGATTTCATTCATATACTTGGACGCATCGGCCTACGACAAAAACATAAGTCCATTTAACTAATACGATTGTAGTCATAACAGATTGGGTGTAATGTAATATCGTGGTTGCTATTTAGTAATTGAGCGTGAATGAATATGATTTCATTCATATACTAGGAAGCATCGGCCTACGACAACCATATAAGTCCATTTGACTAATTCGATTGTAGTCATAACCGATTGGGAGTAATGTAATACGATTGTAATCATAGGACCTTCGATTTATATATCGTATTGGGAGTAATGTCATACGTTCATACTAGGACGCATCGGCCTACGACAATCACATAAGTCTATTTAACTAATACGATTGTAGTTATAACAGATTGGGAGTAATGTAATACAATTGTAGTAGGACGCATCGGCCTACGACGATCACATAAGTCCATTTGACTAATACGATTGTAGTCATAACATATTGAGAGTAATGTAATACTATTGTAGTAGGACGCATCAGCCTATTACAACCACATAAGTCCATTTGACTAATACGATTGTAGTACTAGGACCTTCCGTTTATATATTGTAGTTGTTATTTAGTAATTGACCATCTATGAATATTATTTCATTCATATACTAGGACGCATCGGCCTACGACAACCACATAAGTCCATGTGACTAATACGATTGTAGTCATAGGAACTTCCCTTTATATATCGTGGTTGTTATTTAGTAATTGACTGTGAATGAATATGATTTCATTCATATACTAGGACGCATCGGCCTACGACAACCTCATAAGTCCATTTGACTAATACGATTGTAGTCATAACCGATTGGGAGTAATATAATACGATTGTAATCATAGGACCTTCCATTTATATATCGTATTAGGAGAAATGTCATACGTTCATACTAGGATGCCTCGGCCTACGACAATCACATAAGTCCATTTGACTAATACGATTGTAGTCATAACAGATTGGAAGTAATGTAATACGATTGTAGTAGGACGCATCGGCCTATGACAACCACATACTAGGACGCATCGGCCTACGACAACTACATAAGTCCATTTGACTAATACGGTTGTAGTCATAACAGATTGGGAGTATTGTAATACGATTGTAGTAGGATGCATCGGCCTACGACTACCACATAAGTCCATTTGACTAATACGATTGTAGGAATAGGACCTTCCGTTTATATATCGTGGTTGTTATATACTAATTGACCATCTATGAATATTATTTCATTCATATACTAGGACGCATCGGCCAACGTCAACCACATAAGTCCATGTGACTAATACGATTGCAGTCATAAGAACTTCCCTTTATATATCCTGGTTGTTATTTAGTAATTGACCGTGAATGAATATGATTTCATTCATATACTAGGACGCATCGGCCTACGACAACCAGATTGGGAGTAATGTAATATGATTGTAGTCATAGGACCTTCCGTTTATATATCGTATTGGGAGTAATGTCATACGTTCATACTAGGACGCATCGGCCTACGACAATCACATAACTCCATTAGACTAATACAATTGTAGTCATAACAGATTGGGAGTAATGTAATACGATTGTAGTAGGACGCATCGGCCTACAACAATCACATAAGTTCATTTGACTAATACGATTGTAGTCATAACAGATTGGGAGTAATGTAATACGATTGTAGTCATAGGACCTTCCGTTTATGAATCGTATTGGGAGTAATGTCATACGTTCATACAAGAACGCATCGGCCTACGACAATCACATAAGTCCATTTGACTAATACGATTGTAGTCATAACAGATTGGGAGTATAGTAATACGATTGTAGTAGGACGCATCGGGCCTACAACAACCACATAAGTCTATTTGACTAATACGATTGTAGTAATAGGACCTTCCGTTTATATATCGTGGTTGTTATTTAGTAATTGACCATCTATGAATATTATTTCATTCATATACTAGGACGCATCGGCCAACGTTAACCACATAAGTCCATGTGACTAAGACGATTGTAGTCATAGGAACTTCCCTTTATATATCGTGGTTGTTATTTAGTAATTGACCGTGAATGAATATGATTTCATTCATATACTAGGACGCATCGGCCTACGACAACCAGATTGGGAGTAATGTAATACGATTGTAGACATAGGACCTTCCGTTTATATATCGTATTGGGAGTAATGTCATACGTTCATACTAGGATGCATCGGCCTACGACAATCACATAAGTCCATTTGACTAATACAATTGTAGTCATAACAGATTGGGAGTAATGTAATACGATTGTAGTAGGACGCATCGGCCTACAACAATCACATAAGTCCATTTGACTAATACGATTGTAGTCATAACAGATTGGGAGTAATGTAATACGATTGTAGTCATAGGACCTTCCATTTATGAATCATATTGGGAGTAATGTCATACGTTCATACAAGAACGCATCGGCCTACGACAATCACATAAGTCCATTTGACTAATACGGTTGTAGTCATAACAGATTGGGAGTATTGTAATACGATTGTAGTAGGACGCATCGGCCTACGACTACCACATAAGTCCATTTGACTAATACGATTGTAGGAATAGGACCTTCCGTTTATATATCGTGGTTGTTATATACTAATTGACCATCTATGAATATTATTTCATTCATATACTAGGACGCATCGGCCAACGTCAACCACATAAGTCCATGTGACTAATACGATTGTAGTCATAGGAACTTCCCTTTATATATCGTGGTTGTTATTTAGTAATTGACCGTGAATGAATATGATTTCATTCATATACTAGGACGCATCGGCCTACGACAACCAGATTGCGAGTAATGTAATACGATTGTAGTCATAGGACCTTCCGTTTATATATGGTATTGGGAGTAATGTCATACGTTCATACTAGGACGCATCGGCCTACGACAATCACATAAGTCCATTTGACTAATACAATTGTAGTCATAACAGATTGGGAGTAATGTAATACGATTGAAGTAGGACGCATCATCGGCCTACAACAATCACATAAGTCCATTTGACTAATACGATTGTAGTCATAACAGATTGGGAGTAATGTAATACGATTGTAGTAGGATGCATCGGCCTACAACAACCACATAAGTCCATTTGACAAATACGATTGTAGTAATAGGACCTTCCATTTATATATCGTTGTTGTTATTTAGTAATTGACCATCTATGAATATGATTTCAATTATATATTAAGACACATCGGCCTACGACAACCACATAAGTCCTTTTGACTAATACAATTGTAGTCATATCAGATTGGGAGTAATGCAATACGATTGTAGTCATAGGACCTTCCGTTTATGAATCGTATTGGGAGTAATGTCATATGTTCATACAAGAACGCATCGGCCTACGACAATCACATAAGTCCATTTGACTAATACGATTGTAGTCATAACAGATTGGAAGTAATGTAATACGATTGTAGTAGGACGCATCGGCCTACAACAACCACATATGTCCATTTGACTAATACGATTGTAGTAAAAGGACCTTCCGTTTATATATCGTGGTTGTTATTTAGTAATTGACCATCTATGAATATGATTTCATTCATATAATAGGACGTATCGGCCTACGACAAACACATAAGTCCATTTGACTAATACGATTTTAGTCATAACAGATTGGAAGTAATGTAATACGATTGTAGTAGGACGCATCGGCCTACGACAACCACATAAGTCCATAAACTAATATGATTGTAGTGATAACAGATTGGGTGTAATGTAATACGATTGTAGTAGGACGCATCGGCCTACGACAACCACATAAGTCCATTTGACTAATACGATTGTAGGTATAGGACCTTCCATTTATATATCGTGGTTGTTACTTAGTGATTGTCTATCTATGAATATTATTTCATTCATATACTAGGACGCATTGGCCTACGACAACCACATAAGTCCATTGGACTATAGTCATAGGAACTTTCGTTTATATATCGTGGTTGTTATTTAGTAATTGAGCGTGAATGAATATGATTACATTCATATACTAGGAAGCATCGGCCTACGACAACCAAATAAGTCCATTTGACTAATACGATTGTAGTCATAACCGATTGGGAGTAATGTAATACGATTGTAATCATAGGACCTTCCATTTATATATCGTATTGGGAGTAATGTCATACGTTCATACTAGGACGCATCGGCCTACGACGATCACATAAGTCTATTTAACTAATACGATTGTAGTCATAACAGATTGGGAGTAATGTAATACAATTGTAGTAGGACGCATCGGCCTACGACAATCACATAAGTCCATTTGACTAATACGATTGTAGTCATAACAGATTGAGAGTAATGTAATACTATTGTAGTAGGACGCATCAGCCTATTACAACCACATAAGTCCATTTGACTAATACGATTGTAGTACTAGGACCTTCCGTTTATATATCGTAGTTGTTATTTAGTAATTGACCATCTATGAATATTATTTCATTCATATACTAGGACGCATCGGCCTACGACAACCACATAATTCCATGTGACTAATACGATTGTAGTCATAGGAACTTCCCTATATATATCGTGGTTGTTATTGTGTAATTGACCGTGAATGAATATGATTTCATTCATATACTAGGACGCATCGGCCTACGACAACCACATAAGTCCATTTGACTAATACGATTGTAGTCATAACCGATTGGGAGTAATGTAATACGATTGTAATCATAGGACCTTCCATTTATATATCGTATTGGGAATAATGTCATACGTTCATACTAGAACGCATCGGCCTACGACAATCACATAAGTCTATTTAACTAATACGATTGTAGTCATAACAGATTGGGAGTAATGTAATACAGTTATAGTAGGACGCATCAGCCTACGACAAACACATAAGTCCAATTGACTAATACGATTGTAGTCATAACAGATTGGGAGTAATTTAGTACGTTTGTAGTAGGACACATCGGCCTACGACAACTACATAAGTCCATTTGACTAATACGATTGTAGTTCTAAGACCTTCCGTTTGTATATCGTGGTTGTTATTTAGTAATTGACCATCTATGAATATTATTTCATTCATATACTAGGACGCATCGGCCTATGACAACCACATAAGTCCATTAGACTACTATGATTGTAGTCATAACAGATTGCGAGTAATGTAATACGATTGTAGTAGGACGCACATCGGCCTACGACAACCACATAAGTCCATTTGACTAATACGATTGTAGTTATAGGACCTTTCCTTTTTATATATCGTTGTTGTTATTTAGTAATTGACCTTGAATGAATGTTATTTCATTCATATACTAGGATGCATCAGCCTACGACAACCACCTAAGTCCATTTGACTAATACGATTGTAGTCATAACAGATTGGGAGTAATGTAATACGATTGTAGTCATAGGACCTTCCGTTTATATATTGTATTGGGTGTAATGTCATACGTTCATACTAGGACGCATCGGCCTACGACAATCACATAAGTCCATTTGAATAATACGATTGTAATCATAACAAATTGGGAGTAATGTAATACAATTGTAGTAGGACGCATCGGCCTACGACAATCACATAAGTCCATTTGACTAATACGATTGTTGTCACGATCCGGATTTTCCCCCAACATCGGGATCGTGATGGCGCCTACTCATGATAGCTAGGCAAGCCACTGTATTCATACTATCCTGTTTTTAACACAATTTTAATTAAATAGATGCGGAATACTTTATCGAAATAGAAATAACTAATTACAAGATGAAAATCACACTGAAATCCTCTACCCAAGACGTGGAGTCACCACCTCACGAACTACTACTGAATACTAGACATAAGAGTTTGAAAGAAATATAACATAATTTTGTTTGTCTCGAAACAAAGAGACTACAGCTAGTAACATAAATAAAGAGAGAGACGCCGGGCCTGCGGACGTCTACAAGCTACCTCGGTCTCAAATGTGATCAACTCCCACACAATCGATTTACTGCTGCTGCTACTGATCGTAACCTGGACCTGTGCAAAAACGCACAGAAGTGTAGTATCAGCACAACCGACCCCATGTGCTGGTAAGTGCCTGGCCTATCCCGGCGAAGTAGTGACAAGCCTAGGACCAGACACCCACATAAACCAGTGCAATTCAATATATATGTATACCACAGAATAACAAGAAATAACCAGGTATTAACACAATAAGGAATATCTCAAAGAATTCAACAATTAACAACAGTTAATAAATTCACAAGGAAAAACAAAGTATAATGGAAACACAAGTAATATCAAATCAAGGAATAGCAAGTAGTTGCACGGCATCACCCTTCGTGCTTTTACTCTCATCCTCACTAAATAAGAAAATAAAGTACACGGCATCACCCTTCGTGCTTTTACTCTCATCCTCACATCCATAGTACGGCATGATCCTTCGTACATGGTTCAATAACGGGGCACGGCATGATCCTTCGTGCATAATCAATAAAACATGGCACGGCATTAACCTTCGTGCATAAATAATAAACATGGCACGGCATTAACCTTCGTGCATAAATAATAAATCAAGGCACGGCATCACCCTTCGTGCATTAACACTCTTCCTCACCCAAATAACAATCACAGTTAAGGGCAAAGAAAGAAACAGTAATTCATAAACTGTCCCAATAAGGGCAATCAATAATTATCTTCACAACAAGTCCCGTCAAGGGAGAACAATAACAATTCTACGACCTGACAAAGGTTCAACAATTCATCTGTAATCATATCTCAAAATAAGCATTTTCAACGACTCACGGTCATACTAGACGCCAGTGTTTGGATGCTCGTCACCACAGCCCATACACCGCACTCGATCACAAAACACACAACACGTAATCTTATTCCCTCAAGCTAGGATAGAACAAACACTTACCTCGAATGTTTATGAACAAATCAATCCGTGGAAATGTCTTTTTCTTTCAAATTTGGCTCCAATCCAATCGTATCTATTGTAAGGCCCCGTAAAAATTTTGTGCATAAAACCTAGTAGCTGTGGTGTCATGGTCCGAATAATGTGTTAGGAATGCGTAGAGAATTAAGTTTCAAAAATGTAGAGAATTAATTTCTCGGAAAAGTGTCCAACATGCGGTCAAGAATGCGATCGTAAACCTGACATGCGGACCGCATTCTTGCCGCAAAACGTTCCAGAGAGTTTCCCAAAAATTGTGTCAAAAGTGCGGTCGATATGCGATCGCATGTCAAATCCGCGGTGCACTTTGCGACCGCGGAATCAACATGCGGTCCGCATAGTGACCGCACTCCTTAACAGAACCTGTGTAAAATTTGGGGCAATTCTGCGGTCACTATGCGGACCGCATGTTGATTCTGCGGTCGCATAGTGCACCGCATAATTGACCCCGACCCGGATTTTTGTAACATTTTGACCCGATCTCTTCTTTAATATAACACACTTCTTCTTCATTTTATCATATCATCTTACCAAAATTAGAGAGAGAAGAGAGGGTTTTTAGAGAGAGAAATCTTTCATCTTCAAAGATTGTTCCAACCATCCTAATTCCAAGGGATCTTAGGGCAAGGATTCAACATCCCCAATCTTTTCAAGGTAAAAACCCTAACTATTTTCTTTGATTTTCAGTTTTAATTGGGTAAAGAGAGGTTTGCATATAATAGCTTTTAAAAATAGAATTTTTACACTCATGCATGATTATTGAACTTGATTTTTAGTAAAAATAAGTGAGTAGAAGTAAGAGTCTTCAAGAAAAAGGTTGGCAAGAGTAAGATAGCGTGGGTAAGCATAAAGTAGGAAGTTAACGGAAGAAAACTCATCACCAGGTATGTATGGCTAATTTTGATTCTTGTGAAATCGCCTATATGTGTGAAAATTGCTTGGTTAATGTTAATTTGACAAATTGTGTGAAATTCTCAAAGTTGTTGTTGAAATATGAGTGATGTGGTATAGAATATGAACTGAAAGTTAAATGAGAGTTGAATTGGGTAAAGAATTGTGAATAATACTTATGATGGCCTATATGGCACTTTGTGGAAAGGAAACGAAACACTCGAGAATTGGTTTATTGTGGAAAGAGATGAAACACTTGAATTGTGGAAAATTGTTGAACATACTTGTGTGAATATTCTTGATTATGGAAATATTGTAACTTGGTTGTGATATTGGCTTGATAAGTAATTGAGAACATGAAACAATGTGCAAGTTGCTTATTTGAACTTGTTGAAATTGTGTGTAGTACCTTATCTGTTGTTTGAAATTGTTGTGTTTTCAACTGTAAGGCGGGGTCGTGTTGCGCGCCGCAACATGGTGAAATAAGGTGTGGGTTGGGGTGATAAGGGTGGCCGAGGTAATAAGGGTGGTCGGGGGCAATAAGGATGGAAAGCGATCGAAATCGCTATTGAAAATTGATACAAAAATCAATAATGTGAAATTGTGAAAGGAGACAGCAGGAGAGTTTGCAACCTGTGGGGCACTGATTGCCCCTTTGTTTGACTACTTGTGCTTTACGTGATTGATTGGTTATTGTTAAATTGGTTGATCGTAGAAAGTGCGTGGTGTGAGAATTATTTGAAATGAGGAAAATGTGGAAACATGGTTGGCCGGCTTAATTAATTGTTGATGTAATTTAATGGCTTGAGTTTACTTGGGACAAAGTTTGTCCATACATACCAGTACAATTCAAGTGTACTGACGTCCCTTTTGCCGGGGGCGCTACATTCGTGTCATGATTGTAGGTGGATCAGTAGCAGGCACTTCAGCTCATCGGCGGTAGTATCCTTCTCCTTCCACTGCCCGTTTTGGTGAGCCCCTTTCTTCCTCGGGGCCTTGTGTGGTTCATGCCACTCGGTTTAGATTTCATTTTGGTTTTGTAACGTATAGCCGGAGCCTTGTTACCGGCAAGTATTGTATGTCCCTTTTTGTATCCTAGAGGCTCCATAGACATGTAAGCTGTGGGATTGTGGCCTATGTATATGTATGGGGCGTTGTAAATATAAATTATGAACTTGTTAGTGAATCAATCACATGGTTATGTTTATGCATTATGAAATCAGTCATTATTGGTAAAATATTTGGTTAATGAGAAACAATCAACACGGGGTTAACGCGTGGGAATGAAAGGCACCCAGGTCCGCTTGACTGGGGCAACCCGGTCAGGCGCCGGTCATGTCCCTCGATTTGGGGCGTGACATCTATACACAATTGATTTAATATCATCAATACTACTCAACAAACTAATTCTTAAGACCAAATACAACTTTTACAACATTCTGCCCGGAATAGTGAATTTCAACCTCGGGCCCACATGGTCGGAACTCGGGGTTAGGACCAAAATCCGGTTACCTATCCCCTCACGAGTTCATGTATATGATTTGTTTCAAAATCAAACCTCAATTCGAGGTCCAATTTCCCAATTTATGAAAAACCCTATATTCTAATAACAACAAGAAATTCTACCATGAAAACCTTTGATTTCTATTGAAAAACATGTTTAATGATGTTAGGAATTGAAAGAATTAAGTAAAAAGTGACTTACAATTGTTTTGATGAAGAAGGAATCCGTGAAGAATCGCAAATGGGTGTTTTTGTTTTGTAAAAAGTGAAGAAATGAATTGAAAATCGTGTTTTACAGCTCTCTGTGTTCGCATTTGCGAACATGGTTTCGCAATTGCGAACCCCGACCAATTTCTGGAGTTTGAAAAATAAGCTAAGGCTGGGAAGTTCGCATTTGCGAACTTTTGTTCGCATTTGCGAACACTGGCAGGAAAGGGGAGTGTTCGCATTTGCGAACTAATGTTCGCATTTGCGAACACAGGCAGTAAAGGGCATTGTTTGCATTTGCGAACTATTGTTCGCATTTGCAAACTATTGTTCGCATTTGCGAACTATTGTTCGCATTTGCGAACAAGGCTGGATTTGGGAATGTTCGTATTTGCGAACTATGGTTCGCATTTGCGAACATAGGCAGGACAAGGGGATGTTCGCATTTGCGAACAATTGTTCGCATTTGCGAACAAGGCTGGGTCATGAGGGGCTTCGCATTTGCGATCAGGGTTCGCATTTGCGAGCCCTGCCTTGTTCTGCCCCTTCGCAATTGCGAGAAATGCTTCGCAATTGCGAAGCCAACAGCTGGGTGAAAAACCAGCAGTGCAAAATTTCAGAATTTAATCCAACGGCCTATCAAATCTTTACCTGAGCCGCCCCGGGCTCCAAACCAAACATGTACACAACCTCAAAAACACATTATGAACTTGTTCGTGCGATCACATCGCCAATATCACATCGTTTTCATTAAATAAAGCCTCAAATTCATGATTTTTCATACTTTTGGTTTTCAAAACTTTCAAACTTGGAACTCAAGGTCCAAAACATCTCAAACGACATCCGAATGTCACCAAACTTTACAGAAATCACATATATAATATTTAAGACTTGTACCGGGCGTCGGAACCAAAATACGATACCGATACCAAGGTCAATTAATTCATTTCCTTTAACAATTACTTCAAAAACAATTTCATAGAAAAATTCATAACTTGGGCTCTAGGCCTCAGAATTCGACTCCGGACGCATGTCCAAGTCCCATATTTTCCTACGGACCTCTCGGGACCACCCAATCTCGGGTCCGGATCCGTTTACCAAAAATGTTGACCGAAGTCAACCATATCAACATTAATATCATTTTTATCCAAATTTCTCATAGAATTCATATTTTCTATCAAAAAATCTTTCCGGCTACATGCTCGGATTGTGCACGTAAATTGAGGCAACATAGAATGAGGTTTTCGAGGCCTCAGAAGCTCGAAATAATTAATAAAATAAGTGATGACCCTTTGGGTCGTTACAATCTCCACCTCTAAAACAACCGTTCGTCCTCGAACGGACAAAAGAAAGAAGTACCTGAGTTAGTAAACAAATGTGGGTAGCGGCTCCGCATATCAGACTCAGACTCCCAGGTCGATGCCTCAGGAGGCTGACCTCTCCACTGAACACGCACAGAAGGATAACTCTTCGACCTCAACTGTCGAACCTGCCGGTCTAGAATAGCCACCGGCTCTTCCTCGTAAGATAGATCATTGTCCAATTGGACAGTACTGAAGTCTAACACATGTGTGGGATCGCCGTGGTATCTCCGAAGCATAGATACATGAAAAACTGGATGCACAGCTGATAAGCTAGGCGACAGAGCTAGTCTGTAAGCCACCCCTCCCACTCGTCTAGAATCTCAAATGGACCAATATACCTAGGGCTGAGCTTGCCCTTCTTCCCGAACCTCATCACGCCCTTTATAGGCGACACTCGGAGCAATACTCGTTCACCAACCATGAAATCTACATCTCGAACCTTACGATCCGCATAAGTCTTCTCCCTGGACTGAGTTGAACGCAATCTCTCCTGAATAGTCTTGACCTTATCCAAGGCCTCCTGAACTAAGTCTGTACCCAACAACCGAGCCTCTCCCAGTTCAAACCATCAAACTGGTGATCGACATCGCCTACCATACAACGCCTCATACGGAGCCATCTAGATGCTAGATTGTTAACTGTTATTGTAGGCGAACTCTGCTAATGGTAGAAACTGGTCCCACGAGACTCCGAAATCAATAACACGGGCTCGAAGCATGTCCTCTAGAATCTGAATAGTCCTCTCGGACTGGCCATCCGTCTGAGGATGAAATGCTGTACTCAACTGAACCTGGGTGCCTAACTCCTGCTGGACCGCTCTCCAGAACCGCGAGGTAAACTGCGTACCCCGATCAGAGATAATAGATACCGGCACTCCATGGAGACGAACAATCTCCCTAATGTAAACCTCCGCTAACCTCTCCGATGAATAGGAGACAGATACTAGAATAAAGTGTGCTGACTTGGTCAGCCTATCAACAATGAAACAAATAGCATCAAATTTCCTCCGAGTCAAAGGAAGTCTAGTAACGAAGTCCATAGTGATCCGCTCCCATTTCCACTCGGGAATTTCAATCCTCTGGAATACACCACCAGGTCTCTGGTGCTCATATTTCACCTGCCGACAATTTAGACACCGAGCGACATACGCAACGATATCTTTCTTCATTCTGCGCCACCAATAGTGTTGCCGTAAGTCCTGGTACATCTTCGCGGCGCTTGGGTGAATAGAATACCGCGAACTGTGGGCCTCTGCTAAGATCAACTCTCGAATCCCTTCGACATTGGGCTCACAAACTCGACCCTGCAATTTCAGTACCCCATAATCATCTAGATTTACTTGTGTGGCACCTCCCCGCTGTACTGTATCTCTCAACTCACGCAAATGAGGATCATCAAATTGCCTCTCACGGATACGCTCTAATAAAGAAGAACGAGCGATCGTGCAGGCTAACACCTTGCTAGGCTCAGAAATGTCTAATCTTACGAACCGGTTGGCTAAGGCCTGGACATCCAGAGCTAATGGTCTCTGACTGACCGGAATGTATGCAAGACTACCCATGCTGGCATACTTTCTACTCAAAGCATCGGCCACCACATTGGCCTTACCTGGGTGATATAAGATAGTAACATCATAGTCTTTTAGCATCTCTAACCATCTCCGCTGTTGTAGATTCAACTCCTTTTGCTTGAACAAGTACTATAGGCTTTTGTGATCAGTGTACACCTCACATGTCACACCATATAGATAATGCCTCCAGATCTTTAAGGCATGAACCACTGCTGCTAACTCAATATCATGAACTGGATAATTCTTCTCATGTATTTTTAACTGCCTCGAAGCATAAGCGCTAACCTTACCATCCTGCATCAATACCGCTCCAAGCCCTGTACGAGATGCATCACAATAAACTGTATAAGGCCCTGCACCTGTAGGTAGTATCAACACGGGCGCGGTGGTCAAGGCTGTCTTGAGCTTCTGAAAGCTCGCCTCACACTCCTCTGACCACTGGAACTGGACACCCTTCTGGGTCAACCTGGTCATCGGGGCTGCAATAGAAGAAAACCCCTCTACAAAATGACGGTAGTAACCTGCTAATCCCAAGAAACTCCGGATCTCAGTCACTGAAGCTGGTCGAGGCCAATTCTGGACTGCCTCAATCTTCTTTGGGTCCACATGAATACCTTCCACTGATACAATGTGACCCAAAAATGCTACCGAACTCAACCAGAACTCACATTTCGAAAATTTGGCATATAGCTGGTTATCTTTCAGAGTCTGAAGAACCACTCTGAGGTGTTGCTCGTGCTCTTCCTGGCTGCGGGAGTACACCAGGATGTCATCTATAAAGACTATCACAAACAGATCTAAGTAAGGCCTGAATACCCGATTCATCAACTCCATGAATGCTGCTGGGGCATTGGTCAACCCGAAGGACATGACCAAGAACTCATAATGCCCGTATCTAGAGCGAAAGGCTGTCTTAGGAATGTCAGCCGCCCTGATCTTCAGCTGATGGTAGCCTGACCTCAAGTCTATCTTAGAGAATGCCCTCGCTCCCTGGAGCTGGTCAAACAAATCATCAATCCTCGGCAGTGGATACTTATTCTTTATTGTCACTTTGTTTAATTGCCGGTAATCAATACACATCCGCATCGAGCCATCTTTCTTCTTTACAAATAATACGGGTGCTCCCCAGGGGGAAACACTGGGCCTGATAAAGCCTTTCTCAAGAAGGTCTTGTAACTGATCTTTCAACTCTTTTAGCTTCGGCGGGGCCATACGATAGGGTGGAATAGAGATGGGCTGAGTGCCCGGTGCCAGATCAATACAGAAATCAATATCCCTGTCGGGTGGCATGCCCGGCAGGTCTGAAGGAAAAACCTCAGGAAACTCCCGTGCAATAGGGACCGACTCAATGGAAGGAACCTCTGCGCTGGAATCACGAACATAAGCCAGATAAGCTAGACACCCCTTCTCGACCATGCGTCGAGCCTTAACATAGGAAATAACAGTGCGAACGGATTGGCTTGAGGTACCTTTCCACTCTAGTCGGGGTGATTCTGGCAAGGCTAAGGTCACAGTCTTAGCATGGCAATCAAGAATAACATGGTATGGGGACAACCAATCCATCCCCAATATTACTTCAAAATCTACCATATCCAAAAGCAACAGATCAACACGGGTCTCAAGACCCCCAAATATAACTACGCACAAACGATGCACCCAATCGACTACAATGGAGTAACCCACTGGTGTAGCCAGTGCGAAGTAGGAAGACACATAGGAATATGTAGATCCAGGGTCAAATAATACTGAAGCACCTCTGCCACACACAAGAATAGTACCTGTAATCACGGCATCTGATGCCTCTGCCTCTGGCCTGGCCGGTAAAGCGTAGAATCGGGGATCTACACCTCCCCTCTGAGCTGCGTCTCTAGGACAACCATTAACTGGTTGACCTCTACCTCTGGCTGGACGGTCTCCACCTCTACGGTCTCGACCTCCACCTCTATAATCTCTACCCCCGCCTCTGGCTGGCTGGGCAGGCTGAGGGTCAGCTGGGGCCTAAATCATAGGACGAGGACCTCGCTGCTGAGAGTTGCCCGCTGCTAAAGGGCAATACCTGATAAAATGACCTGGGTCACCACAACCGTAGCAACCCTTAGAGTGATAGGGTTGCTGGCCCTGACGACCTGAATGGCCTCCACGAACACTCTGAAGAGGCTGAGCATTAATAGGAGGCTAGTCTGAATAATGCCCACGAAAACCGCGATCACCCGGTCCACCCTGTGAAGCCTGAAGGGCGGAATGAAAAGGCCTGGAGGACTGGCCTCTATCAAAGGATTCTCTGCCACCAGAGGAAGAACCACCAAACCTGCCTGAATGACGAGGCCTCTTATCCGAAGAATAACCGCCTCCCCTAGCAAGAGCCATCTCAACTCTGCGTGCTGCATTTGCTGCCTCCTGAAATGATATGTCACTCCCCACGCCCATAGCAATCTGGAGTCTAATTGGCTGATTAAGCCCTATCTATAAACCTGAGGACCCTCTCCCGCTCCGTGGGAAGTATCACCACTGCATGACGAGCCAAATCGACAAATCTCGTCTCATACTGTGTGACCGTCATAGTGCCCTGATGGAGGCGCTCAAACTGCCTCCGAAGTACATCCCGCTGAGTAGCAGGGAGAAACTTCTCCATAAATAGTTCCGCAAACTGGTCCCATGATAAAGCTGGGGACCCTGCTGGTCGAGTCAAGCAATAATCTCTCCACCAAGTCTTGGCGGATCCTGCAAGCCTGAATGTACAGAAGTCAACTCCATTTGACTCCACGATCCCCATAGTCTTGAGAATCTCATGGCAGCTGAATAAGAAGTCCTGAGGATCCTCTGATGTGGCTCTGCTGAATGTAGTGGTAAATAGCTTGGAGAACCGATCAAGTCTCCATAACGAATCAGAAGTCATGGCCAATCCATCACCGGCATGAGCTATGGAACCTGACTGAGTGGCCACAGCTGGCTGAACCACTGGTGCCTGAGGCTGAGGAGCTACTGGCTCCGGAGTACGAGCAATATTGGTCTGGGCCCCTCCTCCAGCCTGAGAAACGGCTGGTGCAACCGATAATAAACCCGCTCTGGCAATGCTGTCCATAAATCCCGCTATTCTGACCAAAGCATCCCGGAAATCCGGGGTAAATAAAGCCTCTCCTGGGACCTGAGCTGGGCCCACTGGAGCTGCTGGGACTGGAACCTCCTCGTCAATTTCAATATGAGGCTCCACCTCTGGGGTAGCTGCCTGGGGCTGAGTGTAAGGCCCCGTAAAATATTTGTGCATAAAACCTAGTAGCTATAATGTCATGGTCCGAATAATGTGTTAGGAATGCGTAGAATTCTTCGCGGCGAGCTTGCTCGCCGCGGTTCGGACCCTTGGTAGTGATTTAAGTTTCAAAAATATAGAGAATTAATTTTTCAGTGTCAATTTTGCGGTCAAGAATGCGACCGCAAATCTGCTATGCGGACCGCATTCTTGCCGCAAAGCTTTCCAGAAAGTCTCCCAAAATCATGTCAAAAATGCGGTCGATATGCGATCGCATAATGAATCTGCGGTGCACTTTGCGACCGCAGATCAAGAATGCGGACCGCATATTGGTCGCATTCTGTAACAGAACTTGAGTAATTTTGAGGCCATTCTGCGGTCACTATGCGGACCGCATGTTGATTCTGCGGTCGCAAAGTGCACCGCAGAATTGACCCCGACCCGATTTTTGTAACATTTTGACCCGATCTCTTTTTTAATATAACACCTTTCACCCTCATTTTCTCATATCATCTTACCAAAATTAGAGAGAGAAGAGAGGGGTTTTAGAGAGAGAAGTTCTTTATCTTCAAGGATTGTTCCAACCACTTAATTCCAAGGGATTCTAGGGCAAGGATTCAACTTCCCCAATCTTTTCAAGGTAAAAACCCTAACTATTTTCTTTGATTTTCAGTTTTAAATTGGGTAAAGAGAGGTTTGCATATAATAGCTTTTGAAAATAGAATTTTTACACTCATGCATGATTATTGAACTTGATTTCTAGTAAAAAGAAGTGAGTAGAAGTAAGAGTCTTCAAGAACAAGGTTGGCAAGAGTAGGATATCTTGGGTAAGCATAAAGTAGGAAGAAAACTCATCACCAGGTATGTATGGCTAATTTTGATTCTTGTGAAATCGCCTATATGTGTGAAGTTTGTTTGGTTCGTGTTAAATTGACAAATTGTGTGAAATTCTTGATGTTGTTGTTGGATATTCAAAGTTTGTTGTTGAGCTATGAGGGATGTAAAATGAGAGTTTAATTTGGTAAAAGAATTGTATATAATGGCTAT
Source organism: Nicotiana noctiflora (assembly GCA_032618575.1). Lineage (NCBI taxonomy): Eukaryota > Viridiplantae > Streptophyta > Magnoliopsida > Solanales > Solanaceae > Nicotiana > Nicotiana noctiflora. The sequence continues at coordinate 33,897 of JASVEL010007253.1, forward strand.
AATGGCATATATGGTACTTTGTGGAAAAGAAACGAAAAACTTGAGGATTGGTAAGTCATTGAACAATACGGTATGAATACTCTTGATTTTAGAAACATTTGTAACTTGATTGTGATATTGGCTTGAGAAGTAATTGTGAACATGAACCAACCCTGTAAGTTGCTTATTTGAACTTGTTGAAATTGTGTGAAATGCCTTATCTGTTGTTTGTACTTGTTGTGTTTTGAAACTGTACGGTGGGATCGGGTTGCGTGCCGCAACATGAAGAAATAAGGTGTGGGTTGGGGTGATAAGGGTGGCCGAGGTAATAAGGGTGGTCAGGGGTAATAAGGATGGAAAGAGATCGAAATCGCTATTGAAAATTGATATAAAAATCAATAATGTGAAATTGTGAAAGGAGACAGCAGGAGAGTTTGCAACCTGTGGGGCACCTGATTGCCCCTTTGTTTGACTACTTGTGCTTTACGTGATCGATTGGTTATTGTTAAATTGGTTGATCGTAGAAAGTGCTTTGTGTTGAGAATTATTTGAAATGAGGAAAATGTGGAAACATGGTTGGTTGGCTTAATTAATTGTTGATGTAATTCAATGGCTTGAGTATACTTGGGACAAAGTTTGTCCATACATGCCAGTACAATTCAAGTGTACTGACGTCCCTTTTGCCGGGGACGCTACATTCGTGTTATGATTGTAGGTGGATCAGTAGCAGGCACTTCAGCTCATCGGCAGTAGTATCCTTCTCCTTCCACTGCCCGTTTTGGTGAGCCCCTTTCGTCCTTGGGGCCCTGTGTGGTTCATGCCATTTTTGTTTAGATTTCATTTTGGTTTTGTAAGGTATAGCCGGAGCCTTGTTACCGGCAAGTATTATATTCCCTTTTTTTGTATCCTAGAGGCTCTGTCGACATGTAAACTGTGGGACTCCAGTCTTATGTATACATTATGTTATGTCGGGCATTGTAAAAACTGCAAACTTGTTAATAAATCACTCGTATGGTTTTATTTGTTTAATGTGAAATCATTCATGGTTAGTAAGATATTTGGTTAATGAGAAACAATCAACACAGGGGTAACGCGTGGAAATGAAAGGCACCCAGGTCCGCTTGACTGGGGCAACCCGGTCAGGCGCCGGTCATGTTCCCCGATTTGGGGCGTGACAAACTTGGTATCAGAGCCTAAGGTACGGCCTTGGCCCCTGCCCCTCACGGGAGCTGCCTGGGGCTCGGGCTGCTGGTCAGCGGACGAAGAAGCGCGTGTCCTCACCATCTGCGAAAGGACAGAATAGAAATTCAATCGGTAATTGAGGAACAAGTCGCACGACAAGAAAGAACAAATGAGAGACTCTTTCCTAACTCAATAGACTCTGGAGGACAAGTACAGACGTCTCCGTACCTACCTCTCAAACTCTACTAATCTTGTTCGTGAGTGGTGAGACCTATGTAACCTAGAGCTCTGATACCAACTTGTCACGACCCGGATTTTCCCCCAACATCGGGATCGTGATGGCGCCTACTCGTGATAGCTAGGCAAGCCACTATATTCATACTATCTTGTTTTTAACACAATTTTAATTAAATAGATGCGGAATACTTTATTGAAATAGAAATAACTAATTACAAGATGAAAATCATACTGAAATTCTCTACCCAAGACGTGGAGTCACCAACTCACGAACTACTATTGAATACTACACATAAGAGTTTGAAAGAAATATAACATAATTCTGTTTGTCTCGGAACAAAGAGACTACAACTAGTAACATAAATAAAGAGAGAGACGCCGGGCTTGCGGACGTCTGCAAGCTACCTCGGTCTCAAATGTGATCAACTCCCACACAATCGAATTACTGCCGCTGCTCCTGATCGTAACCTGGACCTGTGCAAAAACGCACAGAAGTGTAGTATCAGCACAACCGACCCCATGTGCTGGTAAGTGCCTGGCCTATCCCGGCGAAGTAGTGACAAGCCTAGGACCAGACACCCACATAAACCCGTGCAATTCAATATATATGTATACCACAGAATAACAAGAAATAACCAGGTAATAACACAATAAGGAATATCTCAAAGAATTCAACAATTAACAATAGTTAATAAATTCACAAGGATAAACAACGTATAATGGAAACACAAGTAATATCAAATCAAGGAATAGCAAGTAGTTGCACGGCATCACCCTTCGTGCTTTTACTCTCATCCTCACCAAATAAGCAAATAAAGTACACAGCATCACCCTTCGTGCTTTTACTCTCATCCTCACATCCATAATACGGCATGATCCTTCGTACATGGTTCAATAACAGGGCACGGCATGATCCTTCGTGCATAATCAATAAAACATGGCACGACATTAACCTTCGTGCATAATCAATAAAACATGGCACGGCATTAACCTTCATGCATAAATAATAAAGCAAGGCACGGCATCACCCTTCATGCATTAATACTCTTCCTCACCCAAATAACAATCACCAGTTAAGGGCAAAGAAAGAAGCAGTAATTCATAAACTGTCCCGATAAGGGCAATCAATAATTATCTTCACAACAAGTCCCGACAAGGGAGAACAATAACAATTCTACAACCTGACAAAGGTTCAACAATTCATCTGTAATCATATCTCAAAATAAGCATTTTCAATGACTCACGGTCATACTAGACGCCAGTGTATGGATGCTCGTCACCACAGCCCATACACCGCACTCGATCACATAACACATAACACGTAATCCTATTCCCTCAAGCTAGGATAGAACAAACACTTACCTCGAATGTTTATGAACAATTCAATCCGTGGAAATGTCTTTTTCTTTCAAATTTGGCTCCAATCCAATCATATCTATACACAATTGATTTAATATCATCAATACTACTCAACAAACTAATTCTTAAGACCAAATACAACTTTTACAACATTCTGCCCGGAATAGTGAATTTCAACCCCGGGCCCACATGGTCGGAACTCGGGGTTAGGACCAAAATCCGGTTACCCATCCCCTCACGAGTTCATGTATATGATTTGTTTCAAAATCGAACCTCAATTCGAGGTCCAATTTCCCAATTTTTGAAAAACCCTATATTCTAATAAAAACAAGAAATTCTACCATGAAAACCTTTTATTTCTATTGAAAAACATGTTTAATGATGTTAGGAATTGAAAGAATTAAGTAAAAAGTGACTTACAATTGTGTTGATGAAGAAGGAATCCGTGAAGAATCGCAAATGGGTGTTTTTATTTTGTAAAAAGTGAAGAAATGAACTGAAAATCGTGTTTTACAGGTCTCCGTGTTCGCATTTGCGAATATGGGTTCGCAATTGCGAACCCCGACCAATTTCCGGAGTTTGAAAAATAATCTAAGGCTGGGAAGTTCGCATTTGCAAACTTTTGTTCGCATTTGCGAACACTAGCAGAAAGGGGAGTGTTCGCATTTGCGAACTAATGTTCGCATTTGCGAACACAAGCAAGTAAAGGGCATTGTTCGCATTTGCGAACTATTGTTCGCATTTGTGAACAAGGCTGATTTGGGAATGTTCGCATTTGCGAACTATGGTTCGCATTTGCGAACATAGGCAGGACAAGGGGATGTTCGCATTTGCGAACAATTGTTCGCATTTGCGAACAAGGCTGGGTCATGAGGGGCTTCGCATTTGCGATCAGGGTTCGCATTTGCGAGCCCTGCCTTGATCTGCCCCCTTCGCAATTGCGAGAAATGCTTCGCAATTGCGAAGCCAACAGCTGGGTGAAAAACCAGCAGTGCAAAAATTCAGAATTTAATCCAACGGCCTATCAAATCTTTACCCGAGCCCCCGGGCTCCAAACCAAACATGTACACAACCTCAAAAACACATTATGAACTTGTTCGTGCGATCACATCGCCAATATCACATCGTTTTCATCAAATCAAGCCTCAAATTCATGATTTTTCATACTTTTGGTTTTCAAAACTTTCAAACTTGGAACTCAAGGTCCAAAACATCTCAAACGACATCCGAATGTCACCAAACTTTACAGAAAGGAGTATATAATATTTAAGACTTGTACCGGGCGTCGAAACCAAAATACGAGCCCGATACCAAGGTCAATTAATTCATTTCCTTTAACAATTACTTCAAAAACAATTTCATAGAAAAATTCATAACTTGGGCTCTAGGCCTCAGAATTCGACTCCGGACGCATTTCCAAGTCCCATATTTTCCTACGGACCTCTCGGGACCACCCAACCTCGGGTCCGGATCCGTTTACCAAAAATGTTGACCGAAGTCAACCATATCAACATTAATATCATTTTTATCCAAATTTCTCATAGAATTCATATTTTCTTCCAAAAAATCTTTCCGGCTACATGCTCGGATTGTGCACGTAAATCGAGGCAACATAAAATGAGGTTTTCGAGGCCTCAGAAGCTCGAAATAATTAATAAAATAAGTGATGACCCTTTGGGTCATCACAATTATAGTCATAACAGATTGGGAGTAATGTAATACTATTGTAGTAGGACGCATCAGCCTATGACAACTACATAAGTCCATTTGATTAATACGATTGTAGTACTAGGACCTTCCGTTTATATATCGTAGTTGTTATTTAGTAATTGACCATCTATGAATATTATTTCATTCAGATACTAGGACGCATCGGTCTACGACAACCAAATAAGTCCATTTGACTAAAACGATTGTAGTCATAATAGATTGGGAGTAACGTAATACGATTGTAGTAGGACGCATCAGCCTACAACAACCACATAAGTCTATTGACTAATACGATTGTAGTAATAGGACCATCCGTTTATATATCATGGTTGTTATTTAGTAATTGACCATCTATGAATATTATTTAATTCATATACTAGGACACATCGGCCTACGACAACCACATAAGTCTATTGGACTAATACTATTGTAGTCATAGGAAAGTCCGTTTATATATCATGGTTGTTATTTAGTAATTAATCGTGAATGAATATGATTTCATTCATATACTAGGACGCATCGGCCTACGACAACCACATAAGTCCATTTGACTAATACAATTATAGTCATACAGATTGGGAGTAATGTAATATGATTGTAGTCATAGGTCCTTTCGTTTATATATCATATTGGGAGTAATGTCATACGTTCATACTAGGACGCATCGGCCTTTGACAATCATATGAATCGATTGGACTAATACGACTGTAGTCATAACAGATTGAGAGTAATGTAATACAATTGTGGTAAGATGCATCGGCCTACGACAATCACATAAGTCCATTTAACTAATACGATTGTAGTCATAACTGATTGGGAGTAATGTAATACGATTGTAGTAGGACGCATCGGCCTACGACAACCACATAAGTCCATTTGACTAATACGATTGTAGTACTAGAACTTTCCGTTTATATATCGTGGTTGTTATTTAGTAATTGACCATCTATGAATATTATTTCATTCATATGCTAGGACGCATCGGCCTATAACAACCACATAAGTCCATTTGACTAATATGATTGTAGTCATAATAGATTGGGAGTAATGTAATACGATTGTAGTAGGACGCATCGGCCTACAACAACCACATAAGTCCATTTGACTAATACGATTGTAGTCATAACAGATTGGGTGTAATGTAATACGATTGTAGTAGGACGCATCGGCCTACGACAACCACATAAGTCCATTTGAGTAATACGATTGTAATTATAGGACCTTCCGTTTATATATCGTGGTTGTTATTTAGTAATTGTCTATCTATGAATATTATTTCATTCATATACTAGGACGCATCGGCCTACGACAACCACATAAGTCCATTGGACTAATACGATTGTAGTCGTAGGAACTTCCGTTTATATATCGTGGTTGTTATTTAGTAATTGACCGTGAATGAATATGATTTCATTCATAATCGGCCTACGACAACAACATAAGTCCATTTTACTAATACGATTATAGTCATAACAGATTGGGAGTAATGTAATATGATTGTAGTCATAGAGCCTTCCGTTTATATATCGTATTGGGAGTAATGTCATACATTCATACTAGGACGCATCGGCCGACGACAAATCACACAAATCCATTGGACTAATACGATTGTAGTCATAACAAATTGAGAGTAATGTAATACGATTGTAGTAAGACGCATCGGCCTACGACAATCACATAAGTCCATTTGACTAACACGATTGTAGTCATAACAGGTTGGGAGTAATGGAATACTATTGTAGTAGGATGCATCAGCCTATGATAACCACATAAGTCCATTTGACTAATACGATTGTAGTACTAGGACCTTCCGTTTATATATCGTAGTGGTTATTTAGTAATTGACCATCTATGAATATTATTTCATTCATATACTAGGACGCATCGGCCTACGACAATCACATAAGTCCATTTGACTAATACTATTGCAGTCATAACAGATTGGGAGTAATGTAATACAATTGTAGTAGGATGCATCGTCCTACGACAATCACATAAGTCCAATTGACTAATACGATTGTAGTCATGATAGATTGGGAGTAATGTAGTACGTTTGTAGTAGGCCGCATCAGCCTACGACAACCACATAAGTCCATTTGACTAAAATGATTGTAGTTCTAGGACCTTCCGTTTATATATCTTGGTTGTTATTTAGGAATTGACCATCTATGAATATTATTTCATTCATGTACTAGGACGCATTGGCCTACGACAACCACATAAGTCCATTTGACTAATACGATTGTAGTAGGACGCACATCGGCATACGACAACCACATAAGTCCATTTGACTAATACGATTGTAGTAATAGGACCTTCCGTTTATATATCGTGGTTGTTATTTAGTAATTGACCATCTATGAATATGATTTCATTCATATACTTGGACGCATCGGCCTACGACAAAAACATAAGTCCATTTAACTAATACGATTGTAGTCATAACAGATTGGGTGTAATGTAATATCGTGGTTGTTATTTAGTAATAGAGCGTGAATGAATATGATTTCATTCATATACTAGGAAGCATCGGCCTACGACAACTACATAAGTCCATTTGACTAATTCGATTGTAGTCATAGCCGATTGGGAGTAATGTAATACGATTGTAATCATAGGACCTTCCATTTATATATCGTATTGGGAGTAATGTCATACGTTCATACTAGGACACATCGGCCTACGAAAATCACATAAGTCTATTTAACTAATACGACTGTAGTCATAACAGATTGGGAGTAATGTAATACAATTGTAGTAGGACGCATCGGCCTACGACAATCACATAAGTCCATTTGACTAATACGATTGTAGTCATAATAGATTGAGAGTAATGTAATACTATTGTAGTAGGACGCATCAGCCTATTACAACCACATAAGTCCATTTGACTAATACGATTGTAGTACTAGGACCTTCCGTTTATATATTGTAGTTGTTATTTAGTAATTGACCATCTATGAATATTATTTCATTCATATACTAGGACGCATCGGCCTACGACAACCACATAAGTCCATGTGACTAATACGATTGTAGTCATAGGAACTTCCCTTTATATATCGTGGTTGTTATTTAGTAATTGACCGTGAATGAATATGATTTCATTCATATACTAGGACGCATCGGCCTACGACAACCACATAAGTCCATTTGACTAATACGATTGTAGTCATAACCGATTGGGAGTAATGTAATACGATTGTAATCATAGGACCTTCCATTTATATATCGTATTAGGAGAAATGTCATACGTTCATACTAGGATGCATCGTCCTACGACAATCACATAAGTCCATTTGACTAATACGATTGTAGTCATAATAGATTAGGAGTAACATAATACGATTGTAGTAGGACGCATCGGCCTACGACAACCACATACTAGGACGCATCGGCCTACGACAACTACATAAGTCCATTTGACTAATAGGGTTGTAGTCATAACAGATTGGGAGTATTGTAATACGATTGTAGTAGGACGCATCGGCCTACGACTACCACATAAGTCCATTTGACTAATACGATTGTAGGAATAGGACCTTCCATTTATATATCGTGGTTGTTATATACTAATTGACCATCTATGAATATTATTTCATTCATATACTAGGACGCATCGGCCAACGTCAACCACATAAGTCCATGTGACTAATACGATTGTAGTCGTAGGAACTTCCCTTTATATATCGTGGTTGTTATTTAGTAATTGACCGTGAATGAATATGATTTCATTCATATACTAGGACGCATCGGCCTACGACAACCAGATTGGGAGTAATGTAATACGATTGTAGTCATAGGACCTTCCGTTTATATATCGTATTGGGAGTAATGTCATACGTTCATACTAGGACGCATCGGCCTACGACAATCACATAAGTCCATTTGACTAATACAATTGTAGTCATAACAGATTGGAAGTAATGTAATACGATTGTAGTAGGACGCATCGGCCTACAACAATCACATAAGTCCATTTGACTAATACGATTGTAGTCATAACAGATTGGGAGTAATGTAATACGATTGTAGTCATAGGACCTTCCGTTTATGAATCGTATTGGGAGTAAAGTCATACGTTCATACAAGAACGCATCGGCCTACGACAATCACATAAGTCCATTTGACTAATACGATTGTAGTCATAACAGATTGGGAGTATTGTAATACGATTGTAGTAGGACGCATCGGGCCTACAACAACCACATAAGTCCATCTGACTAATACGATTGTAGTAATAGGACCATCCGTTTATATATCGTGGTTGTTATTTAGTAATTGACCATCTATGAATATTATTTCATTCATATACTAGGACGCATCGGCCAACGTCAACCACATAAGTCCATGTGACTAATACGATTGTAGTCATAGGAACTTCCCTTTATATATCGTGGTTGTTATTTAGTAATTGACCGTGAATGAATATGATTTCTTTCATATACTAGGACGCATCGGCCTACGACAACCAGATTGGGAGTAATGTAATACGATTGTAGTCATAGGACCTTCCGTTTATATATCGTATTGGGAGTAATGTCATACGTTCATACTAGGACGCATCGGCCTACGACAATCACATAAGTCCATTTGACTAATACAATTGTAGTCATAACAGATTGGGAGTAATGTAATACGATTGTAGTAGGACGCATCGGCCTACAACAATCACATAAGTCCATTTGACTAATACGATTGTAGTCATAACAGATTGGGAGTAATGTAATACGATTGTAGTAGGATGCATCGGCCTACGACAACCACATAAGTCCATTTGACTAATACCGATTGTATTACTAGGACCTTCCGTTTATATATCGTGGTTGTTATTTAGTAATTGACCATCTATGAATAATATTTCATTCATATACTAGGACGCATCGGCCTATGACAACCAAATAAGCCCATTTGACTAATACGATTGTAGTCATAACAGATTGGGAGTAATGTAATATGATAATAGTAGGACGCATCGGCCTACAACAACCACATAAGTCCATTTGACAAATACGATTGTAGTAATAGGACCTTCCATTTATATACCGTTGTTGTTATTTAGTAATTGACCATCTATGAATATGATTTCAATTATATACTAAGACGCATCGGCCTACGACAACCACATAAGTCCATTTGACTAATACGATTGTAGTATTAGGACCTTCCGTTTATATATCGTGGTTGTTATTTAGTAATTGACCATCTATGAATATGATTTCATTCATATACTAGGACGCATCGGCCTACGACAACCACATAAGTCCATTTGATAAATACGATTGTAGTCATAACAGATTGGGAGTAATGTAATATGATTGTAGTAATAGGACCTTCCATTAATATATCGTATTGGGAGTAATGTCATACATTCATACGAGGACGCATCGGCCGATGACAATCACATAAATCCATTGGACAAATACGATTGTAGTCATAACAGGTTGAGAGTAATGTAATACGATTGTAGTAGGACGCATCAGCCTACGACAATCACATAAGTCCATTTGACTAATACGATTGTAGTCATAACAGATTGGGAGTAATGTAATACTATTGTAGTAGGACGCATCAGCCTATGACAACCACATAAGTCCATTTGACTAATACGATTTTAGTACTAGGACCTTCCGTTTATATATCGTAGTTGTTATTTAGTAATTGACCATCTATGAATATTACTTCATTCATATGCTAGGACGCATCGGCCTACGACAACTAAGTAAGTCCATTTGACTAATACGATTGTTGTCATAACAGATTGGGAGTAATGTAATACGATTGTAGTAGGACGTATCAGCCTACAACAACAACATAAGTCCATTGACTAATACAATTGTAGTAATAGGACCATCCGTTTATATATCATGGTTGTTATTTAGTAATTGACCATCTATGAATATGATTTCATTCATATACTATGACGCATCGGCCTACGACAACCACATAAGTCCATTTGACTAATACGATTGTAGTCATAAGAGATTGGGTGTAATGTAATACGATTGTAGTCATAGGACCTTCCGTTTATATCTCGTATTGGGAGTAATGTCATACGTTCATACTGGGACGCATCGGCCTATGACAATTACATAAGTCCATTTGACTAATACTATTGTAGTCATAACCGATTGGGAGTAATGTAATACGATTGTAGTAGGACGCATCAGCCTACGATAATCACATAAGTCCATTTGACTAATACGATTGTAGTCATAACAGATTGGGAGTAATGTAATACTATTGTAGTATGACGCATCAGCCTATGATAACCACATAAGTCCATTTGACTAATACGATTGTAGTACTAGAACCTTCCGTTTATATATCGTAGTTGTTATTTAGTAATTGACCATCTATGAATATTATTTCATTCATATACTAGGACGCATCGGCCTACGACAACCAAATAAGTCCATTTGACTAATATGATTGTAGTCATAACAGATTGGGAGTAATGTAATACGATTGTAGTAGGACGCATCAGCCTACAACAACCACATAAGTCCATTGACTAATACGATTTTAGTAATAGGACCATCCGTTTATATATCATGGTTGTTATTTAGTAATTGACCATCTATGAATATTATTTCATACATATACTAGGACGCATCGGCCTATGACAACCACATAAGTCCATTGGACTAATACGATTGTAGTCATAGGAAATTCCGTTTATATATCGTGGTTGTTATTTAGTAATTAACCGTGAATGAATATGATTTCCTTCATATACTAGGACGCATCGGCCTACGACAACTCCATTTGACTAATACGATTATAGTCATAACAGATTGGGAGTAATGTAATATGATGGTAGTCATAGAGCCTTTCGTTTATATATCGTATTGGGAGTAATGTCATACATTCATACTAGGACGCATCGGCCGACGACAATCACATAAATCCATTGGACTAATACGATTGTAGTCATAACAGATTGAGAGTAATATAATACGATTGTAGTAATACGCATCGGCCTACGACAATCACATAAGTCCATTTGACTAATACGATTGTAGTCATAACAAGTTGGGAGTAATGTAATACGATTGTAGTAGGACGCATCGGCCTACGACAACCACATAAGTCCATTTGACTAATATGATTGTAGTATTAGAACCTTCCGTTTATATATCGTGGTTGTTATTTAGTAGTTGACCATCTATGAATATTATTTCATTCATATGCTAGGACGCATCAGCCTATGACAACCACATAAGTCCATTTGACTAATACAATTGTAGTCATAACAGATTGGGAGTAATGTAATATGATTGTAGTAGGATGCATCGGTCTACAAGAACAACATAAGTCCATTTGACTATTACGATTGTAGTAATAGGACCTTCCGTTTATATATCGTGGTTGTTATTTAGTAATTGACCATCTATGAATATGATTTCATTCATATACTAGGACGCATCGGCCTACGACAACCACATAAGTCCATTTGACTAATACGATTTTAGTCATAACAGATTGTGAGTAATGTAATACGATTGTAGTAGGATTCATCGGCCTACGACAACCACATAAGTCCATTTGACTAATACGATTGCAGTCATAACAGATTGGGTGTAATGTAATACGATTGTAGTAGGACGCATCGGCCTACGACAACCACATAAGTCCATTTGACTAATACGATTATAGTTATAGGACCTTCCGTTTATATATCGTTGTTGTTATTTAGTAATTGACCATCTATGAATATTATTTCATTCATATACTAGGACGCATCGGCCTACGACAACAACATAAGTCCATTGGACTAATACGATTGTAGTCATAGGAACTTCCGTTGAATGAATATGATTTCATTCATATACTAGGACTCATCGGCCTACGACAACCACATAAGTCCATTTGACTAATACGATTGTAGTCATAACAGATTGGGAGTAATCTAATACGATTGTAGTCATAGGACCTTCCGTTTATATATCGTATTGGGAGTAATGTCCTACGTTCATACTAGGACGCTTCGGCCTACGACAATCACATAAGTCTATTTGACTAATACGATTGTAGTCATAACAGATGGGGAGTAATGTAATACGATTGTAGTAGGACGCATCGGCCTACGACAAACACATAAGTCCATTTGACTAATACGATTGTAGTACTAGGACCTTCCGTTTATATATCGTGGTTGTTATTTAGTAATTGACCATCTATGAATATTATTTCATTCATATACTAGGATGCATCGGCCTACGACAACCACATAAGTCCATTTGACTAATACGATTGTAGTCATAACAGATTGGGAGTAATGTGATACGATTGTAGTAGGACGCATCGGCCAACAAAACCCACATAAGTCCATTTGACTAATACGATTGTAGTAATAGGACCTTCCGTTTATATATTGTGATTGTTATTTACTAATTGACCATCTATGAATATGATTTCATTCATATACTAGGACGCATCGGCCTACGACAACTACATAAGTCCATTTGACTAATACGATTTTAGTCACAAAGAATTGGGAGTAATGTCATACGATTGTAGTAGGACGCATCGGCCCACGACAACCACATATTAGTCAAATGGACTTATATGGTAGTCGTAGGCCGATTCGTACTAGTATATGAATGAAATCATATTCATTCAAGGTCAATTACTAAATAACAACCACGATATATAAACGGAAATTCCTATGACTACAATCGTATTAGTCAAATGGACTTATGTGGTTGTCGTAGGTCGATGCGTCCTACTAGAATCGTATTACATTACTCCCAATCTGTTATGACTATAATCGTATTATTCAAATGGACTTACGTGGTTGTCGTAGGCCGATGCGTCCTAGTATATGAATGAAATAATATTCATAGATGGTCATTTACTAAATAACAACCACGATATATAAATGGAAGGTCCTAGTACTACAATCGTATTAGTCAAATGGACTTACGTGGTTGTCGTAGGCCGATGCGTCCTAGTATATGAATGAAATAATATTCATAGATGGTCAATTACTAAATAACAACCACGATATATAAACGGAAATTCCTATGACTACAATCGTATTAGTCAAATAGACTTATGTGGTTGTCGTAGGTCGATGCGTCCTACAAGAATCATATTACATTACTCCCAATCTGTTATGACTATAATCGTATTATTCAAATGGACTTACGTGGTTGTCGTAGGCCGATGCGTCCTAGTATATGAATGAAATAATATTCATAGATGGTCATTTACTAAATAACAACCACGATATATAAATGGAAGGTCCTAGTACTACAATCGTATTAGTCAAATGGACTTACGTGGTTGTCGTAGGCCGATGCGTCCTAGTATATGAATGAAATAATATTCATAGATGGTCAATTACTAAATAACAACAACGATATATAAACGGAAATTCCTATGACTACAATCGTATTAGTCAAATGGACTTATGTGGTTGTCGTAGGTCGATGCGTCCTACTAGAATCGTATTACATTACTCCCAATCTGTTATGACTATAATCATATTATTCAAATGGACTTACGTGGTTGTCGTAGGCCGATGCGTCCTAGTATATGAATGAAATAATATTCATAGATGGTCATTTACTAAATAACAACCACGATATATAAATGGAAGGTCCTAGTACTACAATCGTATTAGTCAAATGGACTTACGTGGTTGTCGTAGGCCGATGCGTCCTAGTATATGAATGAAATAATATTCATAGATGGTCAATTACTAAATAACAACCACGATATATAAACGGAAGGTCCTAGTACTACAATCGTATTAGTCAAATAGACTTATGTGGTTTTCGTAGGCCGATGCGTCCTAGTATATGAATGAATTAATATTCATTCACGGTCAATTACTAAATAACAACCACGATATATAAACGGACCTTCTGTTTATATATCGTGGTTGTTATTTAGTAATTGGCCATCTATAAATATTATTTCATTCAGCCTACGACAACCACATATGCCCATTCGACTAATACGATTGTAGTCATAGGAACTTCCGTTTATATATCGTTGTTGTTATTTAGTAATTGACCGTGAATGAATATGATTTCATTCATTTACTAGGACGCATCAGCCAACGACAACCACATAAGTCCATTTGACTAATACGATTGTAGTCATAACAGATTGAGAGTAATGTAATACGATTGTAGTCACGGGACCTTCCGTTTATATGTTGTACTGGGAGTAATGTCATACGTTCATACTAGGACTCATCGGCCTACGACAACCGCATAAGTCCATTTGACTAATACGATTGTAGTAATAGGAACTTCCGTTTATATATCGTGGTTGTTATTTTGTAATTGACCGTGAATGAATATGATTTCATTTATATACTAGGACGCATTGGCCTACGACAACCACATAAATCCGTTTGACTAATAGATTGTAGTCATAACTGATTGGGAGTAATGTAATACAATTGTAGTAGCACGCATCAGCCTACGACAACCACATAAGTCCATTTGACTGATACGATAGTAGTAATAGGAGCTTCCGTTTATATATCGTGGTTGTTATTTAGTAATTGACCATCTATGAATATTATTTCATTCATATGCTAGGACACATCGGCCTACAACAACCACATATGTCCATTGGACTAATACGATTGGACTTATGTGGTTGTCGATGCGTCCTACTATAATCGTATTACATTACTCCCAGTCTGTTATGACTACAATCGTATTGGTCAAATGGACTTATTTGACTACAATTGTATTAGTCAAATGGACTTATATGACTACAATCGTATTACATTACTTCCAATCTGTTATGACTACAATCGTATTAGCCAAATGGACTTATGTGGTTGTCGTAGGCCGATGCGTCCTACTATAATCGTATTACATTACTCCCAATCTGTTATAAATACAATCGTATTAGTCAAATGGACTTATATGGTTGTCGTAGGCCGATGCGTCCAAGTATGTGGTTGTTGTAGGCCAA
Organism: Nicotiana noctiflora; assembly: GCA_032618575.1. NCBI lineage: Eukaryota > Viridiplantae > Streptophyta > Magnoliopsida > Solanales > Solanaceae > Nicotiana > Nicotiana noctiflora. The sequence continues at coordinate 49,311 of JASVEL010007253.1, forward strand.
TGCGTCCTAGTATATGAATGAAATAATATTCATAGACGGTCAATTACTAAATAAGAACCACGATATATAAACAGAAGGTCCTATTACTATAATCGTATTAGTGAAATGGACTTACGTGGTTGTCGTAGGCCGATGCGTCATGCTACAATCGTATTACATTATTCCCAATCTGTTAGGACAATCGTATTAATCAAATGGACTTATGTGGTTGTCGTAGGCCGATGTGTCCTAGTATATGAATGAAATTATATTCATAGACAGTCAATTACTAAATAACAACCACGATATAAAAATAGAAGGTCCTATTACTACAACTGTATTAGTCAAATGGACTTATGGGGTTGTCGTAGGCCGATGCGTCCTACTACAATCGTATTACATTACTCCCAATCTGTTATGACTACAATCATATTAGTCAAATAGACTTATGTGATTGTCGTAGGCCGATGCGTCCTATTACTACAATCGTAATTGACCATCTATGAATATTATTTCATTCCTATTACTACAATCATATTAGTCAAATGGACTTATGTGGTTGTCGTAGGCTGATGTGTCCTACTACAATCGTATTACATTAATCCCAATCAGTTATGACTATAATCGTATCGTATTAGTCAAATGGACTTATGTGATTGTTGTAGGGCGATGCGTCCTAGTATATGGTCAATTACTAAATAACAACCACGATATATAAACGGAAGGACATATTACTATAGTCGTATAAGTCAAATGGACTTATGTGGTTGTCGCAGGCCGATGCGTCCTACTACAATCGTGGTTGTCGTAGGCCGATGCGTCCTACTAAAATCATATTACATTACTCCCAATCTGTTATGACTACAATCGTATTAGTCCAATAGACTTATGTGGTTGTCGTAGGCCTATGCGTCCTAGTATATGAATGAAATTATATTCATTCTTGGTCAATTACTAAATAAGAACCACGATATATAAATGGAAGGTCCTATTACTACAATCGTATTAGTGAAATGGACTTATGTGGTTGTCGTACGCCGATGTGTCCTAGTACATGAATGAAATAATATTCATAGATGGTCAATTACTAAATAACAACCGCCATGAGCCTTCGCCGAAGTAATTCAACCTCAGTTGAATTGACACTCGAGCTAAAAGCCCTCGACCCAAAAAAAATCAACAAAGTTCAACTACAGTTGAATTGGGACTCAGGCCATGAGCTTTCGCCGAAATAATTCAACCTCAGTTGAATCGACACTCGGGCTACGAGCCCTCGACCCAAAAAATCAACAAGGTTCAACTACGATTGTACTGGGACTCAGGCCATGAGCCTTCGCCGAAGTAATTCAACCTCAGTTGAAACGACACTTGGGCTACGAGCCCTCGACCCAAAAAAATCAACAACGTTCAACTACGGTTGAACTGGGACTCAGGCCATGAGCCTTCGCCAAAGAAATTCAACCTCAGTTTAATCGACACTCCGGCTAGGAGCCCTCAACCCAAAAAAATCAACTAGGTTCAACTACGGTTGAACTAAGACTCAGGCCATGAGCCTTCGCCGAAGTAATTCAACCTCAGTTGAATCGACACTCGGGCTAGGAGCCCTCGACCCAAAAACATTATCAACAAGGTTCAACTAGGGTTGAACTGGGACTCAGGCCATGAGCCTTCGCCGAAGTAATTCTACCTCAGTTGAATCGACACTTGGGCTACGAGCCCTCGACCCAAAAAACACAACAAGGTTCAACTACGGTTGAAATGGGAATCATGCCATAAGCCTTCACCGAAGTAAATCAACCTCAGTTGAATCGATACTCGAGCTACGAGCCCTCGACAAAACAAAAATCAACAAGTTTCAACTACAGTTGAACTGTGACTCAGGCCATGAGCCTTTGCCGAAGTAATTCAACCTGAGTTGAATCGACACTCAACATACGAGCCCTTGACCCAAAAAAATCAACAAGGTTCAACTACGGTTGAATTGGGACTCATGACATTAGCCTTCGCCGAAGTAATTGAACCTCAGTTGAATTGACACTCGGGCTACGAGCCATCGACCCAAAAAAATATCAACAAGGTTCAACTATGGTTGAACTGGGACTCATGCTATGAGCCTTTGCTGAAGTAATTCGACCTCAGTTGAATCGACACTCGGGCTATGAGCGCTCGACCCAAACAAAAATCAACAAAGTTCAACTACGATTGAACTGGGACTCAGGCCATGAGCCTTCGCCGAAGTAATTCAACCTCAGTTGAATTGACACTCGCGCTACAAGCCCTCGACCCAAAAAATATAAACAAGGTTCAACTACGGTTGAATTGAGACTCAGGCCATGAGCCTTCGCCGAAGTTATTCAACCGCAGTTGAATCGATACTCGGGCTACGAGCCCTCGACCTAAAAAATCAACAAGTTTTAACTACGGTTGAACTGGGACTTAGTCCATGAGCCTTCGCCGAAGTAATTCAACATCAGGTGAATCGACACTCGGGCTACGACCCCTCCATCCAAAACAAAATCAACACGGTTCAACTACGGTTGAACTGGGACTTAGGCCATGAGCCTTCGCCGAAGTAATTCAACCTTAGTTGAATCGACTCTCGGGCTACGAGCAACTCGACCCAAAAAAAAATCAACAAGGTTCAACTACGGTTGAATTGGGACTGAGGCCATGAGCCTTCACCGAAGTAATTCAACCTCAGTTGAATCGACATTTAGGCTACGAGCCCTCGACCAAAAAAATAAACAAGGTTCAACTACAGTTGAACTGGGACTCAGTCCATGAGCCTTCGCCAAAGTAATTCAACCTCAGTTGAATTGACACTCGGGCTACAAGACCTCGACCCAAAAAAAAATCAACAAGGTTCAACTATGGTTGAATTGGGACTCAGGCCATGAGCCTTCGCCGAAGAAATTCAACGTCAATTCAATCGACACTCGGGCTACGAGCCCTAGACAAAAAAATATCAACAAGATTCAACTACGGTTGAACTGTGACTAAGGACATGAGCTTTTGCCGAAGTAATTCAACCTCTGTTGAATCGACACTCGGGCTACGAGACCTCGACAAAAAAAATCAACAAGTTTCAAATATGGTTGAACTGTGACTCATGCCATGAGCCTTTGCCGAAGTAATTCAACCTTAGATGCATTGACACTCGGGCTACGAGCCCCCGACCAAAAGAAAATCAACAAAGTTCAACTACGGTTGAATTGGGACTCAGGCCATGAGACTTCGCCGAAGTAATTCAACCTCAATTGAATTGACACTCGGGCTAAAAGCCCTCGACCCAAAAAAATTCAACAAGGTTCAACTACCGTTGAATTGGGACTCAGGTCATGAGCCTTCACCGAAGTAATTCAACCTCAGTTGAATCGATACTCAGGCTACGAGCCCTCAACCCAAAAATCAACAAGGTTCAACTACGGTTGAATTGGGACTCATGAAATTAGCCTTCGCCGAAGTAATTAAACCTCAGTTGAATCGACACTCATGCAACGAGCCCTCGACCCAAAAAAATATCAACAAGGTTCAACTACAGTTGAACTGGGACTCATGCTATGAGCCTTTGCTGAAGTAATTCGACCTCAGTTGAATAGACACTCGGGCTATAAGCCCTCGACCCAAAACAAAATCAACAAAGTTCAACTACGATTGAACTGGGACTCAGGCCATGAGCCTTCGCCGAAGTAATTCAACCTCAGTTGAATTGACACTCGCGCTACAAGCCCTCGACCCAAAAAATATAAACAAGGTTCAACTACGGTTGAATTGAGACTCAGGTCATGAGCCTTCGCCGAAGTAATTCAACCTCAGTTGAATCGATACTCGAGCTACGAGCCCTCAACCCAAAAAATCAACAAGGTTCAACTACGATTGAACTGGGACTCAGTCCACGAGCCTTCGCTGAAGTAATTCAACCTCAGTTGAATCGACACTCAGGCTATGAGCCATCGACCCAAAAAAAATCAAAAAGGTTCAACTACGGTTGAACTGGGACTCAGGCCATGAGCCTTCGCCGAAGAAATTCAACCACAGTTTAATCGACACTCGGGCTACGAGCCATCGACCCAAAAAAATCAACTAGGTTCAACTACGGTTGAACTAGGACTCAGGACATGAGCCTTCGCCGAAGTAATTCAACATCAGTTGAATCGACACTCGGGCTACGAGCCCACGACCCAAAAAAATAATCAACAAGGTTCAACTAGGGTTGGACTGGGACTCAGGCCATGAGCCTTCGCCGAAGTAATTCTACCTCAGTTGAATCGACACTTGGGCTACGAGCCCTCGACCCAAAAAACTCAACAAGGTTCAACTACGGTTGAAATGGGAAACATGCCATGAGCCTTCACCGAAGTAAATCAACCTCAGTTGAATCGATACTCGAGCTACGAGCCCTCGACAAAACAAAAATCAACAAGTTTCAACTACAGTTGAACTGTGACTCAGGCCATGAGCCTTTGCCGAAGTAATTCAACCTGAGTTGAATCGACACTCAACATACGAGCCCTTGACCCAAAAAAATCAACAAGGTTCAACTACGGTTGAATTAGGACTCATGACATTAGCCTTCGCCGAAGTAATTGAGCCTCAGTTGAATCGACACTCGGGCTACGAGCCCTCGACCCAAAAAAATATCAACAAGGTTCAACTATGGTTGAACTGGGACTCATGCTATGAGCCTTTGCTGAAGTAATTCGACCTCAGTTGAATCGGCACTCGGGCTATGAGCCCTCGACCCAAAAAAAAATCCACAAAGTTCAACTACGATTGAACTGGGACTCAGGCCATGTGCCTTCGCCGAAGTAATTCAACCTCAGTTGAATTGACACTCGCGCTACAAGCCCTCGACCCAAAAAATATAAACAAGGTTCAACTACGGTTGAATTGAGACTCAGGCCATGAGCCTTCGCCGAAGTTATTCAACCGCAGTTGAATCGATACTCGGGCTACGAGCCCTCGACCTAAAAAATCAACAAGTTTTAACTACGGTTGAACTGGGACTTAGTCCATGAGCCTTCGCCGAAGTAATTCAACATCAGGTGAATCGACACTCGGGCTACGACCCCTCCATCCAAAACAAAATCAACACGGTTCAACTACGGTTGAACTGGGACTTAGGCCATGAGCCTTCGCCGAAGTAATTCAACCTTAGTTGAATCGACTCTCGGGCTACGAGCAACTCGACCCAAAAAAAAATCAACAAGGTTCAACTACGGTTGAATTGGGACTGAGGCCATGAGCCTTCACCGAAGTAATTCAACCTCAGTTGAATCGACATTTAGGCTACGAGCCCTCGACCAAAAAGATAAACAAGGTTCAACTACAGTTGAACTGGGACTCAGTCCATGAGCCTTCGCCAAAGTAATTCAACCTCAGTTGAATTGACACTCGGGCTACAAGACCTCGACCCAAAAAAAAATAAACAAGGTTCAACTATGGTTGAATTGGGACTCAGGCCATGAGCCTTCGCCGAAGAAATTCAACATCAATTCAATCGACACTCGGGCTACGAGCCCTAGACAAAAAAATATCAACAAGATTCAACTACGGTTGAACTGTGACTAAGGACATGAGCTTTTGCCGAAGTAATTCAACCTCTGTTGAATCGACACTCGGGCTACGAGACCTCGACAAAAAAAATCAACAAGTTTCAAATATGGTTGAACTGTGACTCATGCCATGAGCCTTTGCCGAAGTAATTCAACCTTAGATGCATTGACACTCGGGCTACGAGCCCCCGACGAAAAGAAAATCAACAAAGTTCAACTACGGTTGAATTGGGACTCAGGCCATGAGACTTCGCCGAAGTAATTCAACCTCAATTGAATTGACACTCGGGCTAAAAGCCCTCGACCCAAAAAAATTCAACAAGGTTCAACTACCGTTGAATTGGGACTCAGGTCATGAGCCTTCACCGAAGTAATTCAACCTCAGTTGAATCGATACTCAGGCTACGAGCCCTCAACCCCAAAATCAACAAGGTTCAACTACGGTTGAATTGGGACTCATGAAATTAGCCTTCGCCGAAGTAATTAAACCTCAGTTGAATCGACACTCATGCAACGAGCCCTCGACCCAAAAAAATATCAACAAGGTTCAACTACAGTTGAACTGGGACTCATGCTATGAGCCTTTGCTGAAGTAATTCGACCTCAGTTGAATAGACACTCGGGCTATAAGCCCTCGACCCAAAACAAAATCAACAAAGTTCAACTACGATTGAACTGGGACTCAGGCCATGAGCCTTCGCCGAAGTAATTCAACCTCAGTTGAATTGACACTCGCGCTACAAGCCCTCGACCCAAAAAATATAAACAAGGTTCAACTACGGTTGAATTGAGACTCAGGTCATGAGCCTTCGCCGAAGTAATTCAACCTCAGTTGAATCGATACTCGAGCTACGAGCCCTCAACCCAAAAAATCAACAAGGTTCAACTACGATTGAACTGGGACTCAGTCCACGAGCCTTCGCTGAAGTAATTCAACCTCAGTTGAATCGACACTCAGGCTATGAGCCATCGACCCAAAAAAAATCAAAAAGGTTCAACTACGGTTGAACTGGGACTCAGGCCATGAGCCTTCGCCGAAGAAATTCAACCACAGTTTAATCGACACTCGGGCTACGAGCCCTCGACCCAAAAAAATCAACAAGGTTCAACTACGGCTGAACTCGGACTAAGGACATGAGCCTTCGCCGAAGTAATTCAACATCAGTTGAATCGACACTCGGGCTACGAGCCCACGACCCAAAAAAATAATCAACAAGGTTCAACTAGGGTTGGACTGGGACTCAGGCCATGAGCCTTCGCCGAAGTAATTCTACCTCAGTTGAATCGACACTTGGGCTACGAGCCCTCGACCCAAAAAACTCAACAAGGTTCAACTACGGTTGAAATGGGAAACATGCCATGAGCCTTCACCGAAGTAAATCAACCTCAGTTGAATCGATACTCGAGCTACGAGCCCTCGACAAAACAAAAATCAACAAGTTTCAACTACAGTTGAACTGTGACTCAGGCCATGAGCCTTTGCCGAAGTAATTCAACCTGAGTTGAATCGACACTCAACATACGAGCCCTTGACCCAAAAAAATCAACAAGGTTCAACTACGGTTGAATTAGGACTCATGACATTAGCCTTCGCCGAAGTAATTGAGCCTCAGTTGAATCGACACTCGGGCTACGAGCCCTCGACCCAAAAAAATATCAACAAGGTTCAACTATGGTTGAACTGGGACTCATGCTATGAGCCTTTGCTGAAGTAATTCGACCTCAGTTGAATCGACACTCGGGCTATGAGCCCTCGACCCAAAAAAAAATCCACAAAGTTCAACTACGATTGAACTGGGACTCAGGCCATGAGCCTTCGCCGAAGTAATTCAACCTCAGTTGAATTGACACTCGCGCTACAAGCCCTCGACCTAAAAAATATAAACAAGGTTCAACTACGGTTGAATTGAGACTCAGGTCATGAGCCTTCGCCGAAGTTATTCAACCGCAGTTGAATAGATACTCGGGCTACGAGCCCTCGACCTAAAAAATCAACAAGGTTTAACTAGGGTTGAACTGGGACTTAGTCCATGAGCCTTCGCCGAAGTAATTCAACATCAGGTGAATCGACACTCGGGCTACGAGCCCTCGACCCAAAACAAAATCAACACGGTTCAACTACGGTTGAACTGGGACTCAGGCCATGAGCCTTCGCCGAAGAAATTCAACCTTAGTTGAATCGACACTCAGGCTACGAGCACCTCGACCCAAAAAAAAATCAACAAGGTTCAACTACGGTTGAATTGGGACTCAGGCCATGAGCCTTCACCGAAGTAATTCAACCTCAGTTGAATCGACACTCAGGCTACGAGCCCTCGACCAAAAAAATCAACAAGGTTCAACTACAGTTGAACTGGGACTCAGTCCATGAGCCTTCGCCAAAGTAATTCAACCTCGGTTGAATTGACACTCGGGCTACAAGCCCTCGACCCAAAAAAAATCAACAAGGTTCAACTATGGTTGAACTGGGACTCAGGCCATGAGCCTTCGCCAAAAAATTCAATGTCAATTCAATCGACACTCGGGCTACGAGCCCTAGACAAAAAAATATCAACAAGTTTCAACTACGGTTGAACTGTGACTCAGGCCATGAGCTTTTGCCGAAGTAATTCAACCTCAATTGAATCGACACTCGGGCTACGAGCTCTCGACAAAAAAAAATCAACAAGTTTCAACTATGGTTGAACTGTGACTCATGCCATGAGCCTTTGCCGAAGTAATTCAACCTTAGTTGCATCGACACTCGGGCTACGAGCCCCCGACCAAAAAAAAATCAACAAAGTTCAACTACGATTGAATTGGGACTCAGTCCATGAGCCTTCGCCAAAGTAATTCATCCTCAGTTGAATTGACACTCGGGCTACAAGACCTCGACCCAAAAAAAAATCAACAAGGTTCAACCATTATTGAACTGGGACTTAGGCCATGAGCCTTCACCGAAGAAATTCAACGTCAATTCAATCGACACTCGGGCTACGAGCCCTAGACAAAAAAATATCAACAAGATTCAACTACGGTTGAACTGTGACTCAGGACATGAGCTTTTGCCGAAGTAATTCAACCTCTGTTGAATCGACACTCGGGCTACGAGCCCTCGACAAAAAAAAATCAACAAGTTTCAACTATGGTTGAACTGTGACTCATGCCATGAGCCTTTGCCGAAGTAATTCAACCTTAGTTGCATCGACACTCGGGCTACGAGCCCCCGACCAAAAAAAATCAACAAAGTTCAACTACGGTTGAATTGGGACTCAGGCCATGAGCCTTCGCCGAAGTAATTCAACCTCAGTTGAATCGAATCTCGGGCTACGAGCCCTCGACCAAAAAAAAATCAACAAGGTTCAACTACGGTTGAATTGGGACTCAGGCCATGAGCCTTCACCGAAGTAATTCAACCTCAGTTGAATCGATACTCAGGCTACGAGCCCTCAACCCCAAAAATTAACAAGGTTCAACTGCGGTTGAATTGGGACTCATGACATTAGCCTTCGCCAAAGTAATTGAACCTCAGTTGAATCGACACTCATGCTACGAGCCCTCGACCCAAAAAAATATCAACAAGGTTCAACTACAGTTGAACTAGGACTCATGCTATGAGCATTTGCTAAAGTAATTCGACCTCAGTTGAATCGACACTCGGGCTATGAGCCCTCGACCCAAAACAAAATCAACAAAGTTCAACTACGATTGAACTGGGACTCAGGCCATGAGCCTTCGCCGAAGTAATTCAACCTCAGTTGAATTGACACTCGCGCTACAAGCCCTCGACCCAAAAAATATAAACAAGGTTCAACTACGGTTGAATTGAGACTCAGGTCATGAGCCTTTGCCAAAGTTATTCAACTGCAGTTCAATCGATACTCGGGCTACGAGCCCTCGACCTAAAAAATCAACAAGGTTTAACTAGGGTTGAACTGGGACTTAGTCCATGAGCCTTCGCCGAAGTAATTCAACATCAGGTGAATCGACACTCGGGCTACGAGCCCTCGACCCAAAACAAAATCAACACGGTTCAACTACGTTTGAACTGGGACTCAGGCCATGAGCCTTCGCCGAAGTAATTCTACCTTAGTTGAATCGACACTCGGGCTACGAGCACCTCGACCCTAAAAAAAATCAACAAGGTTCAACTACGGTTGAATTGGGACTCAGGCAATAAGCCTTCACCGAAGTAATTCAACCTCAGTTGAATCGACACTCAGGCTACGAGCCCTCGACCAAAAAAATCAACAAGGTTCAACTACAGTTGAACTGGGACTATCAGTCCATGAGCCTTCGCCAAAGTAATTCAACCTCAGTTGAATTGACACTCGGGCTACAAGCCCTCGACCCAAAAAAAATCAACAAGGTTCAACTGTGGTTGAACTGGGACTCAGGCCATGAGCCTTCACCGAAGAAATTCAACGTCAATTCAATCGACACTCGGGCTACGAGCCCTAGACAAAAAAATATCAACAAGATTCGACTACGGTTGAACTGTGACTCAGGACATGAGCTTTTGCCGAAGTAATTCAACCTCTGTTGAATCGACACTCGGGCTACGAGCCCTCGACAAAAAAAAAATCAACAAGTTTCAACTATGGTTGAACTGTGACTCATGCCATGAGCCTTTGCCGAAGTAATTCAACCTTAGTTGCATCGACACTCGGGCTACGAGCCCCCGACCAAAAAAAATCAACAAAGTTCAACTATGGTTGAATTGGGACTCAGGCCATGAGCCTTCGCCGAAGTAATTCCACCTCAATTGAATTGACACTCGGGCTAAAAGCCCTCGACCCAAAAAAAATCAACAAGGTTCAACTACCGTTGAATTGGGACTCAGGTCATGAGCCTTCACTGAAGTAATTCAACCTCAGTTGAATCGATACTCAGGCTACGAGCCCTCAACCCCAAAAATCAACAAGGTTCAACTACGGTTGAATTGGGACTCATGACATTAGCCTTCGCCAAAGTAATTGAACCTCAGTTGAATCGACACTCATGCTATGAGCCCTCGACCCAAAAAAATATCAACAAGGTTCAACTACAGTTGAACTGGGACTCATGCTATGAGCCTTTGCTGAAGTAATTCGACCTCAGTTGAATCGACACTCGAGCTATGAGCCCTCGACCCAAAACAAAATCAACAAAGTTCAACTACGATTGAACTGGGACTCAGGCCATGATCCTTCGCCGAAGTAATTCAACCTCAGTTGAATTGACACTCGCGCTACAAGCCCTCGACCCAAAAAATATAAAGAAGGTTCAACTACGGTTGAATTGAGACTCAGGTCATGAGCCTTCGCCGAAGTTATTCAACCGCAGTTCAATCGATACTCGGGCTACGAGCCCTCGACCTAAAAAATCAACAAGGTTTAACTAGGGTTGAACTGGGACTTAGTCCATGAGCCTTCGCCGAAGTAATTCAACATCAGGTGAATCGACACTCGGGCTACGAGCCCTCGACCCAAAACAAAATCAACACGGTTCAACTACGGTTGAACTGGGACTCAGGCCATGAGCCTTCGCCGAAGAAATTCAACCTTAGTTGAATCGACACTCGGGCTACGAGCACCTCGACCCTAAAAAAAATCAACAAGGTTCAACTACGGTTGAATTGGGACTTAGGCAATAAGCCTTCACCGAAGTAATTCAACCTCAGTTGAATCGACACTCAGGCTACGAGCCCTCGACCAAAAAAATCAACAAGGTTCAACTACAGTTGAACTGGGACTCAGTCCATGAGCCTTCGCCAAAGTAATTCAACCTCGGTTGAATTGACACTCGGGCTACAAGCCCTCGACCCAAAAAAAATCAACAAGGTTCAACTGTGGTTGAACTGGGACTCAGGCCATGAGCCTTCGCCGAAGAAATCAACGTCAATTCAATCGACACTCGGGCTACGAGCCCTAGACAAACAAATATCAACAAGTTTCAACTACGGTTGAACTGTGACTCAGGCCATGAGCTTTTGCCGAAGTAATTCAACCTCTGTTGAATCGACACTCGGGCTACGAGCTCTCGACAACAAAAAAATCAAAAAGTTTCAACTATGGTTGAACTGTGACTCATGCCATGAGCCTTTGCCGAAGTAATTCAACCTTAGTTGCATCGACACTCGGGCTACGAGCCCCCGACCAAAAAAAATCAACAAAGTTCAACTACGGTTGAATTGGGACTCAGTCCATGACCCTTCGCCAAAGTAATTCAACCTCAGTTGAATGGACACTCCGGCTACAAGACCTCGACCCAAAAAAATCAACAAGGTTCAACTATGGTTGAACTGGGACTCAGGCCATGAGCCTTCACCGAAGAAATTCAACGTCAATTCAATCGACACTCGGGCTACGAGCCCTAGCCAAAAAAATATCAACAAGATTCAACTACGGTTGAACTGTGACTCAGGACATGAGCTTTTGTCGAAGTAATTCAACCTCTGTTGAATCGACACTCGGGCTACGAGCCCTCGACAAAAAAAATCAACAAGTTTCAACTATGGTTGAACTATGACTCATGCCATGATCCTTTGCCGAAGTAATTCAACCTTAGTTTCATCGACACTCGGGCTACGAGCCCCCGACCAAAAAAAATCAACAAAGTTCAACTACGGTTGAATTGGGACTCAGGCCATGAGCCTTCGCCGAAGTAATTCCACCTCAATTGAATTGACACTCGGGCTAAAAGCCCTCGACCCAAAAAAAATCAACAAGGTTCAACTACCGTTGAATTGGGACTCAGGTCATGAGCCTTCACCGAAGTAATTCAACCTCAGTTGAATCGATACTCAGGCTACGAGCCCTCAACCCCAAAATCAACAAGGTTCAACTACGGTTGAATTGGGACTCATGACATTAGCCTTCGCCAAAGTAATTGAACCTCAGTTGAATCGACACTCATGCTACGAGCCCTCGACCCAAAAAAATATCAACAAGGTTCAACTAAAGTTGAACTGGGACTCATGCTATGAGCCTTTGCTGAAGTAATTTGACCTCAGTTGAATCGACACTCGGGCTATGAGCCCTCGACCCAAAACAAAATCAACAAAGTTCAACTACGATTGAACTGGGACTCAGGCAATGAGCCTTCGCCGAAGTAATTCAACCTCCGTTGAATTGACACTCCCGCTACAAGCCCTCGACCCAAAAAACATAAACAAGGTTCAACTACGGTTGAATTGAGACTCAGGTCATGAGCCTTCGCCGAAGTAATTCAACCTCAGTTGAATCGATACTCGGGCTACGAGCCCTCGACCCAAAATATCAATAAGGTTCAACTATGATTGAACTGGGACTCAGTCCACGAGCCTTCGCTGAAGTAATTCAACCTCAGTTGAATCGACACTCAGGCCATGAGCCCTCGACCCAAAAAAAATCAAAAAGGTTCAACTACGGTTGAACTGGGACTCAGGCCATGAGCCTTCACCAAAGTAATTCAACCTTAGTTGAATCGACACTCAGGCTACAAGCCCTCGACCCAAAAATATTAATCGACAAGGTTCAACTACGGTTGAACTAGGACTCAGGCCATGAGCCTTCGTCGAAGTAATTCAACCTCAGTTGAATCGACACTCGGGCTACGAGCCCTCGATAAAAAAAATCAACAAGAACGTTCAACTAGGGTTGAACTGGGACTCAGGCCATGAGCCTTCGCCGAAGTAATTCTACCTCAGTTGATTCGACACTTGGGCTACGAGCCCTCGACCCAAAAAACTCAACAAGGTTCAACTACGGTTGAAATGGGAAACATGCCATGAGCCTTCACCGAAGTAAATCAACCTCAGTTGAATCGATACTCGGGCTACAAGCCCTCGATAAAACAAAAATCAACAAGTTTCAACTACAGTTGAACTGTGACTCAGGCCATGAGCCTTTGCCGAAGTAATTCAACCTGAGTTGAATCGACACTCAACATACGAGCCCTTGACCCAAAAATAATCAACAAGGTTCAACTACGGTTGAATTGGGACTCATGACATTAGCCTTCGCCGAAGTAATTGAACCTCAGTTGAATCGACACTCGGGCTACGAGCCCTCGACCCAAAAAAATACCAACAAGGTTCAACTACGGTTGAACTGGGACTCATGCTATGAGCCTTTGCTGAAGTAATTCGACCTCAGTTGAATCGACACTCGGGCTATGAGCCCTCGACCCGAAATAAAATCAATAAAGTTCAACTACGATTGAACTGGGACTTAGGCCATGAGCCTTCGCCGAAGTAATTCAACCTCAGTTGAATTGACACTCGCGCTACAAGCCCTCGACCCAAAAAATATAAACAAGGTTCAACTACGGTTGAATTGAGACTCAGGTCATGAGCCTTCGCCGAAGTAATTCAACCTCAGTTGAATCGATACTCGAGCTACGAGCCCTTGACCCAAAACAAATCAAACAGGTTCAACAAGGTTGAACTAGGACTCAGGCCATGAGCCTTCGCTGAAGTAATTCAACCTTAGTTGAATCGACACTCGGGCTACGAGCACCTCGACCCAATAAAAAATCAACAAGGTTCAACTACGGTTGAATTGGGACTCAGGCCATGAGCCTTCACCAAAGTAATTCAACCTCAATTGAATCGACACTCAGGCTATGAGCCCTCGACCAAAAAAATCAACAAGGTTCAACTACAGTTGAACTGGGACTCAGTCCATGAGGCTTCGCCAAAGTAATTCAACCTCGGTTGAATTGACACTCGGGCTACAAGCCCTCGACCCAAAAAAAATCAACAAGGTTCAACTATGGTTGAACTGGGACTCAGGCCATGAGCCTTCGCCGAAGAAATTCAACGTCAATTCAATCGACACTCGGGCTACGAGCCCTAGACAAAAAAATATCAACAAGTTTCAACTATGGTTGAACTGTGACTCAGGCCATGAGCTTTTGCCGAAGTAATTCAACCTCTGTTGAATCGACACTAGGGCTACGAGCCCTCGACAAAAAAAAATCAACAAGTTTCAACTATGGTTGAACTGTGACTCATGCCATGAGCCTTTGCCGAAGTAATTCAACCTTAGTTTCATTGACACTCGGGCTACCAGCCCCCGACCAAAATAAAATCAACAAAGTTCAACTACGGTTGAATTGGGACTCAGGCCATGTGCCTTCGCCGAAGTAATTCAACCTCAATTTAATTGACACTCGGGCTAAAAGCCCTCGACCCAAAAAACATCAACAAGGTTCAACTACAGTTGAATTGGGACTCAGGTCATGAGCCTTCATCGAAGTAATTCAACCTTAGTTGAATCGATACTCAGGCTACGAGCCCTCAACCCCAAAAATCAACAAGGTTCAACTGCATCTGAACTAGGACTCAGTCCACGAGCCTTTGCCAAAGTAATTCAACCTCAGTTGAATCGACACTCGGGCTACGAGCCCTCAACCCAAAAAAATAACAAGGTTCAACTACGGTTGAACTAGGACTCAGGCCATGAGTCTTCGCTGAAAAACTTCAACCTCAGTTCAATCGACACTCGGGCTACGAGCCCTCGACCCAAAAAAAATCAACTAGGTTCAACTACGGTTGAGCTAGGACTCAGGCCATGAGCCTTCGACGAAGTAATTCAACCTCAGTTGAATCGACACTCGGGCTACGAGCCCTCGACCCAAAAAAATAATCAACAAGGTTCAACTAGGGTTGAACTGGGACTCAGGCCATGAGCCTTCGCCGAAGTAATTCAACCTCAGTTGAATCGACACTTGGGCTACGAGCCCTCGACCCAAAAAACTCAACAAGGTTCAACTACGGTTGAACTAGGAATCAGGCCATGAGCCTTCGCCGAAGTAAATAAACCTCAGTTGAATCGACACTCGGGCTACGAGCCCTCGACAAAAAAAAAATAACAAGTTTCAACTACCGTTGAACTGTGACTCAGGCCATGAGCCTTTGCTGAAGTAATTCAACCTGAGTTGAATCGACACACTACATACGAGCCATCAACCGAAAGAAAATCAACAAGGTTCAACTACGGTTGAATTGGGACTCATGACATTAGCCTTCGCCGAAGTAATTGAACCTCAGTTGAATCGACACTCGGGCTACGAGCCCACGACCTAAAAAAATATCAACAAGGTTCAACTATGGTTGAACTAGGACTCAGGCCATGAGCCTTTGCTGAAGTAATTTAACCTGAGTTGAATTGACACTCGGGCTAGGAGCCCTCAACCAAAAAAATCAACAAGGTTCAACTACGGTTTAACTGTGACTCAGGCCATGAGCCTTTGCCGAAGTAATTCAACCTCAATTGAATCGTCACTCTGGCTACGAGCCCTCAACCAAAAAAAAATCAACAGGGTTCAACTACGGTTGAATTGGGACTCATTCCATAAGCCTTCGCCGAAGTAATTCAATCTCAGTTGAATCGACACTCGGGCTATGAGCCCTCGACCCAAAAAGATATCAACAAGGTTCAACTGCGGTTGAACTGGGACTAAGGCCATGAGCCTTTGCCGAAGTAATTCAACCATAGTTGCATCGACACTCGGGCTACGAGCCCTCTACCCAAAAAAAAATCAACAATGTTCAACTACGGTTGAATTGGGACTCACGCCATGAGCCTTCGCCGAAGTAATTCAACCTCAGTAGAATCGACACTCGGGCTACGAGCCCTCGACCTAACAAAATCAACAAGGTTCAACTTCGGTTGAACTGGGACTCGGGCCATGAGCCTTCGCCGAAGTAATTCAACCTCAGCTGAATCGACACTCGGGCTTTAAGCCCTCAACCAAAAAAAAATCAACAAGGTTCGACTATGATTGATCTGGGATTCAGGCCTTTAGCCTTCACCGAAGTAATTCAACCTCATTTGAATCGACACTCGAGCTACGAGCCCTCGACCCAAAAAAAATTCATCAAGGTTTAACTATGTTTGAACTGGGATTCAGGCCATGAGCCTTCACCGAAGTAATTCAACCTCAGTTGAATCGACACTCGGGCTACGAGCCCTTGACCCAAAACAAATCAAAGGTTCAACAAGGTTGAACTGTGACTCAGGCCATGAGCCTTCGCCGAAGTAATTCAACCTTAGTTGAATCGACACTCGGGCTACGAGCACCTCGACCCAAAACAAAATCAACAAGGTTCAACTACGGTTGAATTGGGACTCTGGCCATGAGCCTTCACCGAAGTAATTCAACCTCAGTTGAATATACACTCGGGCTACGAGCCCTAGACCAAAAAAAATCAACAAGGTTCAACTATGGTTGAACTAGGACTTAGGCTATAAGCCTTCACCGAAGTAATTTAACCTCAATTGAATCGACATTCGAGCTACGAGCCCTCAACCCAAAAAAAAAATCAACAAGGTTCAACTATGGTTGAACTGGGACTCAGGCCATGAGCCTTCGCCAAAGAAACTCAATGTCAATTCAATCGACACTCGGGCTACGAGCCCTCGACAAAAAAAAATCAACAATTTTCAACTACGGTTGAACTGTGACTCAGGCCATGAGCTTTTTCCGAAGTAATTCAACCTCTGTTGAATCGACACTCGGGCTACGAGCCCTCGACAAAAAAAAATCAACAAGTTTCAACTATGGTTGAACTGTGACTCATGCCATGAGCCATTGCCGAAGTAATTCAACCTTAGTTGCATAGACACTCGGGCTACGAGCCCCCGACAAAAAAAAATCAACAAAGTTCAACTACGCTTGAATTGGGACTCAGGCCATGAGCCTTCGCCGAAGTAATTCAACCTTAGTTGAATCGACACTCGGGCTACGAGCACCTCGACCCAATAAAAAATCAACAAGGTTCAACTACGGTTGAATTGGGACTCAGGCCATGAGCCTTCACCGAAGTAATTCAACCTCAGTTGAATCGACACTCAGGCTACGAGCCCTCGACCAAATAAAATCAACAAGGTTCAACTACAGTTGAACTGGGACTCAGTCCATGAGCCTTCGCCAAAGTAATTCAACCTCGGTTGAATTGACACTCGGGCTACAAGCCCTCGACCCAAAAAAAATCAACAAGGTTCAACTATGGTTGAACTGGGACTCAGGCCATGAGCCTTCGCCGAAGAAATTCAACGTCAATTCAATCCACACTCGGGCTACGAGCCCTAGACAAAAAAATATCAACAAGTTTCAACTACGGTTGAACTGTGACTCAGGCCATGAGCTTTTGCCGAAGTAATTCAACCTCTGTTGAATCGACACTCGGGCTACGAGCCCTCGACAAAACAAAATCAACAAGTTTCAACTATGGTTGAACTGTGACTCATGCCATGAGCCTTTGCCGAAGTAATTCAACCTTAGTTGCATTGACACTCGGGCTACGAGCCCCCGACCAAAAAAAAATCAACAAAGTTCAACTGCGGTTGAATTGGGGCTCAGGCCATGAGCCTTCGCCGAAGTAATTCAACCTCAATTGAATTGACACTCGGGCTAAAAGCCCTCGACCCAAAAAACATCAACAAGGTTCAACTACAGTTGAATTGGGACTCAGGTCATGAGCCTTCACCGAAGTAATTCAACCTTAGTTGAATCGATACTCAGGCTACGAGCCCTCAACCCCAAAAATCAACAAGGATCAACTACGGTTGAACTGGGACTCAGTCCACAAGCCTTTGCCGAAGTAATTCAACCTCATTTGAATCGACACTCGGGCTACGAGCCCTCAACCCAAAAAAAATAACAAGGTTCAACTACGGTTGAATTGGACTCAGGCCATGAGCCTTCGCTGAAGAAATTCAACCTTAGTTGAATCGACACTCGGGCTACGAGCACCTCGACCCAATAAAAAATCAACAAGGTTCAACTACGGTTGAATTGGGACTCAGGCCATGAGCCTTCACCGAAGTAATTCAACCTCAGTTGAATCGACACTCAGGCTACGAGCCCTCGACCAAATAAAATCAACAAGGCTCAACTACAGTTGAACTGGGACTCAGTCCATGAGCCTTCGCCAAAGTAATTCAACCTCGGTTGAATTGACACTCGGGCTACAAGCCCTCGACCCAAAAAAAATCAACAAGGTTCAACTATGGTTGAACTGGGACTCAGGCCATGAGCCTTCGCCGAAGAAATTCAACGTCAATTCAATCCACACTCGGGCTACGAGCCCTAGACAAAAAAATATCAACAAGTTTCAACTACGGTTGAACTGTGACTCAGGCCATGAGCTTTTGCCGAAGTAATTCAACCTCTGTTGAATCGGACACTCGGGCTACGAGCCCTCGACAAAAAAAAATCAACAAGTTTCAACTATGGTTGAACTGTGACTCATGCCATGAGCCTTTGCCGAAGTAATTCAATCTTAGTTGCATTGACACTCGGGCTACGAGCCCCTGACCAAAAAAACATCAACAAAGTTCAACTGCAGTTGAATTGGGGCTCAGGCCATGAGCCTTCGCGGAAGTAATTCAACCTCAATTGAATTGACACTCAGGCTAAAATCCCTCGACCCAAAAAACATCAACAAGGTTCAACTACAGTTGAATTGGGACTCAGGTCATGAGCCTTCACCGAAGTAATTCAACCTTAGTTGAATCGATACTCAGGCTACGAGCCCTCAACCCCAAAAAATATTCAACAATGTTCAACGCCAGTTGAACTGGGACTCAGGCCATGAACCTTCGTCGAATCAATTCAACCTCGGTTGAATCGACACTCGAGCTACGAGCCCTCGACTCAAAATATTCAACAATGTTCAATGCTAGTTGAACTGGGACTCAGGTCATGAGCCTTCGCCGAATCAATTCAACCTCAATTGAGTCGATACTCGGGCTACGAGCCCTCGACCCAAAAAAAATCAACTAGGTTCATCTACGGTTGAACTAGGACTCAGGCCATGAGCCTTCGACGAAGTAATTCTACCTCAGTTGAATCGACACTCGGGCTACGAGCCATCGACCCAAAAAAATAATCAACAAGGTTCAACTAGGGTTGAACTGGGACTCAGGCCATGAGCCTTCGCCGAAGTAATTCAACCTCAGTTGAATCGACACTTGGGCTACGAGCCCTCGACCCAAAAAACTCAATAAGGTTCAACTACGGTTGAACTAGGAATCAGGCCATGAGCCTTCGCCGAAGTAAATAAACCTCAGTTGAATCGACACTCGGGCTACGAGCACTCGATAAAAAAAAATAACAAGTTTCAACTACCGTTAAACTGTGACTCAGGCCATGAGCCTTTGCTGAAGTAATTCAACCTGAGTTGAATCGACACACTACATACGAGCCCTCAACCCAAAAAAAATCAACAAGGTTCAACTACGGTTGAATTGGGACTCATGACATTAGCCTTCGCCGAAGTAATTGAACCTCAATTGAATCGACACTCGGGCTATGAGCCCACGACCTAAAAAAATATCAACAAGGTTCAACTATGGTTGAACTAGGACTCAGGCCATGAGCCTTCGCTGAAGTAATTCAACCTCAGTTGAATTGACACTCGGGCTAGGAGCCCTCAACCAAAAAAAATCAACTAGGTTCAACTACGGTTTAACTGTGAATTCAACCTCAATTGAATCGACACTCTGGCTACGAGCCCTCAACCAAAAGAAAAAATCAACAAGGTTCAACTACGGTTGAATTGGGACTCAGGCCATGAGCCTTCGTCGAAGTAATTCAACCTTAGTTGAATCGACACTCGGGCTACGAGCACCTCGACCCAATAAAAAATCAACAAGGTTCAACTACGGTTGAATTGGGACTCAGGCCATGAGCCTTCACCGAAGTAATTCAAACTCAGTTGAATCGACACTCAGGCTACGAGCCCTCGACCAAATAAAATCAACAAGGTTCAACTACAGTTGAACTGGGACTCAGTCCATGAGCCTTCGCCAAAGTAATTCAACCTCGGTTGATTTGACACTCGGGCTACAAGCCCTCGACCCAAAAAAAATCAACAAGGTTCAACTATGGTTGAACTGGGACTCAGGCCATGAGCCTTCGCCGAAGAAATTCAACGTCAATTCAATCGACACTCGGGCTACGAGCCCTCGACAAAAAAAAAATCAACAAATTTCAACTACGGTTGAACTGTGACTCAGGCCATGAGCTTTTGCCGAAGTAATTCAACCTCTGTTGAATCGACACTCGGGCTATGAGCCCTCGACAACAAAAAATCAACAAGTTTCAACTGTGGTTGAACTATGACTCATGCCATGAGCCATTGCCGAAGTAATTCAACCTTAGTTGCATAGACACTCGGGCTAGGAGCCCCCGACCAAAAAAAAATCAACAAAGTTCAACTACGGTTGAATTGGGACTCAGGCCATGAGCCTTCACCGAAGTAATTCAACCTTAGTTGAATCGACACTCGGGCTACGAGCACCTCGACCCAATGAAAAATCAACAAGGTTCAACTATGGTTGAATTGGGACTCAGGCCATGAGCCTTCACCGAAGTAATTCAACCTCAGTTGAATCGACACTCAGGCTACGAGCCCTCGACCAAATAAAATCAACAAGTTTCAACTACAGTTGAACTGGGACTCAGTCCATGAGCCTTCGCCAAAGTAATTCAACCTCGGTTGAATTGACACTCGGGCTACAAGCCCTCGACCCAAAAAAAAATCAACAAGGTTCAACTATGGTTGAACTGGGACTCAGGCCATGAGCCTTCGCCGAAGAAATTCAACGTCAATTCAATCCACACTCGGGCTACGAGCCCTAGACAAAAAAATATCAACAAGTTTCAACTACGGTTGAACTGTGACTCAGTCCATGAGCTTTTGCCGAAGTAATTCAACCTATGTAGAATCGACACTCGGGCTACGAGCCCTCGACAAAAAAAATCAACAAGTTTCAACTATGGTTGAACTGTGACTCATGCCATGAGCCTTTTCCGAAGTAATTCAACCTTAGTTGCATTGACACTCGGGCTACGAGCCCCCAACCAAAAAAAAATCAACAAAGTTCAACTGCGGTTGAATTGGGGCTCAGGCCATGAGCCTTCGCCGAAGTAATTCAACCTCAATTGAATTGACACTCGGGCTAAAAGCCCTCGACCCAAAAAACATCAACAAGGTTCAACTACAGTTGAATTGGGACTCAGGTCATGAGCCTTCGCCGAAGTAATTCAACCTCAGTTGAATCGATACTCGGGCTACGAGCCCTCGACCCAAAACATCAACAAGGTTCAACTACGGTTGAACTGGGACTCTATCCATGAGCCTTCGCCGTAGTAATTCAACCTCAGTTGAATCGACACTCGGGCTACGAGACCTCGACCCTAAAAAAATCAACAAGGTACAACTACGGTTGAACTGGGACTCAGGCCATGAGCCTTCGCTGAAGAAATTCAACCTCAGTTCAATCGACACTCAGGCTACGAGCCCTCGACCCAAAAAAATCAACTAGGTTCAACTACGGTTGAACTAGGACTCAGGCCATGAGCCTTCGACGAAGTAATTCAACCTCAGTTGAATCGACACTCGGGCTACGAGCCATCGACCCAAAAAAATAATCAACAAGGTTCAACTAGGGTTGAACTGGGACTCAGGCCATGAGCCTTCGCCGAAGTAATTCAACCTCAGTTGAATCGACACTTGGGCTATGAGCCCTCGACCCAAAAAACTCAATAAGGTTCAACTACGGTTGAACTAGGAATCAGGCCATGAGCCTTCGTCGAAGTAAATAAACCTCAGTTGAATCGACACTCGGGCTACGAGCCCTCGACAAAAAAAAATAACAAGTTTCAACTACCGTTGAACTGTGACTCAGGCCATGAGCCTTTGCTGAAGTAATTCAACCTGAGTTGAATCGACACACTACATACGAGCCCTCAACCCAAAAACAATCAACAAGGTTCAACTACGGTTGAATTGGGACTCATGACATTAGCCTTCGCCGAAGTAATTGAACCTCAGTTGAATCGACACTCGGGCTACGAGCCCACGACCTAAACAAATATCAACAAGGTTCAACTATGGTTGAACTAGGACTCAGGCCATGAGCCTTCGCTGAAGTAATTCAACCTCAGTTGAATTGACACTCGGGCTAGGAGCCCTCAACCAAAAAAAATCAACTAGGTTCAACTACGGTTTAACTGTGACTCAGGCCATGAGCCTTCGCCGAAGTAATTCAACCTCAATTGAATCGACACTCTGGCTATGAGCCCTCAACCAAAAGAAAAAATCAACAAGGTTCAACTACGATTGAATTGGGACTCATTCCATGAGCCTTCGCCGAAGTAATTCAATCTCAGTTGAATCGACACTCGGGCTACAAGCCCTCGACCCAAAAAGATATCAACAAGGTTCCACTGCGGTTGAACTGGGACTAAGGCCATGAGCCTTTGCCGAAATAATTCAACCAAAGTTGCATCGACACTCGGGCTACGAGCCCTCGACCCAAAAAAAAATCAACAAGGTTCAACTACGGTTGAATTGGGACTCACGCCATGAGCCTTCGCCGAAGTAATTCAACCTCAGTAGAATCGACACTCAGGCTACGAGCCCTCGACTTAACAAAATCAACAAGGTTCAACTACCGTTGAACTGGGACTCAGGCCATGAGCCTTTGCCGAAGTAATTCAACATCAGTTGAATCGACACTCGGGCATTAAGCCCTCAACCAAAAAAAATCAGCAAGGTTCGACTATGATTGAACTGGGACTCAGGCCTTGAGCCTTCACCGAAGTAATTCAACCTCATTTGAATCGACACTCGAGCTACGAGCCCTCGACCCAAAAAAAATTCATCAAGGTTCAACTATGTTTGAACTGGGATTCAGGCCATGAGCCTTCGCCGAAGTAATTCAACCTCAGTTGAATCGACACTCGGGCTACGAGCCCTCGACCCAAAAAAATCAACAAGGTTCAACTACGGTTGAACTGGGACTCAGGCCATGAGCCTTCGCCGAAGTAATTCAACCTTAGTTGAATCGACACTCGGGCTACGAGCCCCTCGACCCAAAACAATAATCAACAAGGTTCAACTACGGTTGAATTGGGACTCGGGTCATGAGCCTTCACCGAAGTAATTCAACCTCAGTTGAATCGACACTCGGGCTACGAGCCCTCGACCAAAAAAAAATCAACAAGGTTCAACTACGGTTGAACTGGGACTCAGGCCATGAGCCTTCGCCGAAACTAATTCAACCTTAGTGTAATCAATACTCGGGCTATGAGCCCTCGACCCAAAAAAAAAATCAACAAGGTTCAACTATGGTTGAACTGGGACTCAGGCCATGAGCCTTCACCGAAGAAATTCAACTTCAATTCAATCGACACTCGGGATACGAGCCCTCGACAAAAAAAATCAACAATTTTCAACTACGGTTGAACTGTGACTCAGGCCATGAGCTTTTGCCGAAGTAATTCCACCTCTGTTGAATCGACACTCAGGCTACGAGCCCTCGACAAAATAAAATCAACAAGTTTCAACTATGGTTGAATTGTGACTCATGCCATGAGCCTTTGCCGAAGTAATTCAACCTTAGTTGCAACGACACTCGAGCTACGAGCCCCCGACCAAAAAAAAATCAACAAAGTTCAACTACAGTTGAATTGGGACTCAGGCCATGAGCCTTCGCCGAAGTAATTCAACCTTAATTGAATTGACACTCGGGCTAAAAGCCCTCGACCAAAAAAAATCAACAAGGTTCAACTACGGTAGAATTGGGACTCGGGTCATGAGCCTTCGCCGAAGTAATTCAACCTCGGTTGAATCAACACTAAGGCTACGAGCCCTCGACCAAAAAAAATCAACAAGGTTCAACTACGGTTGAATTGGGACTCAGTCCACGAGCCTTTGCCGAAGTAATTCAACCTCAGTTGAATCGACACTCGGGCTACGAGCCCTCAACCCATAAAAAAATTAACAAGGTTCAACTACTGTTGAACTGGGACTCAGGCCATGAGCCTTCGCCGAAGAAATTCAACCTCAGTTCAATCGACAATCGGGCTACGAGCCCTCGACCCAAGAAAAATCAACTAGGTTCAACTACGGTTGAACTAGGACTCAGGCCATGAGCCTTCGACGAAGTAATTCAACCTCAGTTGAATCGACACTTAGGCTACGAGCCCTCGACCCAAAAAAATAATCAACAAGGTTCAACTAGGGTTGAACTGGGACTCAGGCCATGAGCCTTCGCCGAAGTAATTCAACCTCAGTTGAATCGACACTTGGGCTACGAGCCCTCGACCCAAAAAACTCAACAAGGTTCAACTACGGTTGAACTAGGAATCAGGCCATGAGCCTTCGCCGAAGTAAATTAACCTCAGTTGAATCGACACTCGGGCTGTGAGCCCTCGACAAAAAAAAAATAACAAGTTTCAACTACGGTTGAAATGTGACTCAGGCCATGAGCCTTTGCTGAAGTAATTCAACCTGAGTTGAATCGACAAACTACATACGAGCCCTCAACCAAAAAAAAATCAACAAGGTTCAACTACGGTTGAATTGGGACTCATGACATTAGCCTTCGCCGAAGTAATTGAACCTCAGTTGAATCGACACTCGGTCTATGTGCCCTCGACCCAAACAAATATCAACAAGGTTCAACTATGGTTGAACTAGGACTCATGCTATGAGCCTTTGCTGAAGTAATTCAACCGCAGTTGAATCGACACTCGGGCTATGAGCCCTCGACCCAAAAAAAATCAACAAAGTTCAACTACGATTGAACTAGGACTCCGGCCATGAGCCTTCGCAGAAGAAATACAACCTCAGTTGAATCGACACTCGGGCTACGAGCCCTCGACCCAAAACAAAATCAACATGGTTCAACTACGGTTGAACTGGGACTCAGGCCATGAGCTTTCGCCATAGAAATTAAACCCCAGTTCAATCGACACTCGGGCTATGACCCCTCAATGCAAAAAAAATTAACAAGGTTTAACAACGGTTGAACTAGGACTCAGGCCATGAGCCTTCGCCGAAGTAATTCAACCTTAGTTGAATCGACACTCGGGCTATGAGCCCTTGACCCAAAAAATAATCAATAAGGTTCAACAAGGGTTTAACTAGGACTCAGGCCATGAGCCTTTGCTGAAGTAATTCAACATCAGTTGAATCGACACTTGGTCTACGAGCCCTCGACCCAAAAAGACAACAAGGTTAAACTACGGCTGAACTGGGACATAGGCCATGAGCCTTCGCCGAAGTAATTCAACCTTAGTTGAATAGACACTCGGGCTACGAGCACCTCGACCCAAAAAAATCAACAAGGTTCAACTACGGTTGAATTGGGACTCGGGCCATGAGCCTTCGCCGAAGTAATTCAACCTCAGTTGAATCGACACTCGGGCTACGAGCCCTCGACCAAACTAAATCAACAAGGTTCAACTACAGTTGAACTGGGACTCAGTCCATGAGCCTTCGCCAAAGTAATTCAACCTCGGTTGAATTGACACTCGGGCTACAAGCCCTCGACCCAAAAAAAATCAACAAGGTTCAACAATGGTTGAACTGGGACTCAGGCCATGAGCCTTCGCCGAAGAAATTCAACGTCAATTCAATCGACACTCGGGCTACGAGCCCTCAACAAAAAAAAACAAGTTTCAACTACGGTTGAACTGGGACTCAGGCCATGAGCTTTTGCCGAAGTAATTCAACCTGTGTTGAATCGACACTCGGGCTACGAGCCCTCGGCAAAATAAAAATCAACAAGTTTCAACTATGGTTGAACTGTGACTCATGCCATGAGGCTTTGCCAAAGTAATTCAACCTTAGTTGCATCGACACTCGGGCTACGAGCCCCCGACCAATAAAAAACCAACAAAGTTCAGCTACGGTTGAATTGGGACTCAAGCCATGAGACTTCGCCGAAGTAATTCAACCTCAATTGAATTGACACTCGGGCTAAAAGGCCTCGACCCAAAAAAAATCAACAAGGTTCAACTACGGTAGAATTGGGACTCGGGTCATGAGCCTTCGCCGAAGTAATTCAACCTCGGTTGAATCAACACTAAGGCTACGAGCCCTCGACCAAAAAAAATCAACAAGGTTCAACTACGGTTGAACTGGGACTCAGTCCACGAGCCTTTGCCGAAGTAATTCAACCTCAGTTGAATGGACACCCGGGCTACGAGCCCTCAACCCAAGAAAAAATCAACAAGGTTCAACTACGGTTGAACTGGGACTCAGGCCATGAGCCTTCGCCGAAGAAATTCAACCTCAGTTCAATCGACACACGGGCTACGAGCCCTCGACCCAAGAAAAATCAACTATGTTCAACTATGGTTGAACTAGGACTCAGGCCATGAGCCTTCGACGAAGTAATTCAACCTCAGTTGAATCGACACTCGGGCTATGAGCCCTCGACCCAAAAAAATAATCAACAAGGTTCAACTAGGGTTGAACTGGGACTCAGGCCATGAGCCTTCGCCGAAGTAATTCAACCTCAGTTGAATCGACACTTGGGCTACGAGCCCTCGACCCAAAAAACTCAACAAGGTTCAACTACGGTTGAACTAGGAATCAGGCCATGAGCCTTCGCCGAAGTAAATAAACCTCAGTTGAATCGACACTCGGGCTACGAGCCCTCGACAAAAAAAATAACAAGTTTCAACTACGGTTGAACTGTGACTCAGGCCATGAGCCTTTGCTGAAGTAATTCAACTTGAGTTGAATCGACACTCTACATACGAGCCTTCAACCCAAAAAAAATCAACAAGGTTCAACTACGGTTGAATCGGGACTTATGACATTAGCCTTCGCCGAAGTAATTGAACCTCAGTTGAATCGACACTCGGGCTACGAGCCATCGACCCAAAAAAATATCAACAAGGTTTAACAACGGTTGAACTAGGACTCATGCCATGAGCCTTCGCCGAAGTAATTCAACCTCAGTTGAATCGACACTCGGGCTATGAGCCCTCGACCCAAAAAAAATCAACAAAGCTCAACTACGATTGAACTAGGACTTAGGCCATGAGCCTTCGCTGAAGTAATTCAACCTCAGTTGAATCGACACTCGAGCTACGAGCCCTCGACCCAAAACAAAATCAACAAGGTTCAACTAGGGTTGAACTGGGACTCAGGCCATGAGCCTTCGCCGTAGAAATTAAACATCAATTCAATCGACACTCTGGCTACGACCCCTCAAAACAAAAAAAATCAACAAGGTTTAACTAGGACTCATGCCATGAGCCTTCGCCAAAGTAATTCAACCTCAGTTGAATCGACACTCTTGCTATGAGCCCTCGACCCAAAAAATAATCAACAAGGTTCAACATGGGTTTAAATAGGACTCAGTCCATGAGCCTTCACCGAAGTAATTCAACCTCAGTTGAATCGACACTTGGTCTACGAGCGCTCGACCCAAAACAATCAACAAGATTCAACTACGGTTGAACTGGGACTTAGGCCATGAGCCTTCGCTGAAGTAATTCAACCTCAGTTGAATTGACACTCGGACTATGAGCCCTCGACCAAAAAAAATCAATAAAGTTCAACTACGGTTTAACTGTGACTCAAGCCAAGAGCCTTTGCCGAAGTAATTCAACCTCAATTGAATCGACACTCGGGCTACGAGCCATCAACCAAAAAAAAATCAACAAGGTTCAACTATTGTTGAATTGGGACTCATTCCATGAGCCTTCGCCGAAGTAATTCAATCTCAATTGAATCGACACTCGGGCTACGAGCCCTCGACCAAAAAAGATATAACCAATGTTCAACTGCGGTTGAACTGGGACTCAGGCCATGATCCTTCACCGAAGTAATTCAACCTTAGTTGCATCGACACTCGAGCTACGAGCCCTCGACCAAAACAAAAATCAACAAGGTTCTACTACGGTTGAACTGGGACTCAAGCCATGAGCCTTCGCCGAAGTAATTCAACCTTAGTTGCATCGACACTCGGGCTAGGAGCCCTCGACCCAAAAAAAAATCAACAAGGTTCTACTACGGTTGAACTGGGACTTAAGCCATGAGCCTTCGCCGAAATAATTCAACTGTAGTTGAATCGACACTCGGGCTACAAGCCTTCGACCCAAAAATAAAATCAACAAGGTTCAACTACGGTTGAATTGGGATTCACGCCATGAGCCTTCGCCGAAGTAATTCAACCTCAGTTGAATCGACACTCGAGCTACAAGCCCTCGACCCAAAAAGGATAATCAACAAGGTTCAACTATGGTTGTACTGGGACTCAGGCCATGAGCCTTCGCCGAAGAAATTCAACCTCAGTTCAATCGATAGTCGGGCTACGAGCCCTCAACAAAAAAGAATCAACAAGTTTCAAATATGGTTGAACTGTGACTCAGGCCATGAGCCTTTTGTGACGACCCAAAGGGTTATCACTTATTTTATTAATCATTTCGAGCTTCCGAGGCCTTGAAAACCTCATTCCATGTTGCCTCGATTTACGTGCACAATCCGAGCATGTAGCCGGAAAGATTTTGTGATAGAAAATATGAATTCTATGAGAAATTTGGATAAAAATGATATTAATATTGATATGGTTGACTTCGGTCAACATTTTTGGTAAACGGACCCGGACCCGAGATTGGATGGTCCCGAGAGGTCCGTAGGAAAATATGGGACCTGGACATGCGTCCGGAGTCGAATTGTGAGGCCTAGAGCCCAAGTTATGAATTTTTATGTGAAATTGTTTTTGATGTAATTGTTAAAGGAAATGAATTAATTGACCTTAGTATCGGGCTCGTATTTTGGTTCCGACGCCCGGTACAAGTCTTAAATATTATATATGTGATTTCTGTAAAGTTTGGTGACATTTGGATGTCATTTGAGATGTTTTGGACCTTGAGTCCCAAGTTTGAAAGTTTTGAAAATCAAAGGTATGAAAATCATGAATTTGAGGCTTGATTTGATGAAAACGAGGTGATATTGGCGATATGATCACACAAACAAGTTCATAATGTGTTTTTGAGGTTGTGTACATGTTTGGTTTGGAGCCCGGGGGCTCGGGTAAAGATTTGATAGGCCGTTGGATGAAATTCTGAATTTTTGCACTGCTGGTTTTTCACCCAGCTGTTGGCTTCGCAATTGCGAAGTATTTCTCGCAATTGCGAAGGGGCAGTACAAGGCAGGGCTCGCAAATGCGAACCCCTGATCGCAAATGCGAAGCCCCATTGACCCAGCCTTGTTCGCAAATGCGTACAATTGTTCGCTTTTGCGAAGATCCCCAGTGACTGCCTATGTTCGCAAATGCGAACAAATGTTCGCAAATGCGAACATTCCCTATACTGCCTTGGTTTGCAAATGCGAACCATTGTTCGCAAATGCGAACACTGCCTTAAACAGCCTATGTTCGCAAATGCGAACTTAGTTCGCAAATGCGAACAGTCCCTTTGTCTACCAGTGTTCGCAAATGCGAACAAATGTTCGCAAATGCGAACTTCCCAGCCTTAGCTTATTTTTCAAACTCCAGAAATTGGTCGGGGTTCGCAATTGCGAACCCATGTTCGCAAATGCGAACACAGAGACCTGTAAAACACGATTTCAAGTTCATTTCTTCACTTTTTACAAAACAAAAACACCCATTTGCGATTCTTCACGGATTTCTTCTTCATCAAAACAATTGTAAGTCACTTTTTACTTAATTCTTTCAATTCCTAACATCATTAAACATGTTTTTCATTAGAAATCAAAGGTTTTCATGGTAGAATTTTTGTTTTTGTTAGAAAATAGGGTTTTTCATAAATTGGGGAATTTGACCTCGAATGAGGTCCTATTTTGAAACAAATCATATACATGAACTCGTGGGGGGATGGGTAACCGGATTTTGGTCCTAACCCCGAGTTCCGACCATGTGGGCCCGGGGTTGAAATTCACTATTTCAGGCAGAATGTTGTAAAAGATGTATTTGGTCTTAAGAATTAGTTTGTTGAGTAGTATTGATGATATTAAATCAATTGTGTATAGATACGATTGGATTGGTGCCAAAGTTGAAAGAAAAAGACATTTCCACAGATTGAATTGTTCATAAACACTCGAGGTAAGTGTTTGTTCTATCCTAGCTTGAGGGAATAGGATTATGTGTTATGTGTTATGTGATCGAGTGCGGTGTATGGGCTGTGGTGACGAGCATCCATACATTGGCGTCTAGTATGACCGTGAGTCGTTGAAAAATGATTATTTTGAGATATATTACGGATGAAATGTTATTGTTTTTCCTTGTTGGGACTTGTTGTGAAGATAATTATTGGTTGCCCTTGATGGGACGGTTTATGAATTACTGTTTCTTTCTTTGCCCTTAACTGTGATTGTTATTTGAGTGAGGAAGAGTGATAATGCACGAAGGGTGATGCCGTGCCATGTTTATTTATTTATGCACGAAGGTTAATGCCGTGCCATGTTTATTTATTGATTATGCACGAAGGATCATGCCGTGCCCTGTTATTAAACCATGTACGAAGGATCATGCCGTACTATGGATGTGAGGATGAGAGTAAAAGCACGAAGGGTGATACCGTGTACTTTATTTGTTTATTTGGTGAGGATGAGAGTAAAAGCACGAAGGGTGATGCCGTGCAATTGCTTGCTATTTCTTGAATTGATATTACTTATGTTTACCTTATACTTCGTTTTTCCTTGTGAATTTATTAACTGTGGTTAATTGTTGAATTCTTTGAGATATTCTTTATTGTGTTAATACTTGGTTATTTCTTGTTATTTTGTGGTATACACATATATATATTGAATTGCACAGGTTTATGTGGGTGTCTAGTCCTAGGCTTGTCACTACTTCGCCGGGATAGGCCAGGCACTTACCAGCACATGGGGTCGGTTGTGCTGATATTACACTTCTGTGTGTTTTTGCACAGGTCCAGGTTACGATCAGGAGCAGCAGCAGCAGTAAATCGATTTCGTGGGAGTTGATCATATTGAGACCGAGGTAGCTTGCGGACGTCCGCAGGCCCGGCGTCTCTCTCTTTATTTACGTTATTAGCTGTGGTCTCTTTGTTCCGAGACAAACAGAATTATGTTATATTTCCTTCAGACTCTTATGTGTAGTTTTTCAGTAGTAGTTCGTGAGTTGGTGACTCCATGTCTTGGGTAGAGGAGTTCAGTATGATTTTTACTTTGTAATTAGTTATTTCTATTTCGATAAAGTATTCCGCATTTATTTAGTTAAAATTGTGTTAAAAACAGGATAGTATGAATACAGTGGCTTGCTTAGCTACCACGAGTAGGCGTCATCACTATCCCGATGTTGGGGAAAAATCCGGGTCGTGACAAGTTGGTATCAGAGCTCTAGGTTACATAGGTCTCACCACTCACGAACAAGCTTAGTAGAGTTTGAGAGGTAGGTACGGAGACGTCCGTACTTGTCCTCCAGAGTCTATTGAGTTAGGAAAGAGTCTCTCATTTGTTCTTTCTTGTCGTGCGACTTGTTCCTCAATTACCGATTGAATTTCTATTCTGTCCTTTCGCGGATGGTGAGGACACGCGCTTCTTCATCCGTCGATCAGCAGCTTGTGCCCCAGGCAGGCTCCCGCGAGGGCGGGGGCCAAGCGCCGTATCGGAGGCCGTGGTAGGGGTAGAGCTCGGCCCCGGGCAGCTACTCCGGAGGTGGAGCCTTATATTGAGATTGACGAGGAGGTTCCGGTTCCAGCAGGTCCAGTGGGCCCCAGCTCAGGCCCGAGGAGAGGCTTTATTTACCCCGGATCTCCGGATGCTTTGGTCAGAATAGCGGGATTCATGGACGAGCATTGCCGGAGCGGGTTTATTATCGGTTGCCCCGGCCACTTCTCAGGCCGGAGGAGGGGCCCGGACTCCTATCGCTCATACTCCGAGCCGGCAGCTCCTCGACCTCAAGCACCGGAAATTCAGCCACTGTGGCCACTCGGCCGAGTACCACAGCTCATGCCGGTGATGGAGCGGCCATGACTTCCGATTCGTTATGGAGGCTTGATCGGTTCTCCAAGCTATTTACCACTACATTCAGTGGAGCCGCATCAGAGGATCCTCAGGACTTCTTATTCGGTTGCCATGAGATTCTCAAGACTATGGGGATCGTGGAGTCAAATGGAGTTGACTTCTGTACATTCAGGCTTGTAGGATCCGCCAAGACTTGGTGGAGAGATTATTGCTTGACGCGACCAGCAGGGTCACCAGCTTTATCATGGGATCAGTTTGCGAAACTATTTATGGAGAAGTTTCTCCTTGCTACTCAGCGGGATGTACTTCGAAGGCAGTTTGAGTGCCTCCATCAGGGCACTATGACAGCTACACAGTATGAGACGAGATTTATCGACTTGGCTCGTCATGCAGTGGTGATACTTCCCACGGAGCGGGAGAGGGTCCGCAGATTTATAGATGGGCTTAATCGGCCGATTAGACTCCAGATGGCTATGGGCGTGGGGAGTGACATATCATTTCAGGAGGCAGCAAATGCAGCACGCAAAGTTGAGATGGCTCTTGCTAGGGGAGGCGGTTATTCTTCAGATAAGAGGCCTCGTCATTCAGGCAGGTTTGGTGGTTCTTCCTCTGGTGGCAGAGAATCCTTTGATAGAGGCCGGTCCTCCAGGCCTTTTCATTCCGCCCTTCAGGCTTCACAGGGTGGACCAGGTGATCGTGGTTTTCGGGGGCATTATTTAGACCAGCCTCCTATTAATGCTCAGCCTCTTCAGAGTGTTCGTGGAGGCCATTCAGGTCGTCAGGGCCAGCAGCCCTATCAGTCTAAGAGTTGCTACGGTTGTGGTGACCCAGGTCATTTTATCAGGTATTGCCCTCGAGCAGCGGGCAACTCTCAGCAGCGGGGTCCTCGTCCTATGATTCCAGGCCCCAGCTGACCCTCAGCCTGCCCAGCCAGCCAGAGGCGGGGGTAGAGATTATAGAGGTGGAGGTCGAGACCGTAGAGGTGGAGACCGTCCAGCCGAAGGTAGAGGTCAGCCAGTTGATGGTCGTCCTAGAGACGCAGTTCAGAGGGGAGGTGCAGATCCCCGATTCTATGCCTTACCAGCCAGGCCAGAGGCAGAGGCATCAGATGCCGTGATTACAGGTACTATTCTTGTGTGTGGCAGAGGTGCTTCAGTATTATTTGACCCTGGATCTACATATTCCTATGTGTCTTCCTACTTCGCACCGTATTTGGCTGTGCCCGGCTATGCTCTGGATATTCCAGTTTATGTGGCTACACCAGTGGGCGACTCCATTGTAGTCGATCGGGTGCATCGTTCGTGCGTAGTTATATTTGGGGGTCTTGAGACCCGTGTTGATCTGTTGCTTTTGGATATGGTAGATTTTGATGTCATATTGGGGATGGACTCTGGTTGTCCCCATACCATGCTATTCTTGATTGCCATGCTAAGACGGTGACCTTAGCCTTGCCGGAATCACCCCGACTAGAGTGGAAAGGTACCTCAAGCCACTCCGTTCGCACTGTCATTTCCTATGTTAAGGCTCGACGTATGGTCGAGAAGGGGTGTCTAGCTTATTTGGCTTATGTTCGTGATTCCAGCGCAGAAGTTCCTTCCATTGAGTCGGTCCCTATTGCACGGGAGTTTCCGGAGGTTTTTCTTTCAGACCTGCCGGGCATGCCACCCGACAGGGATATTGATTTCTGTATTGATCTGGCACCGGCACTCAGCCCATCTCTATTCCACCCTATCGTATGGCCCCGCCGGAGCTAAAAGAATTGAAAGATCAGTTGCAAGACCTTCTTGAGAAGGGCTTTATCATGCCCAGTGTTTCCCCCTGGGGAGCACCTGTATTATTTGTAAAGAAGAAGGATGGCTCGATGCGGATGTGTATTGATTACCGGCAGTTAAACAAGGTGACTATCAAAAATAAATATCCACCGCCGAGGATTGATGATTTGTTTGACCAGCTCCAGGGAGCGAGGGTATTCTCTAAGATAGACTTGAGGTCAGGCTACCATCAGCTGAAGATCAGGGCGGCTGACATTCCTAAGACAGCCTTTCGCTCTACATATGGGCATTATGAGTTCTTGGTCATGTCCTTCGGGTTGACCAATGCCCCAGTAGCATTCATGGAGTTGATGAATCGGGTATTCAGGCCTTACTTAGATCCGTTCGTGATAGTCTTCATAGATGACATCCCGGTGTACTCCCGCAGCCAGGAAGAGCACGAGCAGCACCTCAAAGTGGTTCTTCAGACTCTGAAAGATAACCAGCTATATGCCAAATTTTCTAAATGTGAGTTCCGGCCGAGTTCGGTAGCATTTCTGGGTCACATTGTATCAGTGGAAGGTATTCAGGTAGACCCAAAGAAGATTGAGGCAGTCCAGAATTGGCCAGCTTCAGTGACTGAGATCCGGAGTTTCTTGGGATTAGCAGGTTACTACCGTCGATTTGTAGAGGGGTTTTCTTCTATTGCAGCCCCGATGACCAGTTTGACCCAGAAGGGTGTCCAGTTTCAGTGGTCAGAGGAGTGTGAGGCGAGCTTTCAGAAGCTCAAGACAGCCTTGACCACCGCACCAGTGTTGGTACTACCTACAGGTACAGGGCTATATACAGTTTATTGTGAAGCATCTCGTACAGGGATTGGAGCGGTATTGATGCAGGATGGTAAGGTTATCGCTTATGCTTCGAGGCAATTAAATATACATGAGAAGAATTATCCAGTTCATGATCTTGAGTTAGCAGCAGTGGTTCATGCCTTAAAGATCTGGAGGCATTATCTACATGTTGTGGCATGTGAGGTGTACACTGATCACAAAAGCCTACAGTACTTGTTCAAGCAGAAGGAGTTGAATCTACGACAGCAGAGATGGTTAGAGTTGCTAAAAGACTATGATGTTACTATCTTATATCATCCAGGTAAGGCCAATGTGGTGGCCGATGCATTGAGTAGAAAGTATGCCAGCATGGGTAGTCTTGCATATATTCCGGTCAATCAGAGACCATTAGCTCTAGATGTCCAAGCCTTAGCCAACCGGTTCGTGAGATTAGACATTTCTGAGCCTAGCAGAGTGTTAGCCTGCACGGTCGCTCATTCTTCGTTATTAGAGCGTATCCGTGAGAGGCAATTTGATGATCCTCATTTGCGTGAGTTGAGAGATACAGTACAGCGGGGAGGTGCCACACAGGTAAACCTAGATGATGATGGGGTATCGAAATTGCAGGGTCGAGTTTGTGTGCCCAATGTCGAAGGGATTCGAGAGTTGATCTTAGCAGAGGCCCACGGTTCGCGGTATTCTATTCACCCAGGCGCCGCGAAGATGTACCAGGACTTACGGCAACACTATTGGTGGCGCAGGAATGAAGAAAGATATCGTTGCGTATGTCGCTCGGTGTCTAAATTGTCAGCAGGTGAAATATGAGAACCAGAGACCCGGTGGTGTATTCCATAGGATTGAAATTCCCGAGTGGAAATGGGAGCGGATCACTATGGACTTTGTTATCGGACTTCCTTTGACTCGGAGGAAATTTGATGCTATTTGGGTCATTGTTGATAGGTCTGACCAAGTCAGCACACTTTATTCCAATATCCGTCTCCTACTCGTCGGAGAGGTTAGCGGAGGTTTACATTAGGGAGATTGTTCGTCTTCTTGGGGTGCCGCATCTATTATCTCCGATCGGGGTACGCAGCTTACCTCGCGGTTCCGGAGAGCGGTCCAGCAGAGTTAGGCACCCGTGTTCGGCTGAGTACGACGATTTCATCCTCGTACGGATGGCCAGTCCGAGAGGACTATTCGGATTCTCGAGGACATGCTTCGAGCTCCGTGTTATTGATTTCGGAGGCTCGTGGGACCAGCTTTCTACCATTAGCAGAGTTCGCCTACAATAACGACGTTACCAATCTAGCATCCGGATGGCTCCATACGAGGCGTTGTATGGTAGGCAATGTCGATCACCAGCTGGATGGTTTGAACCGGGAGAGGCTCGGTTGTCGGGTACGGACTTAGTTCAAGAGGCCTTAGATAAGGTCAAGACTATTCAGGAGAGATTGCGTTCAGCTCAGCCTAGGCAAAAGACTTATGCGGATCGTAAGGTTCGAGATGTAGATTTCATGGTCGGTGAACGAGTATTGCTCCGAGTGTCGCCTATGAAGGGCGTGATGAGGTTCGGGAAGAAGGCAAGCTCAGCCCTAGGTATATTAGTCCATTTGAGATCCTAGACAGAGTGGGAGGGGTGGCTTACAGATTAGCTTTGCCACCTAGCTTATCAGCCGTGCATCCAGTTTTTCACGTATCTATGCTTCGGAGATACCACAGCGATCCCACACATGTGTTAGACTTCAGTAATGTCCAATTGGACAATGATCTATCTTACGAGGAGGAGCCGGTAGCCATTCTAGACCGGCGACAGTTGAGGTCGAAGAGTTATCCTTCTGTGCGTGTTCAGTGGAGAGGCCAGCCTCCTGAGGCATCGACCTGGGAGTCCGAGTCTGATATGCGGAGCCGCTACCCACATTTGTTTCCTGACTCAGGTACTTCTTTCTTTTGTCCGTTCGAGGACGAACGGTTGTTTTAGAGGTGGAGATTGTGACGACCCAAAGGGTCATCACTTATTTTATTAATCATTTCGAGCTTCCGAGGCCTTGAAAACCTCATTCCATGTTGCCTCGATTTACGTGCACAATCCGAGCATGTAGCCGGAAAGATTTTGTGATAGAAAATATGAATTCTATGAGAAATTTGGATAAAAATGATATTAATATTGATATGGTTGACTTCGGTCAACATTTTTGGTAAACGGACCCGAACCCGAGATTGGATGGTCCCGAGAGGTCCGTAGGAAAATATGGGACTTGGACATGCGTCCGGAGTCGAATTCCGAGGCCTAGAGCCCAAGTTATGAATTTTTCTATGAAATTGTTTTTGATGTAATTGTTAAAGGAAATGAATTAATTGACCTTGGTATCGGGCTCGTATTTTGGTTCCGACGCCCGGTACAAGTCTTAAATATTATATATGTGATTTCTATAAAGTTTGGTGACATTTGGATGTCGTTTGAGATGTTTTGGACCTTGAGTCCCAAGTTTGAAAGTTTTGAAAATCAAAGGTATGAAAATCATGAATTTGAGGCTTGATTTGATGAAAACGAGGTGATATTGGCGATATGATCACACGAACAAGTTCATAATGTGTTTTTGAGGTTGTGTACATGTTTGGTTTGGAGCCCGGGGGGCTCGGGTAAAGATTTGATAGGCCGTTGGATGAAATTCTGAATTTTTGCACTGCTAGTTTTTCACCCAGCTGTTGGCTTCGCAATTGCGAAGTATTTCTCGCAATTGCGAAGGGGCAAGTACAAGGCAGGGCTCGCAAATGCGAACCCTGATCGCAAATGCGAAGCCCCATTGACCCAGCCTTATTCGCAAATGCGAACAATTATTCGCATTTGCGAAGGTCCCCAGTGCCTGCCTATGTTCGCAAATGCGAACAAATGTTCGCAAATGCGAACATTCCCTATACTGCCTTGGTTTGCAAATGCGAACCATTGTTCGCAAATGCGAACACTACCTTAAATAGCCTATGTTCGCAAATGCGAACTTAGTTCGCAATTGTGAACAGTCCCTTTGACTACCAGTGGTCGCAAATGCGAACAAAGATTCGCAAATGCGAACTTCCCAGCCTTAGCTTATTTTTCAAACTCCAGAAATTGGTCGGGGTTCGCAATTGCGAACCCATGTTCGCAAATGCGAACACGGAGACCTGTAAAACACGATTTTAAGTTCATTTCTTCACTTTTTACAAAACAAAAACACCCATTTGCGATTCTTCACGGATTTCTTCTTCATCAAAACAATTGTAAGTCACTTTTTACTTAATTCTTTCAATTCCTAACATCATTAAACATGTTTTTCATTAGAAATCAAAGGTTTTCATGGTAGAATTTTTGTTTTTGTTAGAAAATAGGGTTTTTCATAAATTGGGGAATTTGACCTCGAATGAGGTCCTATTTTGAAACAAATCATATACATGAACTCGTGGGGGGATGGGTAACCGGATTTTGGTCCTAACCCCGAGTTCCGACCATGTGGGCCCGGGGTTGAAATTCACTATTTCGGGCATAATGTTGTAAAAGATGTATTTGGTCTTAAGAATTAGTTTGTTGAGTAGTATTGATGATATTAAATCAATTGTGTATAGATACGATTGAATTGGAGCCAAAGTTGAAAGAAAAAGACATTTCCACGGATTGAATTGTTCATAAACACTCGAGGTAAGTGTTTGTTCTATCCTAGCTTGAGGGAATAGGATTATGTGTTATGTGTTATGTGATCGAGTGCGGTGTATGGGCTGTGGTGACGAGCATCCATACACTGGCATCTAGTATGACCGTGAGTCATTGAAAAATGATTATTTTGAGATATATTACAGATGAAATGTTATTGTTTTCCCTTGTTGGGACTTGTTGTGAAGATAATTATTGGTTGCCCTTGATGGGACGGTTTATGAATTATTGTTTCTTTCTTTGCCCTTAACTGTGATTGTTATTTGGGTGAGGAAGAGTGATAATGCACGAAGGGTGATGCCGTGCCATGTTTATTTATTTATGTACGAAGGTTAATGACGTGCCATGTTTATTTATTGATTATGCACGAAGGATCATGCCGTGCCCTGTTATTGAACCATGTACGAAGGATCATGCCGTACTATGGATGTGAGGATGAGAGTAAAAGCACGAATGGTGATGCCGTGTACTTTATTTGTTTATTTGGTGAGGATGAGAGTAAAAGCACGAAGGGTGATGCCGTGCAATTGCTTGTTATTTCTTGAATTGATATTACTTGTGTTTACCTTATACTTCGTTTTTCCTTGTGAATTTATTAAATGTGGTTAATTGTTGAATTCTTTGAGATATTCTTTATTGTGTTAATACTTGGTTATTTCTTGTTATTTTGTGGTATACACATATATATATTGAATTGCACATGTTTATGTGGGTGTCTGGTCCTAGGCTTGTCACTACTTCGCCGGGATAGGCCAGGCACTTACCAGCACATGGGGTCGATTGTGTTGATATTACACTTCTGTGTGTTTTTGCACAGGTCCAGGTTACGATCAGGAGCAGCAGCAGCAGTAAATCGATTTCGTGGGAGTTGATCATATTGAGACCGAGGTAGCTTGCGGACGTCCGCAGGCCCGGCGTCTCTCTCTTTATTTACGTTATTAGCTGTGGTCTCTTTGTTCCGAGACAAACAGAATTATGTTATATTTCCTTCAGACTCTTATGTGTAGTTTTTCAGTAGTAGTTCGTGAGTTGGTGACTCCACGTCTTGGGTAGAGGAGTTCAGTATGATTTTTACTTTGTAATTAGTTATTTCTATTTCGATAAAGTATTCCGCATTTATTTAGTTAAAATTGTGTTAAAAACAGGATAGTATGAATACAGTGGCTGGCTAGCTACCACGAGTAGGCGCCATCACGATCCCGATGTTGGGTAAAAATCCGGGTCGTGACACCTTTGCCGAAGTAATTCAACCTCAATTGAATCGACACTCGGGCTACGAGCCCTCGACAAAAAAAATCAACAAGTTTCAACTACGGTTGAACTGTGACTCATGCCATGAGCCTTTGCCGAAGTAA
The DNA here is from genome assembly GCA_032618575.1 of Nicotiana noctiflora. NCBI lineage: Eukaryota > Viridiplantae > Streptophyta > Magnoliopsida > Solanales > Solanaceae > Nicotiana > Nicotiana noctiflora. Next base: position 89,176 of record JASVEL010007253.1, read on the forward strand.
TTCAACCTTAGTTGCATCAACACTCGGGCTACGAGCCCTCGACCAACAATAAATCAACAAAGTTCAACTACGGTTGAATTGGGACTCAGGCCATGAGCGTTCACCGAAGTAATTCAACCTCAGTTGAATTGACACTCGGGCTAAAAGCCCTCGACCCAAAAAAATCAACAAGGTTCAACTACAGTTGAATTGGGACTCAGGTCATGAGCCTTCGCCGAAGTAATTCAACCTCAGTTGAATCGATACTCAGGCTACGAGCCCTCAACCTAAAAAATCAACAAGGTTCAACTATGGTTGAACTGGGACTCAGTCCACGAGCCTTTGCCGAAGTAATTCAACCTCAGTTGAATCGACACTCGGGCTACGAGCCCTCGACCCAAAAAAAATCAACAAGGTTCAACTACGGTTGAACTGGGACTCAGGCCATGAGCCTTTGCCGAAGAAATTCAACCTCAGTTCAATCGACACTAGGGCTACGAGCCTTCGACCCAAAAAAATAATCAACAAGGTTCAACTGCGGTTGAACTGGGACTCAGGCCATGAGCCTTCGCCGAAGTAATTCAACCTTAGTTGCATCGACACTCGGGCTACGAGACCTCGACCCAAAAAATATTAGCAAGGTTCTACTACGGTTGAACTGGGACTCAAGCCATGAGCCTTCGCCGAAGTAATTCAACCTTAATTGCATCGACACTCGGGCTAGGAGCCCTCGACCCAAAAAAAAATCAACAAGGTTCTACTACGGTTGAACTGGGACTCAAGCCATGAGCCTTCGCCGAAATAATTCAACTGTAGTTGAATCGACACTCGGGCAACGAGCCTTCGACCCAAAAAAATTCAACAAGGTTCAACTACGGTTGAATTGGGACTCACACCATGAGCCTTCGCCAAAGTAATTCAACCTCAGTTGAATCGACACTCGAGCTACAAGCCCTCGACCCAAAAAGGATAATAAACAAGGTTCAACTATGGTTGAACTGGGACTCAGGCCATGAGCCTTCGACGAAGAAATTCAACCTCAGTTCAATCGACACTCGGGCTACGAGCCCTCGACAAAAGAAAATCAACAAGTTTCAACTACGGTTGAACTGTGACTCATGCCATGAGCCTTTGCTGAAGTAATTTAACCTTAGTTGCATCGACACTCAGGCTACGAGCCCTCGACCAAAAATAAATCAACAAAGTTCAACTACGGTTGAATTTGGACTCAGGCCATGAGCGTTCACCGAAGTAATTCAACCTCAGTTGAATTGACACTCGAGCTAAAAGCCCTCGACCCAAAAAATCAATAAGGTTCAACTACAGTTGAATTGGGACTCAGGTCATGAGCCTTCGCCGAAGTAATTCAACCTCAGTTGAATCGATACTCAGGCTACGAGCCCTCAACCCAAAAAATAAACAAGGTTCAACTACGGTTGAACTGGGACTCAGTCCACGAGCCTTTGCCGAAGTAATTCAACCTTAGTTGAATTGACACTCGAGCTAAGAGCCCTCGACCCAAAAAAAAATCAACAAGGTTCAACTACGGTTGAACTGGGACTCAGGCCATGAGCCTTCGCCGAAGTAATTCAACCTCAGTTGAATCGACACTCGGACTACGAGCCCTCGACCCAAAATAAAATCAACTACGGTTGAACTGGGACTCAAGCCATGAGCCTTCGCCGAAGTAATTCAACCTCAGTTGAATCGACACTTGGGCTACGAGCCCTCGACCCAAAAAACTCAACAAGGTTCAACTACGATTGAACTGGGAATCAGGCCATGAGCCTTCGCCGAAGTAAATAAAGCTCAGTTGAATCGACACTCGGGCTACGAGCCCTCGACAAAAAAAAATTAACAAGTTTCAACTACGGTTGAACTGTGACTCAGGCCATGAGCCTTTGCTGAAGTAATTCAACCTGAGTTGAATCGACAATCTACATACGAGCCCTCGACCCAAAAAACTCAACAAGGTTCAACTACGATTGAACTGGGAATCAGGCCATGAGCCTTCGCCGAAGTAAATAAAGCTCAGTTGAATCGACACTCGGGCTACGAGCCTCGACAAAAAAAAATTAACAAGTTTCAACTACGGTTGAACTGTGAATCAGGCCATGAGCCTTTGCTGAAGTAATTCAACCTGAGTTGAATCGACAATCCACATACGAGCCCTCGACCCAAACAAAATCAACAAGGTTCAATTACGGTTGAATTGGGATCATGAAATTAGCCTTCGCCGAAGTAATTGACCTCAGTTGAATCGACACTCGGGCTACGAGCCCTCGACCCAAACAAATATCAACAAGGTTCAACTACGGTTGAACTAGTACTTAGGCCACGAGCCTTCGCTGAAGTAATTCAATCTCACTTGAATTGACACTCGGACTATGAGCCCTCGACCAAATAAAATCAACAACGTTCAACTACGGTTTAACTGTGACTCAATCCATGAGCCTTCGCCGAATAATTCAACCTCAATTGAATCGACACTAGGGCTACGAGCCATCAACCAAAAAAAATCAACAGGGTTCAACTACGATTGAATTGGGACTCATTCCATGAGCCTTCACCGAAGTAATTCAATCTCAGTTGAATCGACACTCGGGCTACGAGCCCTTGACCAATAAAGATATAACCAGGGTTCAACTGCGGTTGAACTGGGACTCAGGCCATGAGCCTTCGCCGAAGTAATTCAACCTCAATTGAATCGACACTCGGGCTACAAGCCCTCGACCCAAAAAAATAATCAACAAGGTTCAACAAGGGATTAAATAGGACTCAGGCCATGAGTCTTCGCCGAAGTTATTCAACCTCAGTTGAATCGACACTTGGTCTACGGGCCCTCGACCCAAAAACAATCAACAAGGTTCAACTACGGTTGAATTGGGACTCATTCCATGAGCCTTCACCGAAGTAATTCAATCTCAATTGAATCGACACTCGGGCTACGAGCCCTCGACCCAAAAAGATATCAACAAGGTTCAACTGTGGTTGAACTAGGAGTCAGGCCATGAGCCTTCGCCGAATTAATTCAACCTCAATTGAATTAACACTCGGGTTACGAGCCCCCGGCTCAAAAAAAATCAACAAGGTTCAACTATGGTTGAACCGGGACTCAGGCCGTGAGCCTTCGCCGAATTAATTCAACCTTAGTTGTATCGACACTAGGGCTACGAGCCCTCGACCCAAAAACAAAATCAACACGGTTCAACTATGGTTGAATTGGGACTCACGCCATGAGCCTTCGCCGAATTAATTCAACCTCAGTTGAATCGACACTCGGGCTACGAGCCCTCGACCTAAAAAAATCAACAAGGTTCAACTATGGTTGAACTGGGACTCAGGCCATGAGCCTTCACCGAAGTAATTCAACCTCAGTTGAATCGACACTCAGGCTTTAAGCCCTCAACCAAAAACAAAATCAACAAGGTTTAACTATGATTGAACTGGGACTCAGGCCTTGAGCCTTCGCCGAAGTAATTCAACCTTATTTGAATCGACACTCGAGCTACGAGCCCTCGACCCAAAAAAAAATCAACAAGGTTCAACTATGTTTGAACTGAGATTCAGTCCATGAGCCTTCGCCGATGTAATTCAACCTCAGTTGAATCGACACTCGGGCTACGAGCCCTCAACCCAAAACAAATCAACAAGGTTCAACAAGGTTGAACTGGAACTCAGGCCATGAGCCTTCACCGAAGTAATTCAACCTTAGTTGAATCGACACTCGGGCTACGAGCCCTCGACCCAAAAAAAATCAACAAGGTTAAACTACGGTTGAACTGGGACTCAGACCATGAGCTTTCGCCGAAGTAATTCAACCTCAGTTGAATCGACACTCAGGCTACGAGCCCTCGACCCAAAACAATCAACAAGGTTCAACTACGGTTGAATTGAGACTCTGTCCATGAGCCTTCGCCGAAGTAATTCAACTTTAGTTGATTCGACACTCGTACTACGAGCACTCGACCCAAAACAAAATCAACAAGGTTCTACTACGGTTGAACTGGGACTCAGGCCATGAGCCTTCGCCGAACAAATCGAACTTCAGTTGAATCGACACTCCAGCTACGAGCCCTAGACCCAAAAAAAAATCAACAAGGTTCAACTATAGTTGAATTAGGACTCAGGCCATGAGCCTTCGCCAAAGTAATTAAACCTCAGTTTAATCGACACTTGGACTACGAGCCCTCGACCAAAAAAAAATCAACAATGTTCAACTACGGTTGAACTGGGACTCAGGCCATGAGCCTTCGCCGAAGTAATTCAACCTCAGTTGAATAGACACTCGGGCTACGAGCCCTCGACCCAAAATAAAATCAACAAGGTTCAACTACGGTTGAACTAGGACTCAATCCATGAGCCTTCGCCGAAGTAATTCAACCTCAGTTGAATCGACAGTCGGGCTAGGAGCCGTCGACCCAAAAAAATCAACAAGGTTCAACTACGGTTGAACTAGGACTCAGGCCATGAGCCTTCGCCGAAGTAATTCAACCTTAGTTGAATCGATACTTGGGCTACGAGTCCTCGACCTAAAAAAAATCAACAAGGTTCAACAACGGTTGAATTGGGACTCAGGCCATGAGCCTTCGCCAAAGTAATTCAACCTCAGTAGAATCGACACCCGTGCTACGAGCTCTCGACCCAACAAAATCAACAATGTTCAACTATGGTTGAATTGTGACTAAGACCATGAGCCTTCGCCGAAGTAATACAATTTCAGTTGAATCGACATTCGTGCTACGAGCCCTCGACCCAAAAAAAAATCAACAAGGTTCAACTACAGTTGAACTGGGACTCAGGCCATAAGCCTTCGCTGAAGTAATTCAACCTCAGTTGAATCGACACTCGGGCTACGAACCCTTGACCAAAAAAAATCAACAAGGTTCAACAACGGTTGAACTATGACTCAGTCCATGAGCCTTCGCTGAAGTCATTCAACCTTAGTTGAATCGAAACTCGGGCTACGAGCCCTCGACCCAAAAAAATCAACAAGGTTCAACTACGGTTGAATTGGGACTCATTCCATGAGCCTTCGCCGAAGTAATTCAACCCAGTTGAATCGACACTCGGGCTACGAGCCCTCGACCCAATAAAAAATCAACAAGGTTCAAGTACGGTTGAATTGGGACTCATGCCATGAGCCTTCGCCAAACTAATTCAACCTCAGTTGAATAAACACTCATGCTACGATCCCTCGACCCAAAAAAATATAAACATGGTTCAACTACGGTTGAGCTGGGAATCAGGCCTTGAGCCTTCGCCAATGTAATTCAACCTTAGTTGAATCGACACTCTGGCTGCGAGCCCTCGACCCAAAAAAAAGTCAACAAGGTTCAACTACGGTTGAACTGGGACTCAGGCCATGAGCCTTCGCCAAAGTAATTTAACCTTAGTAGAATCGACACTCGGGCTACAAGCCCTCGACCAAAAAAACTCAACAAGGTTCAACTACAGTTGAATTGGGACTCAGTCCATGAGCCTTCGCCAAAGTAATTCAACCTCAGTTGAATTGACACTCGGACTAGGAGACCTCAACCAAAAAAAATCAACAAGGTTCAACTACGGTTTAACTGTGACTTAGGCCATGAGCCTTCGCGGAAGTGATTCAATCTCAGTTGAATTGACACTCGAGCTACGAGCCCTCGACCCAAAAAGATATCAACAAGGGTCAACTGTGGTTGAACTGGGACTAAGGCCATGAGCCTTCGACGAAGTAATTCAACCTTAGTTGCATCGACACTCGGGCTACGAGCCCTCGACCCAAAAATAAAATCAACAAGGTTCAACTATGGTTGAACTAGGACTCAGGTCATGAGCCTTTGCCAAAGTAATTCAACCTCAGTTGAATCGACACTCGGGCTACGAGCCCTCAACCCAAAAAAATCAACAAGGTTCAACTACGGTTGAATTGCGACCCAAGCCATGAGCCTTCGCCGAAGTAATTCAACCTCAGTTGAATCGACACTCGGGCTACGAGCCCTCAACCTAAAAAAATCAATAAGGTTAGACTACGGTTGAACTGGGACTCAGGCCATGAGCCTTCACCGAAGTAATTCACCCTCATTTGAATCGACACTCGAGCTTCAAGCCCTCAACCAAAAAAATTTCAACAAGGTTCAACTTTGATTGAACTGGGACTCAGGCCTTGAACCTTCGCCGAAGTAATTCAACCTCATTTGAATCGACACTCGAGCTACGAGACCTCGACCCAAAAAAAATCAACAAGGTTCAACTACGTTTGAACTGGGATTTAGGCCATGAGCCTTCGCCGAAGTAATTCAACCTTAGTTGAATCGACACTCGGGCTACGAGCCCTCGACCCAAAAAAATCAACAAGGTTCAGCTACGGTTGAATTGGGACTCAGGCCATGAGCCTTCACCGAAGTGATCCAACCTCAGTTGAATCGACACTCGGACTGCGAGCCCTCGACCAAAAACAATCAACAAGGTTCAACTACAGTTGAACTGGAACTCAGTCCATGACCCTTCGCCAAAGTAATTCAACCTCAGTTGAATGGACACTCCGGCTACAAGACCTCGACCCAAAAAAATCAACAAGGTTCAACTATGGTTGAACTGGGACTCAAGCCATGAGCCTTTGCCGAAGAAATTCAACCTCAGTTGAATCGACACTCGGGCTACGAGCCCTTGACCCAAAAAAAATCAAGAAGGTTCAATTACGGTTGAACTGAGACTCAGGGCATGAGCCTTCGCCAAAGTAATTGAACCTCAGTTGAATCGACACTAGGTCTAAAAGCCCTCGACCCAAAAACAAATCAACCAGGTTTAACTACGGTTGAACTGGGACTCAGGTCAAGTGCCTTCGCCGAAGTAATTCAACCTCACTTGAATCGACACTTGGGCTACGAGCCCTCGACCCAAATAAAAAATTAACAAGGTTCAACTAGGGTTGAACTAGGACTCAGGCCATGAGCCTTCGCCGAAGTAATTCAACCTCAGTTTAATCGACACTCGGGCTACGAGCCCTCGATAGAAAAAAATCAACAAGGTTCAACTACGGTTGAATTGGGACTTAGGCCATGAGCCTTCGCTGAAGTAATTCAACCTCAGTAGAATCAACACACGGGCTACACGCCCTCGATCCAAAAAAACTCAACAAGGTTCAACTGCGGTTGAATTGGGACTCATGCCCTGAGCCTTCGCCAAAGTAATTCATACTCAGTTGAATCGACACTCTGGCAATGATCCCTCGACCCAAAAAAATATCAACAAGGTTCAACTACGGTTGAAATGGGACTCAGGCCATGAGCCTTCGCCGAAGTAATTCAACCTTAGTTGAATCAACACTCAGGCTACGAGCCCTCGACCTAAAAAATAAATCAACAAGGTTCACGGTTTAAATGGGACTCAGGCCATGAGCCTTCGCCAAAGTAATTCAACCTCAGTTGAATCGCCACTCGGGCTACGAGCCCTCGACCCAAAAAAATCAGCAAGGTTCAACTACAGTTGAATTGGGACTTAGGCCATGGGCCTTCGTCGAAGTAATTCAACCTCAATTGAATCAACACTCGGGCTACGAGCCCTCGACAGAAAAAAATCAATAAGGTTCAACTACGGTTGAATTGGGACTCGGTCCATGAGCCTTCGTCGAAGTAATTCAACCTCAGTGGAATCGACACTCGGGCTACAAGCCCTCGACCCAAAAAAATCAAAAAGGTTCAACTACGGTTGAATTGGGACTCATGCCATTAGCCTTCGCCGAAGTAATTCAAACTTAGTTGAATCGACACTCAGGAGGCTATGAGCCCTCGACCCAAAAAAATATCAATAAGGTTCAACTACGGTTGAACTGGGACTCAGGCCATGAGCCTTCGCCGAAGTAATTCAACCTTAGATGAATCGACACTCAGGCTACGAGCCCTCGACCTAACAAATAAATCAACAAGGTTCACGGTTTAAATGGGACTCAGGCCATGAGCCTTCGCCGAAGTAATTCAACCTCAGTTGAATCGACACTCGGGCTACGAGCCCTCGACCCAAAAAAATCAGCAAGGTTCAATTACAGTTGAATTGGGACTCAGGCCATGAGCCTTCATCGAAGTTATTCAACCTCAATTGAATCAACACTCGGGCTACGAGCCCTCGACAAAAAAAAATCAATAAGGTTCAACTACGGTTGAATTGGGACTCGGTCCATGAGCCTTCGCCGAAGTAATTCAACCTTAGTTCAATCGACACTTGGGCTACGAGCCCTCGACCCAAAAAAATCAACAAGGTTCAACTACGGTTGAGTTGGGACTCAGGCCATAAGCCTTCGCTGAAGTAATTCAACCTTAGTTGAATTGACACCCGGGCTACGAGCCCTCGACCCAAAAAGATATCAATAAGGTTCAACTACGGTTGAACTGGGACTCAGGCCATGAGCCTTCGCCGAAGTAATTTAACCTTAGTTGAATCGACACTCGGGCTAGGAGCCCTCGACCAAAAAAATAAATCAACGAGGTTCAACTATGATTGAACTCGGACTCAGGCCTTGAGCTTTCGCCAAAGTAATTCAACCTCAGTTGAATGGACACTTGAGCTATGAGCCCTCGACCCAAAAACAAATCAACAGGGTTCAACTACGGTTGAACTGGGACTCAGGCCATGAATCTTCGCTGAAACAATTCAACATCAGTTGAATCGACAGTCAGACTACGAGCCCTCGACGCAAAAAAATTATCAATACGGTTCAACTATGGTTGAACTGGGACTCAGGCCATGAGCCTTTGCCGAAGAAATTAAACCTCAATTCAATCGACACTAGGGCTACGAGCCCTCAACGCAAAAAAAAATCAACAAGGTTTAACTACGGTTGAACTAGGACTCAGGCCATGAGCCTTCGCCGAAGTAATTCAACCTCAGTTGAATCGACACTCGGGCTACGAGCCCTCGACCCAAAAAAATAATCAACAAGGTTCAACAAGGGTTGAACTGGGACTCAGGCCATGAGCCTTCACCGAAGTAATTCAACCTCAGTTGAATCAACACTTGAGCTACGAGCCCTCAACCCAAAAAAATCAACAAGGTTCAACTACGGTTGAACTGGGACTCAGGCCATGAGCCTTCGCTGAAGTAATTCAACCTCAGTTGAATTGACACTCGGGCTACGAGCCCTCGACCAAAAAAAATCAACAAGGTTCAACTACGGTTTAATTGTGACTCCGGCCATGAGCCTTCGCCGAAGTAATTCAACCTCACTTGAATCGACACTCGGGCTACGAGCCCTCGACCCAAAAAGATATCAACAAGGTTCAACTTCGGTTGAACTGCGACACAGGCAATGAGCCTTCGCCAAAGTAATTCAACCTTAGTTGCATCGACACTCGGTCTGCGAGCCCTCGACCCAAAAAAATCAACAAGGTTCAACTATGGTTGAACTTGGACTCAGGCCATGAGCCTTCACCGAAATAATTCAACCTTAGTTGAATTGACACTCAGGCTACGAGCCATCGACCCAAAACAGAATCAACAAGGTTCAACTATGGTTAAATTGGGACTCACGCCATGAGCCTTCGCCGAAGTAATTCAACCTCAGTTGAATCGACACTCGGGCATGAGCCCTCGACCTAAAAAAATCAATAAGGTTCAGCTATGGTTGAACTGGGACTCAGGCCATGAGCCTTCGCCTAAGTAATTCAACCTCAGTTGAATCGACACTCGGGCTACGAGCTGTCAACCCAAAAACAATCAGCAAGGTTGAACAACGGTTGAATTGAGACTCAGGCCATGCGCCTTTGTCGAAGTAATTCAACCTCAGTTGAATCGACACTCGGGCTACGAGCCCTCGACAGAAAAAAATCAACAAGGTTGAACTATGGTTGAATTGGGACTCAGGCCATGAGCCTTCGCCGAAGTAATTCAACCTCAGTTGAATCGACACTCAGGCTACAAGACCTCGACCCAAAAAAAAATCAACAAGGTTCAACTACAGTTGAATTGGGACTCATGCCATGAGCCTTCGCCGAAGTAATTCAAACTCAGTTGAATCGACACTCGGGCTACGAGCCCTCATCCCAAAACAATATCAACAAGGTTCAACTACGGTTGAACTAGGACTCAGGCCATGAGCCTACGCCGAAGTAATTCAACCTTAGTTGAATCGACATTCGGGCTTTGAGCCCTCGACCTGAAAACTAAATCAACGAGGTTCAGCTACGGTTGAACTGGGACTCAGGCTATGAGCCATCACCGAAGTAATTCAACCTCAATCGAATCGACACTCGGGCTACAAGCCCTCGACCCAAAAAAAAAATCAAAAAGGATCAACTACGGTTGAACTGGGACTCAGGCCATGAGCCTTCGCCGAAGTAATTCAACCTCAGTTGAATCGACACTCGGGCTACGAGCCCTCGACCCAAAACAAATCAGCAAGGTTCTACTACGGTTGAATTAGGACTCAGGCCATGAGCCTTCGCCGAAGTAATTCAACCTTAGTTGAATTGACACTCGGGCTACCAGCCCTCGACCCAAAAGAATCAACAAGGTTCAAATATGCTTGAATTGGGACTTAGTCCATGATACTTCGCCGAAGTAATTTAACCTCAGTTGAATCGACACTAGGGCTATGAGCCCTCGACCCAAAAAAATCAACAAGGTTCAAATACGGTTGAACCGGGACTCAGGCCATGAGCTTTCGTCAAAGTAATTCAACCTCAGTTGAATCGACACTCGGGCTACGAGCCCTCTACAGAAAAAAATCAACAAGGTTCAACAAGGTTGAATTGGGACTGAGGCCATGAGCCTTCGCCGAAGTAATTCAACCTCAGTTGAATCGACACTCGGGCTACAAGCCCTCGACCCAAAAAAAAATCAACAAGGTTCAACTACGGTCGAATTGGGACTCATGCCATGAGCCTTCGCCAAAGTAATTCAAACTCAGTTGAATCGACACTCGGGCTACGAGCCCTCGACCCAAAAAGAATATCAACAAGGTTCAACTCCGGTTCAACTGGGACTCAGGCCATGAGCCTTCGCCGAAGTAATTCAACCTTAGTTGAGTCGACACTCATGCTACGAGCCCTCGACCTAAAAAATAAATCAACAAGGTTCAGCTATGGTTGAACTGGGACTCAGGCCATGAGCCTTCGCCGAAGTAATTCAACCTCAGTTGAATCGACACTCGGGCTACGAGCCCTCGACCGAAAGAAAATCAGCAAGGTTCAACTACGGTTGAATTGGGACTCAGGCCATGCGCCTTTGTCGAAGTAATTCAACCTCAGTTGAATCGACACTCGGGCTACGAGCCCTCGACAGAAAGAAATCAACAAGGTTGAACTACGGTTGAATTGGGACTCAGGCCATGAGCCTTCGCCGTAGTAATTCAACCTCAGTTGAATCGACACTCGGGCTACAAGCCCTCGACCCAAAAAAATCAACAAGGTTCAACTACAGTTGAATTGGGACTCATGCCATGAGCCTTCGCCAAAGTAATTCAAACTCAGTTGAATCGACACTCGGGCTACGAGCCCTCGTCCCAAAAAAATATCAACAAGGTTCAACTACGGTTGAACTGGGACTCAGGCCATGAGCCTACGCTGAAGTAATTCAACCTTAGTTGAATCGACATTCGGGCTTTGAGCCCTCGACCTGAAAAATAAATCAACAAGGTTCAGCTACGGTTGAACTGGGACTTAGGCTATGAGCCATCGCCGAAGTAATTCAACCTCAATTGAATCGACACTTGGGCTACGAGCCCTCGACCCAAAAAAAATCAAAAAGGTTCAACTACGGTTGAACAGGGACTTAGGCCATGAGCCTTCACCGAAGTAATTCAACCTCAGTTGAATCGACACTCGGGCTACGAGCCCTCGACAAAAAACAAATCAACAAGGTTCTACTACGGTTGAATTGGGACATAGGCCATGAGCCTTCGCCGAAGTAATTCAACCTCAGTTGAATTGACACTCGGGCTATCAGCCCTCGACCCGAAAAAATCAACTAGGTTCAAATATGCTTGAATTGGAACTTAGTCCATGATACTTTGCCGAAGTAATTCAACCTCAGTTGAATCGACACTCGGGCTACGAGCCCTCTACCCAAAATAAAAATAAACCAGGTTCAACTATGATTGAACTGGGACTCAGGCCATGAGACTTCGCCAAAGTAATTCAACCTCAGTTGAATCGAAACTTGGGCTACGAGCCCTCGACCCAAAAAAATCAACAAAGTTCAACTACGGTTGAACTAGGACTCGGGCCATGAGCCTTCGCCGAAGTAATTCAACCTCAGTTGAATTGACACTCTGGCTAAAAGCCCTCGACCCAAAACAAAATCAACAAGGTTCAACTACGGTTTAATTGGGACTCACGTCATGAGCCTTCGCCGAAGTAATTCAACCTCAGTTGAATCGATACTCGGGCTACGAGCCCTCAGCCAAAAAAATCAACAAGGTTCAACTACGGTTGAATTGGGACTCTATCCATGAGCCTTCGCCGTAGTAATTCAACCTCAGTTGAATCGACACTCGGGATACGAGACCTCGACCCAAAAAAATAATCAACAAGGTTCAACTACGGTTGAACTGGGACTCAGGCCATGATCCTTCACCGAAATAATTCAACCTCGGTTAAATCGACACTCGGGCTACGAGCCCTCGACCCAAAAAAATTAACAAGGTTCAACTATAGTTGAACTAGGACTAACGCCATGAACCTTCGCTGAAGTAATTCAACCTCAGTTGAATCGACACTCTGGCTACGAGCCCTCGACCCAAAAAAATAATCAACAACCTTCAACTAGGGTTGAACTGGGACTCAGGCCATGAGCCTTCGCCTGAAGTAATTCAACCTCAATTGAATCGACACTCGAGCTACGAGCCCTCGACCCAAAAAAATAATCAACAAAGTTTAACAAGGGTTGAACTGGGACTCAGGCCATGAGCCTTCGCCAAAGTAATTCAACCTCAGTTGGATCGACACTTGGTCTACGAGTCCTCGACCCAAAAAAATCAACAAGGTTCAACTACGGTTGAACTGGGACTCAGGCCATGAGACTTCACCGAAGTAATTCATCCTTAGTTGAATCGACTCTCGGGCTACGAGCCGTCGACCCAAAAAAAATCAACAAGGTTCAACTATGGTTGAACTAGGACTCAGGCCATGAGCCTTCGCCGAAATAATTCAACCTCAATTGAATCGACACTCGGGCTATGAGCCCTCATCCCAAAAAAAAATTAACAAGGTTCAACTATAGTTGAATTGGGACTCACGCCATGAGCCTTCGCAGAAGTAATTCAACCTCAGTTGAATCTACACTCGGGCTACGAGCCCTCGACCTAAAAAATTTAACAAGGTTCAACTACGGTTGAACTAGGACACAGGCCATGAGCCTTCGTCGAAGAAATTCAACCTCAGTTGAATCGACACTCAGGCTTCAAGCCCTGAACCAAAAATAATCAACAAGGTTCAACTATGATTGAACTGGGAATCAGGCCATGAGACTTCGCTGAAGTAATTCAACATCAGTTGAATCGACACTCAAGCTACGAGCCATCGACCCAAAAAACAATCAACAAGGTTCAACTACGATTGAATTGGGACTCAGTCCATGAGCCTTCCCCGAAGTAATTCAACCTTAGTTGAATCGACACTCGGGCTACGAGCCTTCGACCCAAAACAAATCAACAAGGTTCAACTACGGTTGAACTGGGACTCAGGCCATGAGCCTTCGCCGAAGTAATTCAACCTTAGTTGAATCGACACTCGGGCTACAAGCCCTCGACCCAAAAAAATCAACAAGGTTCAACTACGGTTGAATTGGGACTCAGGCCATGAGCCTTCACCAATGTAATTCAACCTCAGTTGAATCACCACTCGGGCTATGAGCCCTCCACCAAAATAAATCAACAAGGTTCAACTACAGTTGAACTAGGACTCAGTCCATGAGCCTTCGCCAAAGTAATTCAACCTCAGTTGAATCGACACTCTGGCTACAAGCCCTCAACCCAAAAAAAATCAACAAGGTTCAACTATGGTTGAACTGGGACTCAGGCCATGAGCCTTTATCGAAGAAATTCAACCTCAGTTCAATCGACACTAGGGCTACGAGCCCTTCACCCAAAAAAATAAAGAAGGTTCAACTACGGTTCAATTGGGACTCGGGCCATGAGCCTTCGCCGAAGTAATTCAACCTCAGTTGAATCAACACTCGGGCTACGAGCCCTCAACCCAAAAAAAGTCAACAAGGTTCAACTACGATTGAACTGGGACTCAGGCCAGGAGTATTTGCTGAAGTAATTTAACCTCAGTTGAATCGACACTCGCGCTACGAGCCATCGACCCAAAAAAAAATAAACAAGGTTCAACCACGGTTGAACTGGGATTCAGTCCATGAGCCTTCGCTGAAGTAATTCAACCTCAGTTGAATCGACATTCGGGCTACGAGCCCTCGACCCAAAAATAATCAACAAGTTTCAACAAGGTTGAACTTGGACTCAGGCCATGAGCCTTCACAGAAGAAATTCAACCTCAGTTCAATCGACACTCGGGCTACGAGCCCTAAACCCAAAAAAAATCAACAAGGTTTAACTACGGTTGATCTGGGACTCAGGCCATGAGCCTTCACCGAAGTAATTCAACCCCAGTTGAGTCGACACTCGGGCTACGAGCCCTCGACCCAAAGAATAATCAACAAAGTTCAACTAAGGTTGAATTGGGACTCAAGCTATGAGCCTTCGCCGAAGTAATTCAACCTCAGTGGAATCGACACTTGGGCTACGAGCCCTCGAGCCAATAAAATCAACAAGGTTCAACTACGATTAAATTGGGACTCAGGCCATGAGCCTTCGCCGAAGTAATTCAACCTCAGTTGAATCGACACTAGGGCTACGAGCCCTCGACCAAAAAAAGCAACAAGATTCAACTACGGTTCAACTGTGACTCGGGCCACGAGCCTTCGCCGAAGTAATTCAACCTCAGTTGAATCGACACTTGGGCTAGAGCCCTCAACCCAAAAGAAAACCAACAAGGTTAACCTACGGTTGAATTGGGACTCATTCCATGATCCATCGCCAAAGTAATTTAACCCCAATTGAATCGACACTCGGGCTACGAGCCCTCGACCTAAAAGAAATATCAACAAGGTTCAACTACGGTTGAACTAAGACTCAGGCCATGAGCCTTCACTGAAGTAATTCAACCTTAGTTGAATCGATACTCGGGCTACGAGCCATCGACCCAAAAAAAATTAACAATGTTAAACTACGGTTGAACTAGGACTCAGGCCATGAGCCTTCGCCGAAATAATTCAACCTCAGTTGAATCGACACTCGGACTACGAGCCCTTAGCCCAAAAAAAATCATCAAGGTTCAACTACGGTTGAATTGGGACTCACGCCTTGAGCCTTCGCCGAAGTAATTCAACCTCAGTTGAATCGACACTCGTGATACGAGACCTCGACCTAAAAATATCAACAAGGTTCAACTACGGTTAAACTGGGACTTAGGCAATGAGCCTTTGCCGAAGTAATTCAACCTCAGTTGAATCGACACTCGGGCTACAAGCCCTCAACCAAAAACAATCAACAAGGTTCAACTACGGTTGAACTGGGACTCAGGCCAGGAGCCTTCGCTAAAGTAATTTAACCTTTGTTGAATCAACACTCGAGTTACGAGCCCTCGGCCCAAAAAACAATTAACAAGGTTCAACTACGGTTGAACTGGAACTCAGTCCATGAGCCTACGCCAAATTAAATCAACTTCTGTTAAATCAATGATGTTCAACAACAATTGAACTAGGATTCAGGCCATGAGCCTTCGTCGAATTAATTCAACCTCAGTTGAATCAATGATGTTCAACGATAGTTAAACTAGGATTCAGGCCATGAGCCTTTGCCAAATTAACTCAACCCCAGTTGAATCGACACTCGGGCTACAGGCCCTCGACCCAAAACATTCAACAAACGCTCAACGACGGTAGAACTAGGATTCAGGCCATGTGCCTTCGTCGAATTAATTCAACCTCAGTTGAATCAACAATGTTCAATGATTGTTGAACTGGGGCTCATGCCATGTGCATTCACTGAATTAATTCAACCTCAGTTTTATCAACAATGTTCAACGACAGTTAGAATGAGACTCAGACCATGAGCCCTCGCCAATTAACTCAAACTCGATTGAAATACGACTCGGGCTACGAACCCTCGACTCAAAAATACACAACAAATGTTCAACGACAAGCCGAGCTGGGGCTCAGGCCGTGAGCCCCCGCCAAATTAATACAACCATAGATGGTCCAGTATTCGAGCTACGAGCCCTCGATCTAGGATAATTGGCAATAGCCGAACTGAAGGAAAACATAAATGAAACAAGCAGTAATAAAGCAACACAAAAAGTGGAATTCCCCCTTAATTCAAAGAGACAGTTGCGGGCCACGCCCATCCATCACAATTCAAACTTTGTCTGAAAAATGAACAACAAAAAAGCGGAAAAGAAAGGACAAAAATAACAACGCACGGCAACAACCATCAAGAAAATCATCAACTAATCATTTTTTACTCAAGGCCGTCAGTACCATCGCCCGCGCCAGTCGCACCGTCACCTGCCCTCGCCACCTAACCACCTATTCTACCCTCGCCATCACCCGCAGCTCCCATGTCATTGCCAGCTCCAGCCAAACTCCTACTAGCACCGTCGCCAATACCGGGCGTTGCAATGTCAAAACCGCATTCTTCGCGAGCCACCCGCGTCCTCTGGCACGCCCCTTCGAAAATTGCTTCAGAAATGATATCCGCCTTGAACAGGTGCTTGTATATATCGCGTTCGGTCTCATCATAAACCCAAGCCTAACGGGAGCTACCCATAAAAGCAGATCGTTCTTGAATGCGCCTGTTCTCCTCCTCTAGGAGCACAATTTGCCCCGCCGCATCCTGAGCGTTCCACTCCAGAACCCTAATCCGCTGTTCAAAGCTGCCCTTCCTGAAGGCGGCATCAGCTCTCACAAACGACAAATGGGAATCGTTGGCACGAAAAACCCCTTGAAGCTCATCCGCCCAGTCCGAATATAGAAAATTTATTCAAATTGACGAGGCTCGACCTCGTCATCCAAAGCAGCCATCAAACCCTGCGACCAGCGTGGAACCATCCAAATCATACTCCCCCAAACTCACTAGGGGCGTATAGAGCAAGCACGTGCTGCAGCGTAACAGTTCGGCCAGCCAACTCCGCGAATTTCAGCAATATCACCACGAGCTTGTATAGAGATGGGGTGAGCTGCCTCGGACACACATTGTAATATCGACAAAAATCAACTACCAGGTTGGGTAGGGGGACTCTGAACCCAGTCTGAGAGGATGAGAATTAAATACGCAGTACTCGGCATGGTCCGCGTGGACCCACTCCTCTGGCCAGGCTAGCACGATATCCAGCAAGAGAGGGTATAAGCCCTTGTTCCCGTAACTTGGTCATACCTACTTCCCCCATAATGGGGCTTCATCTACCGAGTCATCTCCACCGTCAGCGGTGAAATCCGCCGCTAAGCTCCTAGCTGCACGAAGAATTTCATCTACCGATGGAACCCCATCGGCCTCATTTCAACCGCCATCCACGAGCACTGGAGACAGTCTTTCGATCATTGGAGGGCTAACCGGTGCCACTATCGGAAGATCATCACGAGAAGAAGAATCGGCCATTGATCAAAGTCACTTGAAAGACAATAGAAGAGTGGTGAATTCAACTGAGAACGAATAATAACGTTTCACAGAGAAGAAAGAATCTATGAAGTTCACCAGAAATGAGAGTTGAAAATAAACCAGGGAGTGTTGAGAATCAAGTACCCCAAACCATCTTATAGGCAACCAAATCGA
The DNA here is from genome assembly GCA_032618575.1 of Nicotiana noctiflora. Taxonomy (NCBI): domain Eukaryota; kingdom Viridiplantae; phylum Streptophyta; class Magnoliopsida; order Solanales; family Solanaceae; genus Nicotiana; species Nicotiana noctiflora. The sequence continues at coordinate 106,961 of JASVEL010007253.1, forward strand.
ATCTCGGGAAACCGACATACGCCATTAAATGCATAATCCAATTGTCAAAAAATGGTTCAATTCTACCGAAAGAGTCGCCACCACGATTAAGACCAAAGTGCATGCGTCAAAGTCGTGGTCACAACTACAGTTACCACATAAACATAAACGCCTCACCGGGCGAGGCGACTAGACCCTGTGTCCCCAAAGTCCTTACGGGCGAAACATATCCTATCTCATGATTACGGCGTACCGACCATTTCAATTCGCTAAGAATATTCGCACACGAGGTCGTGCCCCTATCATACGAAAATAAATAGTAATAAGGCGTCTTAAACAATTATTGTGACAACGTGATTTTTGCCTTAAGCAAATAAATTCCAATATTTAAAATAAATAAGATTTTGGTATGCAATTATGTGCTTAATTGAAATAAAGTGTGTGCTTGTGATTAAAACAATGTGAAATCAAAAATTAAAAGAAAAAGGTTAATTAGAAAAATGTCACAAAAATAAAGGAATTAAAGAAAATTAACAAAAAGAAATACAAATATACCGAAAAATAGAGAAAATAGCAAAAAATGTCATAAAAATACCAGAAACATTAGAAAAAATAATAGGAAAATAAAAGAGAAGCAATAATTGAAAAGAATACAAAAAGATAAAAAGAAAATACAACAAGGAAAATACAAAAAAAATAGTTAAATACACAAGAAAATACATAAGAAATATAAATTGGGCCAAAATTCAAGCCCAAAATACATCAGTCCAAAAGAAACAATGTCCGGTCCAATTATTAGAAGGAAACGACGGTGTTTTGAAGGAAATAATCTTGGCCGTCTAGATAATTGATCATGCGGATGATATTGAGTCTCGTTCAATAAATCAAACGACGTAGTATTAGAGATTTAATCCTGGCCGTCCAAATAAGATGATCTAACGGAGGCTAGGTGTTCTTCATTAAAAACCAAACGACATCGTATGGGATCAATTGATCCCGGCGATTGATCAAAAGTGATCCAAAGGCCAGGATCGCCCAGCCCCAAGGGAGTATATAAGCTCAGTCTCTCGTTTATTCAAAGACCAAACCAAAACATTAAACCCTAGCCGCCCTTCTCCTTTCTTCTTCATCATCACCGTCATCGTTCTCATGGAGACTGGCCAGTGTTCATGGCAGTCTCCGGCCACCCACTACCACAAAACTCTTTCCTTCTTTCTTTTTCATACAAAACCACCCTGAATCTTTAGAAACCCAGAGAAAACTTCCACTTTGTTGAAAGTCCGGTCACCGGAATCTTTGCCGGTGACCTTCAACCTTTGAACCCACCTCCCAAAATAATACCATATAGCCACTACGAGGAGATCTTTCACCCTACGTAGTTGGTTTTTTTCGAATATCACTATAAATGCTCGAATATCCAAAATAAGTTCACCGGCACCCTATCTCCGGCGAACACACACAAACATGAACCCACCCCCAAGCATACCCCTTTACATCTATAACACCCCATTTGCCACAAGAACCCAAAAACAAACCTGTTTAAAAAAAATCTAGAAAAATAAAGACTTCGAGTCTCTGAAATCTGAAACTGGAAGAAAAAAAAAAGAAAATAAAAAGAAAAAGAAAAGGAAAATAAAAAGAAGGAATGAAATAAGGAAGCACAGGAGACATATCCTGCTAAGCTAAGTATTCTTTCTTCCTGTTTTCTGTGTTTCGATCTCTAGCATGTTTTCTTTGTTTAATTGCTTTCTAAGTTCTCTGTAGTTAATCTTATGCAAGTTTGAATGTTATAATCTTCTGATTATACTCTCATCTTCTACATATCTTCTGATTGTTTCTTCTTCTACATGTCTTTTGTTATAGCATGCTTTGACTGTTTCATCTCTTTTGATTTCTTGTTTAATAAACTTTCTGAGGGCATCTATCATTTAGCCTATTTCATCTATCCTGTTCATTACGTATAACTGATACATTGAGTTTCTTAGGGTTTTCTATAAGTCAACACATGAATTTGTTGAAAATATGCTTATTTATGTCTGAGTTGTTAACTATGCCTAGGTCTGAAATTATGAGTTAGTGAATTGAGATTCAACCATTATCTAATTTCTCTATGAGTTTTGGTTAATTGATAAGTGATTTTTGATTGTGGCTATGTGTGCAAAATGACATAAGTTTGATGTATTTGTAATGAATTCATATGTGAGACTATGATTAACCTTACTATGCTTTAGGGTATTGGTTATAGCTGTAATAGACAAGTATGATTAGTAAATTGGCTATTATTGAAAGTAACCTAATATGACTATAAGTGAAATGATTTAAGACTGTGTGATTTATTGATCCACTCCTGAAACATTGGAGTGACTAATTCTGCAAGTCTAAGTCTAGTTAATAGAAGTAGGCTAGTCCTGCAATCCAATCTAATAAAGCTAAGTAATAATAAAGGCTACATTTTAAAGTTAGTCTGAGACAATTAAAGAGGTTAAAACTGAAAAGAACTAAGGATAAAGCTGGCCAGGTCTTAAATGATTTATATATGATGGCCAGCAGTAAAGTACTAACTAATTCAGGATACCCAGACAATTAAGTGGTCGGGTAAATAATACATAATAACAGGGTATAAAAGGAACAAGAAATGCATAATTGTAGATTTAATAGAGCCTGCAGTGATAAAAAGACATTCACGCTTAGTATTTCTGCAATAATGCATAAAACAAAGGGTAAAACAGACCCAATAAAAAAGCATAACTGTTATAATCCTTAACAAGTGAGGGCACTATAGTAATAGACCCTTAAAAGAAGCAAAAAGAATGCCCTGGAACCTTCCAGCAAGGGCTGGAAGGCTTTTTAAATCTGAAATAATGTACCAAACTGTAATTAATTAGAGAAATAAGGGGAGGAAACTTATAATAAGATTTTTGAATTTCCCTCTCAAAATTTCACCAAAAACATATATAAATAGGCTGTAACTAAGCCTGAAAAAGGGCTGGATTCAAGAAATTCAGAGAAATTTTCTTAAATTAAAGGTGATACACCACAAATAGAGAGTCAAATTCTCGGTTATAGTCTAGTACAATTTTGGAATTCAATTAGGGATCTTCTGCTATTCTCTATTATTGGGTTCTTATTGGATTTCATTCAAGTCTGCTCTTTGGATTGTTTATTTGCTAAACTTGAGGATTATATTCAGCTATGTATTCACTGTGCTGTTGTGATTTGCTCTCTGTTGATTTTGCAATTGTCATCGCTGACTATCCTTCATATTCATCTTCATTCTAGACTCATATGCTTTTACTTTGCTGAATCAGGTACATATTTCGACCAAGATATGCAATTGTCAACTAAATGTGTTGAGTTGTTCAGCTAGAATCAGTTTCTGTAGTTTGAAGTTATGTTAATTATCTGTTAGATTTTCTGTAATTTGATAGGAACAAAATGTAATAGTTAAATATGTGCGTAACTCGGAACAATGTAATAGATATAGTAGTATAGAATACCTGTAGATATAATCACAATAAATTTTGTTTAAAAAATAGGTTAACTCATTAAAATCAATTCATCTAGTTAAGAATTATTTCATAACCTGCATAATAATTACATTAGATTTCATATGATCGACTTCGTTAGAGTCTGTTTCTTCATTTCAATAAGATCAATAACAATTAGAAATTGTGTAAGATAGAATATGTAATTAATTTATAGAGCTAAGTATCATATCACTGTCTGAAATAGTTGACACAAATAGCTTATTGTTTGAGTTCAATTTGTAATTGATAGTCATGATCAAAGTAGTATGAGTTACAACTGGTGATTAATAACAGTTCAATTCGCATGGTTGAGTAGCATGTTGTTAATAAAGTATGAGAAATAGTAGTCTGTTGTTCAAATTTGATTAGTGATAGATAATTGAGATTTAGAATTGATATAGTTAAATCGGTACTTCTGTTTTCTTCTGAAATAAATACAATTTGGTTAATTTTTCTCTTGAATGTTGACTACATGTATATCTATTATGAAATTCCGATTCTGCTTTCTTTTTCTTTCGTTTGGCCTGAGCTTAAAAAATAGTGCAGGCCTGGATCCGATTAGACTTATCTTTGGGCTTATGAATAATGACTTCAGCGTATTCTGGGTTTCTGAAACCCAGATATGCAAGTTAGTCTATTAATTTCAAGCCCTCGAACGTCCAGGCTTGGAAACATAAATGATAAGGCATGGACATGATTATGAAACTATAACACAATTAAAATAACTAGGGACAAACCAAAAAATAGAAAATGTAGCGTTTTTTAGGTTTGGACTATTAAAAATAACGGGACGAGCCTTGTATAAGAACGAAATACGCGGGGCCCCTATATAAATGATAATAAGTGATAGATCCGAAGAGACCGTTTAGAAAAATCCACGTTCTTTTCTAAAGTATAATAAGCCGTTAGACGTTGTAGGCACGATTTTGAATATACATTCCTTAATATGAGTGCACATCTAATGTGACTCAAATCCTAAATCCCGACGAAGCTGAAACGTGTTAAAGTCACATGCGTACTGGTTGCGGTGTGACTTGAAATGCGTTTTTGCGACGTCGCAAGTCATAAAAATATTAAAAACCAAACATGCACATGTTGTAAAAAGCATATAGTGAAATCAAGCAAAGTCAAAAATGATTGTTGAGCCATCGTGCTAAAACCACGGAATTCGGGAGTGCCTAACACCTTCTCCCGGGTTAACAGAATTCCTTATCCGGATTTCTTGTTGCGCGGACTATTTAAACAGAGTCAACTTCCTCGTATTCGGGATTAACTGGTGACTTGGGACACCATTATCTTCCCGTGTTGCGACTCTAAAATTTTAAATAAAATCCCGACCGATTGTCCTTAAATTGGAAAAACTCCTTCCTCGTTGTCATTATTATATCCCTTCCCGGGTGTATTGGTAATTAACGAGATATACATTACTCTTTTTTGGGAAATAGAAAGGTAGTAAAAAAGGGAGGTGTGACAGCTCTAGCAACTCTGCTGGGAATAAGTAACCCAGAACTTCGGTTCAGGGTTTAAGAATTCGAGCTCGATAGAATTGTCGTTCTTGATGTTATTTGACTTCATTATACGCTTTGATCAACGTGCTACGTGTTTTCCACTTTGATATTACATGGATTGTATATATAAAATTGTGCCTAAACCCTTCTCTTTTCACCTCAGGGGATGTGCTTACTAGTTGAGACTCCCCTTTCTGTTAAGTCATACCAAAAAATAAGAAAATAGAGGCCGGATAAGTTACAAAGCCGAACGACCCCACGGGTCCTCGGTATGTAGCCCCCTCCTCGATCCGAGTTTTCCACTCGGGTACACGGTCCAACATCATATGAAACAACAGGATAGTGAACCTAGGTCTAGGACGATTATTTGCATCATATCGGACTTAGGGGACTCAACATATGGGTTGGGTCCGTCTAGGACAGGTGACCCGGAATATTAAAGACCGAGCATATTATATGTTGCATTTATTTGTCCCGGATCATTATGCGGACCGGAAAAATTCTTGAAAAACAAAAGAAAGAGAAATTCTAGAATAGAAATATTGAAATACTGGCAAAACGCTGTCAAAATTTAAAAAAGAAAGTTTGAAAAACAGGTGGAACAATTTGTTGAAATAATTGGTCACATAAAAATTTGACCGAACTACGCAGGTTTCATTCTCGCCATTAGGTGGGATACGTAGGCAACCCTCATCGAGTCCAACCACCCTTTTAGAAAACGACCAAAAAAATTATATTGAGTTTTAGCTTTAATAAATCAAAGTGATTGCTATTTTTGAAAATAGCCGAATGTTCTGAAAGGACGCCGGAAGGTTGTTTTTGCAAAAATGGCCACTTTGAAGTCATGTCTTTTTCTTTTCAAAATAAATAGCCCGGAAAGGCTAATTCTTTCAAAAATGAAAATTGTCTATGAAAAATATTTTCCCTTTTCTGTACAAAATTGCCTTTAATAAATGTGCAGGATGAGCACAGTACAAAATGAACCCTTCACCTTAATGAATAAAATCCCTTTGGAGTTGAGACTATGGTGGAATGATCTGGTTCAAAAAGGGCAAGTTTGGGTCAGACACTATCTGAAAGATCTTACTGGGTTGATGGACATAATAACCCGTGGTGGTATCATTCGGGCCCTCGTCACTTGTTGGGATCCTGCGCATAATGTTCTACACTTCTCAGATTTTGAGCTCACACCAACATTAGAAGAAATTTCTTATTATATCGGGAAAGGCGAGGTTCCCCTGAAGGATAAATACCCGTTGGCTCCGAGGACAATAACAGTGCACAGATTCCTCGATTCCCTGAAAATTTGCCAGGAACGTCCATAAGGAAGACTTGGCTCATGGATTTTGTACTTTAAGTTTCATCTACCATAGATATGGTCATATTGAGGGATTTAACGACCCTACAAACAAACTATGTAGTAAATCTAACCGAGTCAAGTGGGAAGAGCATAGGTGATTTGCCTTTATAGTGGCATTCTTGGGATGAGTCATATTCCCAAGGAAAGATGGAAATATTTATATAAGGGTCGTCAGGGTTGCCAGTACTCTTCTTGTGCAAGATAATAGCACACTGCCACCGATGATTGTAGCTGACATCTTCCGTGCCCTCACATCTTGTAAAGCAGGGCATGACTTTTTCGAGGGATGCAATTTGATTCTCCAGATATGGTTGATAGAACATTTGTGTCGTCACCGTCCGTTCTCGAGTTATGGGTCATCTGAAAAGACGTGCATTGAAGAATTTTATATGAGAACAAAAGAAGTTAAGCTTCCTGAAGGAGCAAAAGATTGGATTACATACTTGCGATCGTTGATTGCCAGCCTAATTGATTGGGCATAGGGATGATTGCCCCTCAACGAAGTGATATACATGCCAATAGAAGGGTCACATTTCTTGATAATGTGTCTTAAAAGCATTTAGCCTTATGCGCCGTACAGGGTACTACGACACCTTGGTAGATATCAGGTTATACCAAAAGACGGGGACCTCAGCCTACAAGCCGTAGAAATCAATACGGATGGACAATTCCCCAAAGCAAATATTCTACAGATTTGGAATGAATGCCAATGCTTGAGGGTAGACACTTGTATGGGAAGCCGAACTCAAGGGGAAGTATCACCAAGTTATGTTGCATGGTATCGAGGGGATGTTGAGCATGATAGACCAATGAAAAGGCCTCACATTCAAGAATTCGATGAGCAATCTAAGGAACACAAAGCTTGGATGGCCAGAGAAAATGAGTACAGAGCCAGAATCAGCTTGTTAGAGAAACAATTCCAAGACCTCAAATTCGAGAGCAGCTTACAAGAGGCATCCGATGAGAAAGAAACAACTGAGAAAAGAGACTGAAATTTTGAAGGCTCAAATTGCAAAGATGAAAACCGTAGCCGAAACCCCAGTTCGCCTAGATCGAGATGAGAAATTGATTTAAAATCTTCGACGCAAAGTGAATGACTATAGCATTGATTTTGATAAAGCTGAAAAGGAGTTAGTCGGGGTTCGGAAACAACTGGCCAGAAATGCTGAGGAAAAAGTTAGAATGGTTCAGAAATTACAAGATGAACACAAGGTTGAGGTAGCCGATTAAGAAAGAAAATCATTACAGCCGAAGTCAAAAGTAGCAAGCAAACTAAGGAGTTTGAAGAAGAGAGAGACCATTGCTACATGGATATGGCTCAATTAGAGTTGGAGCTACAACAACTACAAAAGGAGAACCAACAAACCTTAGACGCTCGTGCCAAACAGATTAGTAGGCTATTTTAGGAAAAAGGGGTCTTCAGGGAAGGAATCGTCAACATTGCTCAATACATCACAAGGAAATGCCAATTGGGTGAAGATATGTCCCAGTCAACATTCACATCAGCATTAAAATTCTTTGTAAATCAAGTAATGTCTGACCTGGATAAACTCCAAAGTGGATTAGCATATAGGCTCGCGGCAAGACAGAACGATGTCCCGCGGGCACTAGGAGATTTAATGTATTCATAGGGCATGCATTTTGTATTTGTATTTTTATTCTGCATTTGTAGTACAACATCATTTGTAACCGATGTTTCGAGTATCAATGAAAAAATTCAAAAAGAAGTTGTTGTTATTTTCTTCCATTTTCATACAAATTGTCTGGGCGATAGGCAAACATGTAGGAACGAAAAAGCAAAATGAAAAAAGAAAAAAGAGAAGAAATGTAAAGAAGAAAACAAGAAAAGGAAACAAATAGAAAAGCAATGAAAAACAAAGGTGAAAAGAAAAATGATGGTTCAAAGAGGAATAAATTCGGGGATGATGCATAATGACTGAGCAAAAAGTTGTGATTCTTAATTATGATGTTTTACCCCTTATGAGCTAACTATTAACAAGTTTTGTTGTTGATGAGTATCAGATTTTCAGTTGGCAACTGGCATTCTGGCATATCACAGCTACAATACACGTTCAAAAGCTATGACTAAAGCAGTGACTCAGGAGATCGAGCCCACTATTATGGATCCAGTACAGGAAGAAGAAGTTGTGGACGTTGCTAGTATTAAAGAGGAGATGTACAAATTAAGATAGCAAATGTCGGAGATGTACCAGGCCTGGTCTACGGGTCAACCTTTGCCTTCCTATCCAGCCAACCCAGCATACGTCCCTCCTACAAACCAGAATCCTGAACCACCTACTATGAATTCATCCTCCACATACCCAACCTACAACCATTACTATACTACAACTTCACAAGCACCACCACTATTGTCTAAACAAGTTCCACCAACTCCACCTCAGGTCGCTCCAGTATACGTGACACCGCCACGTGGTTCTCTACACAAATCTTCCAGCGAACATGTGTTCCATGTTCAGGACACTCATTATTATCCACCAGAGCCAACATTCAGGCAACATGACTCCTACACACCGCTCATAGACATGACATAAGAGGGAAGGCCTGTCAGAAATTTGGAACAAGAAGAGATGGCCCGAAAGATGAAAAGTCTTGAACAATCCTTCCGTAACATACAAGGGCTAGGAGGCCAAGTGAGTGTTACGTATAAAGATTTATGCTTATTTCCGGAGGTACAGCTCCCGGCTGGGTTTAAGCTACCCATATTTGATATGTATGACGGTCACGGGGATCTAGTAGCCCATGTGAGGGGTTATTGTTGTACGATGCATGGATCAGGGGGAAGAGACGAGTTACTTATGGCTTATTTTAGCAAGAGTTTAAGTGGTTCAGCGCTGGAATGGTATACTCGACAGGATCACACCAGGTGGTTCATCTGGGATGAGTTAGCTCAATCATTTTACCAACCATTTCCAATACAATCTAGAGATTATCCCTGACATGCTGTCATTAACTAAATTAGAAAAGAAACCCTGGGAAAGTTTCCAGGAATACGGGTTCAGATGGAGGGAGCAGGCAACACGAGACCCTCCCATGAAAGAATCAGAAATGGTGGACTGTTTTCTACAGGCTTTAGAGCCAACTTATTATGGTCACCTGGTATCGTCAATTGGAAAAACCTTCAACGAGGTGGTCAAGATGGGAAGATTTGTAGAAGAAGGGTTAAAGACAAATAAGATCATGAGTTATTCGGCTATTAAGGCCACAAACCAAGCAATACAAACTGGAACTGGAGGATCGATTGGCAAGAAGAAGAAGGAGGAAGTTGCGGTCATCGAAGGTAGATCATGGTCTCGGGGCCCCAATACATATCATCATCCACCTCGCCCATACCAACCATATCCACCAACACCTTTCAAACCACCTCCACAATATTATCCTACCACCACTCCACATTTTTTCATCCCACATGTTGAACCTTACCCACCGCCTCCACATGTATGGCGTACCTCATCTCCATAAAATGTCTACCACGCACAAAATACCTACCCGCTTCCAAAACATACAAAAGTCTAAATCGACCCAATTTCCGTCCAGATCCGGAAGTAAGAGGAGATAGAGCCCAAAGAAAGAAAACATTTACTCCGTTAGGAGATTCATATACCAGTCTTTTTCACTGCTTAAGAGAATTAGGGATGCTAAGCCCTATTGAGCCAAAGATTCCAAACCAACCACCCAGAAATCTAGACCAATTAGTAGTATTGTTCCGGGGCGCCAGGACATGATACAAAATAGTGTTGGCATTTAAAGTCCGCCATGGAGGAGCTTATTGATGCCAGGAGGATCGAGGTGCAAGCTTCGAAAACTCCCAATATCACACAGAATCCATTGCCAGCCCTATCATGAGACGCATATGATAGAGTTGGAGCAGGGAGAGAGCAGTAAGAACCCTTGTAAATCAATGATGATGATTAAAGATAATAACAAGGTGGAAGGGGAAGTTGAAAAGGAGAAAGCATCAGCTGAGTTACTAGTTAAGAAACCATCAGTGGTTGAGCCTGTGAAAGTAGTAGTGCCGGGAGCTAAGCCTTTATTGACCGTGAAGGGAGCTTATGTGGAACCTATGGTTATAAAACCGGTGGTGCGGATGCCAGTCGTGAACACTAGGGCCATACCGTGGAATTATAAGAAAGTTACAGTGATGTACAAAGGGAAGGAAGTTAAAGGAGAAGTTAATGAAACACATGGCCTAACTCGCTCCGGGCGATGCTTTGCCCCAGAAGAGTTGAGGAAGACAAAAGTGGTAAAGGAGAACCCGACTCATGTGAAGAAGGCAGTTACTGAAGAGAAAGCGGAAGAGTTTTTGAAAAAGATGAAGGCTCAGGACTATTCAATAGTGGAGAAATTGAGAAAAATGCCCGCGCAGATTTCATTGTTATCATTGCTAATTCATTCTGAAGAGCATAGGAAGGCCGTGATGGAAAATTTAAATGAAGCACATGTGCATGAGAAGATTTCAGTATGCCATTCAGAGAAAATCACGAATAAGATCTTGAGACAAACAAGATAACATTTTCAGATAATGAGTTGCCGCTTGAAGGAACGGAGCATAACAAAGCACTATATCTCATAGTCAAGTATGAAGAATTTGTAGTTACCCGTGTTCTACTGGACAACGGGTCAAGTGCCAATATTTTCCCACTCTCAACTTTGGGAAAGTTGAAGGTCAATCCTGATAGAATCCATCGGAACAGCGTATGTGTATGGGTCTTTGATGGAGGTGGCAAGAATATTGTAGGGGACATTGTACTGGAGATAACTACCAGACCGGTGGACTTCACTATGGAGTTCCAAGTACTAGATGTTGTTGTTTCTTACAATCTGTTATTGGGACGTCCGTGGATCCACACGGTGAAAGATTTGCCATCCTCTCTGCATCAGATGGTAAAATTTGAAGGGGAACAACAGGAGATCATAGTAAATGGAGAAGATGATGTCTGCAATACTATCACACCATTCGAAGAAACTGAAGGAGATAAGGGCTCGTGGGTATATCAAGTCATGGACGCTGTGGTGGTAAATAAAATATCCGAAGGGGAGAACGTGATGATTCCCATAGAGGCTCCTAAAACGGTGATGGTAGCCAAGGAAATGATAAGAAATGGGTTTGCACCGGGGAAAGGCTTGGGGGTAACTCTACAAGGTATAACACAACCAATCCACTTGCTGGGCAATAATGACATTTTTGGTCTGGGTTTCGAGCCAACTGTTGCCGATATCCAAAGAGCCAAGAAAATGAAAAAAATTGGTCCCTCCCAAAACATATTCCAAAACTATCCGATCCCTTTACTAGGCCTGGTACACGAAGACATGTGGCGACTGTTATGCCAAGTCGTGCTGAAATAAAACCGGATGCTGAACTCCTAGCAAGGTTCGAGATGCTATTTGAAGATGTGAATATGTTGGAGATGGGTTAAGGGACAAGTAAAATGGATGTTCAATTCGTAGGACCCTGCATTGCGCTTAATAATTGTGATGCTACTCCTCTTCCGATCAGGAGGGAGTTGTGGTAGCTAGCTTTAAATATTTCATTTTCCCAAAAGTTTTCTTGTTTTGTAATCCCACACCCCATCAAAAACAAATGTATCCAATGCTTGTTACCTTTTTTTGAAAAATCAATGAAATGCAATTTCTTTCTTTCTTCCATTTTGCCTTAATTTATTTTTCTTCTTTGTACAGTTATTTCCAAGGATATGTCATGCATGAAGGATTCCTGGTCAAGTCTTGATAATCGAACAGTTATACAGGAAATTTAAAGTGAACAAGAAGTATAATATGAGGATGAGGAAATACTGGAGGAAATCAGTAAAGATTTGAATCATTATGCGGAAAAACCCAAACCGAACTTAAACGAAACAAAATCTATTAATCTGGGAAGTAAGGAGAATGTCCGGGAAACAAAGATCAATGTACATTTAGAGGCTTCCCTTAGAGAAGATCTAATCAAGTTGTTACATGAATACAAGGACATATTTGCTTGGTCCTATGAAGACATGCCTGGACTCAATACTGATTTGGTGGTACATAAATTGCCCATTTATTGCCCATTTATCCGGAATGCAGTTAGTAAAACATAAGCTAAGAAAGTTTAAAACGGACATCAGTGTGAAAATAAAAGAAGAAGTTAATAAGCCATTCGAGGTAAAGGTCATACGGGTAACTAAATATCCCACCTGGTTAGCTAATGTTGTGCAAGTTCCGAAGAAGGATGGAAAAACCAGGGTGTGCGTTGATTACAGGGACTTTAATAAAGCTAGTCCAAAGGATGATTTTCCATTGCCAAATATCCATATACTAATTGACAATTGCACCAAGCATGAAATCGGCTCTTTTGTAGACTATTATGCGGGTTATTATCAGATCCTAATGGACGAAGAAGATGCAGAAAAGACAGCCTTTATCACACCTTGGGGAACATATTGTTACAGGGTGATGTCGTTTGGGTTGAAGAATGCCGGGGCTACATATATGAGGGGGATGAACAATATGTTTCATGACATGATGCACCGAGAGATCGAAGTATATGTGGACGATATCATCATTAAGTCCAAAAAGCAATGTGACCATGTCAAAGATTTGAGAAAGTTTTTCCATAGGCTCCGACCATATAATCTCAAGCTCAATCCAACAAAGTGTGCTTTCGGGGTGCCTTCAGGAAAGTTATTGGGGTTTATAGTAAGCCGGCATGGTATTGAATTGGATCCATCAAAGATAAAAGCAATCCAGAATTTGGCTCCGCCGAAGAATAAGAAATAAGTGATGAGTTTATTGGGCAGGTTGTATTATATCAGCAGGTTCATTGCTCAATTGACGTCAACATGTGAGCCCATTTTCAAACTACTGAAGAAGGATGATGCGGTAAACTGGACTGATGAATGCCAAGAGGCCTTTGACAAGATTAACGAATATTTGGCCAATCCTCCAGTATTAGTTCCTCCAGAACCAGGAAGACCTCTGATCTTGTATTTGACTGTGCTAGCTAATTCTTTTGGCTGTGTACTGGGGCAACATGATCAAACGGGAAAGAAAGAACATGCGATATATTACCTCAGTAAAAAGTTCACATATTATGAGGTAAAATACACTCAATTGGAAAAAACGTGTTGTACTCTAACATGGGTTGCTCAAAAACTGAAAGATTACCTGTCAGCTTATACCACATATTTGATATCACGGTTGGATCCATTGAAGTATATATTTCAGAAGCCTATGCATACAGGAAGACTTGCTAAATGGAAAATTCTACTCATAGAGTTTGACATCATCTATATAACACGTACGTCAATGAAGGCGCAAGCACTTGCAGATCATTTAGCGGAAAACCTCGTTAAAAACATATTTTCCTAATGAGGAGGAAATGAATGTTGAAGTTGTAGAGAAAGATGATAAGCCAGGCTGGAGAATGTACTTCGATGGAGACGTCAAAAGTAAGGGAGTTGGAATTGGAGCAATACTTATTTC